>OU342739.1:3733540-4104556 GCA_910589765.1 Avena atlantica
GCGATTGCCAATTCCTGTGTGACCCACCTAAAGAAATCCCACATGGATACGTGTGCACCTACGTGCCAGACTGCAACAGCTTGACGCGCACGAACCAGAAACTGGAGAGATCACAAAACTAAACAACACACACCAACACAGACAAGGGGCGGGGGAGGGTCGCAGGTGCAATTGAGAAGCACTATCAGGTGTGCTCGCACGGCGACCATCACAAGGAAGACAGGCATATGCAGTGCATTGAGGAGTCCCACTAACACCATAGAAGGGCATCACAATCCTGAGACCTTGCAGATTGCCACACCACTGTCTTGCATGGCGACTATCCACAAATGGCAGACCAAGAGCATATAAGGACCAAGGAGTGAAGTTGGCATTGTCGAAGGGCCTTACTCCGCCGAGAGGATGATGCAGATACGAAGCTCGCCGGCTGATTGAGTGCCAGAACTACGAGGAATTTCTGCCAACGCCATCGAAAGGCATTGCGAGACCAAGATTCAACCAACGTCACAAACCTTGACCGCAAACTCAGCCAAAGAAGAACCCCAGGCACTCTGCAAGGCGAGGAGGTGACCCGAGTTGTCTAAGGGGGCCTATCAACCGAGACTGCACCAGTGACACGAAGCTCGCAACAATACCGCCACCATCACCAACAGATTTTAGCCATGTTTGCAAACCAACAAGAGCTGAAGTCCACAGCACCAAACAAGCCAAAATGCCATCACCAGACAAGCAGCACAAGGATCCTCCACGACGCCTTCAACAAGGAGAACAACACCCACTAGTGTCATCGTTGCGGGAACCACAGGCAGGGGCATCGGCAGCGCACAACCGAACCTGAAGTATGGAGCTCTACTCTGGTGAGAACTCCAGGCGGGGCGGACACAGACCGAGCACGGTCATCGGCCGGCGTACTGAGAGTTGGATCTGGCGGGGACGTCCGAGAGTAGTGAATCGAAGAGGATGGAGCGGTGGGGCGGAGGGTGGGGCCACGCTGGAACGGAGCAGCAGACAGGCGGGAGAGGGGCAGGGAGAACACGGGCGGCACGGGGTGGAGCGTTGTGGATCGGGGAGGGCGGGAGGCGTAACCAGCAATGCACCAGGGAACAAGTCCTGCCGCCGCCAGCCGCCGGTGGGCTTTGCCCGACGATGCGTGTCGGCAGCGGCGAGAGGGTGCGGTTTAGGAGGGGGTGGCGGCAGCGCCAAGGGTTCCCACCGGAGCCGCCTCGCAGGGAGACGACGCACGGGTGGTTTTAAAAAAACAGACATCACTGGTGGAAAAAGGGCATCTAGTCCCGGGCCGTAACGAGATCTAGTCCCGGTTTTGGGCCAGGGACTGCCAAATCGGGACTAGAGGCCCCCCCTTTCTAGTCTCGGCTCGCTACAGCCCGCGACAGAAGACAACCACGTGCCTGTTTCAGCGAGGCGAGGGGCAGAAACCCTCTAGTCCCGGGCCGTAACACCATCCGGGACTATAAGGCTTCCTGCCGCGGCAGAGAATTCGTGTGTTTCTCTGCCGCGGCAAAGGTTGTGTGTTTCCTTTTTTTGCCATTTAATTTCTTTTTTGTTTTGTGTTTCACTATAATTTCAAACATATATTCTAAGCTACTACATACACAATATACGTTGATGCATCTATATAATCAATCGAGCCCTTGCAAGCATACATATAATCAATCATATCAAAAGAAAGAAATGTTTTGAAATTACATAGTCATTGATATGATATATATATATATATATCATATCAACTACATAGAGATCACTAAGGCATTATAGAGTTCATTGTTATTCGCATAATGTTCTTGATATACATCAAGGACCTCTTTCATTAGAAATCCTGCCAGCTCCTCTTGAATTGCTCGTATGCACTGGTCTGGCTCTAGTTTCTCCCACAAATCGTAAATATAATGTGAATCAACTTTCCGCTCACTGCTCAACTCGCGGATGTACTCGCAGACGTAGTATCCACATAAATGAGTTCCTGGTGGTTGCTGTAAACTCTTCACCAATTTATAAGTTAGCTCCTCTTTGAATGGACCTGGTATTTTCTTTCTGAACCGTGTCCAACACGTGCTCGGCAAAGAAAATGAACAAAGGAGTTATTAGTTACTTGATATCAGGAAATGAACGAAAGAGGCCGATAAAATGCGATAATGATTGAAAATACTTATGGAGCATTGCTTTCATGTCGCTCCACTGCTCTTGGTCCCAACTTAATGAGTCATGGACTTCAACTAGGGACTTATCAACTTGAATGTTTAGCAAGATCCAGTGGAATCTACGGACGTTTACATAAGCATACATGCATAGCTCATCAATTACACTTAACATCGAGTAAGCAAAAATAAAATGTGTACAAGATAGAAACACTCACTTAAAGTTGTAAGGAAATAGTATTTCCTTAACAAAATTATTCTCAGTTAAGAACATGCACATGTCTTCCTCCACGTCCTTGGGGTAATTCTTTAACGTATATTCATTAACGATATATATTTCAATGAACCCAATGTCATATCTTCTAGCTCTTTTGCATTCAAGCATTTTCATTCTGCAGAATATAATATCATACAAAAGGATATATAGTTAGGATAATATATTAAATGCAATGAACGAGCTGAGCTACAAACTTAATTATAGAAATAAATCACTTATAGACAGTAGCAAACAATGATAGATTTGTCGAGGGCGCGCTGGTTGTATAACTGAAACAGTTCGGTTATTTGAACCTGTATCGAGTATGGTTTGAAGTGATGCTCCTTTCTAACGTTCACCGCCAACCAATCTTTCTGATGCTTTTTTTTGCAATAGGTACCATGTGTGTATATTTCGCATATGTGTGGATAGATGCGCGAGCTCCTCATTACTGACTAGAGGCTCCCCTTGGACATACTTCCGTACTATCTGTCCCACTGGCGTATCTTCATATCCTAAATATTGACCAAGAGACATATTTCTTCGGTAGCAAGTGCTTTGGCCTCCGATACAGTGATGCCCATTAGTGCAGCATTAGTACTGGCTCCGGGTTCATTATTTGCATGTACATATCCATTTCAGCTCTGAAGGCCTTGTCGAGGTCTGAAATCACTTTGAGCGGGAGGACTGATTGATTCTTCTATTGTCCGAGCTGGACAACTTGCTTCCCGCTTTTTGCACTTGTGCTTCTCTCCTTTTTGCTTGCTTAATAATCTCCCGGTCGTAGTCTAATTCCATATTCATCGATATCTAGGATGGTTGCTCAAAAAAGGATTTAGCCCACTTTTGGTTTTTTCTTCATATACCGGTTTTGGCTCAGGCTTTTTGGGTGCAAAATGCGCCTTAACTTGGGAAGCCACATCCGCGGCATTTTCCTCATCGGTCATAAGGTCTCTTTAAGAGCCAGCGGGATGTCGACTATCTTCGCCGTTTGACCTTTCTTCTATGTGGGGAGCGGGGGAGCGACAACATTCCGTTTCTTCGACGAGGTAGTATTGCACGGAGGCGGATGCGGAGATTGAGTATTGCGCGGAGGCGGAGATCGAGTTGATGTACTCCTGCTGCGGTGATCGACATCGGGGCAGGGTGGACTTGGAGGTTGACGATAATCGGGGCGGGGTGGACTTGGAGGTTGACGATAATCGGGGCGGGGTGGACTTGGAGGTTGACGATCATCGGGGCAGGGTGGACTTGGATTCCTCGGAGTCGGTGGCCTTGGCGCCGAGCTTGGAAACTTGATGTACTTCTTCTTCCATAGAATGATGTTGTGCTTGACATCTCCTAGTTTCGTAAGGCCTTCAGGTGTAGCGATGTCAATCTCTAGGTCCGCAAAATCCTCCACTATGTCATCCACCGTGACACGAGCATAGCCAGGTGGAATCGGAAGTGAATGGTGGAGTGCTCCAGGTAGACAAGGTAAAGCAGTGCCGATCGCCACCTTGAAGGTCATGTTGTTCATTGGCTGATGTATCTCACATTGTGCCATCTCTCTGACATCATCCACGGCGTAGCGAGGAGCCGGTGCATCATCCAGCAGTTCTTGATCATCAGTCCGGACCTTCGTGGAAGCCACGCAGCTTCTCCACTGGCTAAGATCCAATGCAGGATCATCAGCCTGCGGGTGAGTTGACGACGGCCTTTGGCTAATTTCTTGCACGAGCTTCTTCAGATCAGCTAGTCCTGCTCTACCTTCAAGATCCGGTCTGCCTCCCGGTCCTTCTTTCTCTGACGGCTTCTGTAACTATCATCGTACTGAGGAAACCCTTTCTTTCACGAGACACCCCTAGTGGAAACGAGGCTTTATGTTGATCCTGGAAAAGGGCTTTAACACCGGTTCTTCTACAAACCGGTGTTAAAGGGGGGGGGCGTACCAGCATGGACCGTGCGGCAAAAAAGGAGCCCCCCTTTAGCACCGGTTCGTGGCACGAACCGGTGTTAAAGGACCCTGCAATAGTGGCCCGCGCAGCCCCCCCTTTAACACCGGTTCGTGGCTTGAACAGGTGTTAAAGGGGGGGCTATATAAGAACACCGCAGCCCACACCCCACTCTTCCATTTTTTCACTATCTCATTTTGGAGCCTACCAAGAGGGTGTGAATAGTGCTAGTTTGTGTTTTTTTCATATGCACAAGAGGTGTTCGGTGAAATGCCCGAGAGCTCAAAATAAGTTTTCTCGTTGCTCTTTCCTTCTCGGTCGAGGTCGGTAACTATCCTTTCATGTGTCATTGATGTAATTATATATATTTAAATGGTCATCTCCCTATTATTTTTGATATATACTACATATTAATGCAGATGAACCGGCAATGGATGTATGGTGACCGCCGCACTTCCGACATACATTACGGGCCAAAAACTTCATCGTTGTGGCTAATGCAAACCGTGGTCACAATGGTTTACTTGTTGTCCGTGTTTCACTGTCAGAACAAGAAACCTAAAAGGGAAGAACCATTGGCTTACAACTTCTCGTGAGTACTGTTACCCTCTCTCTTGTACACATTCTGTTTCAGCTTACCCGAAGTTAAGTGTAACTGATGATGACTATGCGTAATATGTATCCTGACTATGATTCTGCTAGTAATTCAAGATCAAGAGGCAGCAGATGGCCTTGTCATGGACTCGTTACGAAAAGAAAAAGAGCTATGGGCAGACTTTAGAGAGATGCTCCAGAGGTAATTTCAACCATATTATCGCACTAGATTGGCAACTTTCGTGACAACAAGTAATTAATTACTCCATTATCCATTTTCTTTGCCGGACAGGGTTTGCAAAAGGTTCACGGGCAGGACCGTGGGTGAATGGTCAGAAGAACTAAAATTTGTAGACCAAAATGTAAGTAATACTAGCTAGCTAGGTCTGCGTATCTCTTTGATTCTGCTTGCAAAGATTATATCATGCTTTATTGATTATTATTTTGATTGAACTCTCTATTCTCGTAAAGTGCGCGTATCAGGGACCCGGCAATAACTTATGTGGATACTATGTTTGCGAGTTCATTCGCAACACGATATGTGCGACGGGCCAAGCCGCACTAGAACAACTTAGAGTAAGTAAACAAAGTCCACAACATTATTTTATTACCATCAATTGTGTTGAGTTTTATTCTTATATATATATTGACCCCATTCTTCATATATATTCAGATCGAACGGATGCGGGACCAACTCCTACCATTTGACCGCATACGAGCCATTCAAGAGGAATTGGCGGGGTTCATACTTGATGAGTTCGTCACGCCTGGCGGAGAACTCTTTAGATATCCACCAAAATGAACGATGACGATGTATGTGCCGATGACGATGTATGTGCTGATGACGATGTTTCTGTATAATAATAGTTGCTTAATTATTCATGTACTCGTATGTACCGATGACGATGTATGTGTATACCGCTCCCGATCGATTCCCCCTCCCCCCTCCCGCTCTTAGAAATACGCCCAGAACGGGGCAGAGGCAGAACTCTGCCGCGGCAGAGATTTAGGCCGTTTTTCTGCCGCGGCAGAGATTTAGGCCGTTTTCCTGCCGCAACAGAGAACCTTACGAACCGGTGTTAAAGGGGGGGCCTGAGCCCTGCGGCAACCCCACATGCGCCACCCTTTAACAGAGGTTCGTATAAGAACCGGTGTTAAAGGGGCCCCCTCTAACACCGAACCCTCAACAGCGGTTCTACAACCGCTGTTAGAGGGCCCTCCCAATCGGTGTTAGAGGGAGGGGGGGGGGGGGTCTGCACTAGTGACCGGCGCCTTTGCCCTCGGTGGAAATACTAGTACAACTTGTACTAGTCATGTTTTCACCACTGGTATAAAATGGTATGTCCCGTTGGATGCACTAAAATAGATGGCTTAGGGCTTGTGCAGTAGTTTATCTGTTGACTGAGACTCATATAATGAGCTAAACGGTGAAGCAAGATTGGCTTTCTTAGACTTGAGTCTAACGTTTCCTTAGCCGCGCCATAGCTAAATGGTGCACATGCTCATATTGATTTGAGGGTACCATAAAAAACCTTTAATTTTTTTTTGTTATAAACATTAAAAGAGTGTTTGAGACATAATCGCTGGAATTTTCTTGCTTACATCAGATGCAAACAAAACATACATCTTATTTATTTTATACATGAAACAAACAGAGTACATGGTATAATCATGACATGACCAATATGAATTGATCTCTTACACGTAGGAGTAATAAAATGACATATAGTGTATCAACCATCCATCCATCATGGTTATCTGGGACAGAATTGGAACAAACTCGGAATAGAGTAGATACATGACGATTCACATGTCGCACCTTAGGGAGTGCAAATCTCCTTGCACTGGGCAAAGCACACATTGAAGCACTTGTCGGAGAATGCTAACTTGCATGTCTCACACGTCTTAGGGAGTGTGAAGTGGCACGCTAAGATGCATTGGGATTCTGCATAACGCATGCACCTAGGACCGCATACTATCAGGCCACAATCACTGCACTGTACCGCCTCCGCCTCCGCCTGGTTGCCCAGGTTCAGGAACAACACTATGCAGATGGTGACAAAGGAGGCTACCTTCAAAGCTGGAGCCATTGGTGGCAGCTGCAAGAGCAAGACAAGATATATGGAGATGGAT
This sequence comes from Avena atlantica, assembly GCA_910589765.1. Taxonomy (NCBI): domain Eukaryota; kingdom Viridiplantae; phylum Streptophyta; class Magnoliopsida; order Poales; family Poaceae; genus Avena; species Avena atlantica. The sequence continues at coordinate 3,740,614 of OU342739.1, forward strand.
GTGAGAGATGGACGTGAGAGCCGCCGGACCCATTTGATGTAGAATGCGTCTGAATTTATATGCTAGCTACAGGTCTAAGGCATGTTGCATAACCCTTACCTACCGCTACTAATTAATCAAAGATGTACTAGTGGGTAACATGCAATAGGCTACTACTTGATTTCAAGACATATACAAAACACAGCCCGTGATTCACTCATATACTAGTACTAGCCCAGATGTTTCTTTGATAGTTCTATTTCTCTATGCAAGCATGTTCAGACATCTTAGAAGAAGTAGAATATTTATTACTCATCTAATTATCCTTGCCTATTAAAGCTTTGCTATAATGGTATTGGGGTTGAATTCAGTCTCTCTTTGCGTTGTGTCAATGCGGACTATTTGGGGTTTATTTACTTTCTCATGCTTTTTTTGTGTGTGATGGTTGTACAATGGGATTTGTCCCTAGTGCCGTTTTCTTTCTATACGGGGCTTTCCCTAATTTCGTTTTGTTTCTATCTGGGCTTTTGTTGATTGTTGGTGATGGTTCGACGCTTTCGAATTTGATACGATGGCAAAGGAGATGGTGCGGGAGGAGTAGGATATCGTGTGGTAGATGGGGTTCTAGCTGAGATGTGGATGTTAGGTGGCGTGTACTCATCGCGACGACTTGCCATTGCATGACACCACTAGTAAACACTGCTGGTGCATCGCTGGTAGACTTAGTAAACAAATATTAATCGTATATCTGGGAATCTTACGAGTTGACAGAATCCCATGGAAACATGTTCTATCACATGCATGTGTTTTGTTTCGCACATTTATAAACCGCAACGTACGCTTGGAACGCAGAGACAACTTATAGGAGGAATCTTAAGGGTTGACAAAATCTCCTAAAATCTTGTGTCATCCTATGCAAGCGTTTACTTTATTAGTTCTATTTCTCTATCTTCTGTTGTATATATGTACTTTATATTTGTAAAATTAAAAACAATCCTCGAATCCCATGTCATTATATGCAAGAGTTTACTCTAGTGCATATTTAAACCAAATGTCTTGCCATCTGGTGGGAGTGGCGCCGATCGCTCAACCGTTTGCTGTGGGGACGGGGTCTGTTGTACCTGCTGCTCCGAAAAGAAACCTCAGATGGATCATGGACTGATGAATCAAGTATCGTCTGTTCCGCATGTGCAGAATCGACAGCAGGGTTTGCATCAGTTTGCGTATCCTCACGGGCACGCACCTAAAGGGCCTGTTTGGATGCACTTTTGGCTGTGGCTTTTCGGGCTTATAAGAAAAAGGCCAACCAAACACATATTTCACCGAACGTGCTTTTGAGTAAAAGCCACCGCAAATCACCTTCCTCGCAAAGCACGTTCAGAGGTGCTTTTTCTGTGTTCGCCGCGGCTGCATTCGATTGTTGACCCCATCTTTCCCAAATCCTACCCCAGTCTTCGGTGGGTGCGCTGCCGCCTCGCTGGTGGAGGCCCGAGTGTTGGGGATATGCTATATGGGTATCTTTATAGCATGTCTCTTATCCGACTAACCCGTATGGCCCATAGTCGGTAGCATGGCCTGTGGCCTGCTGGGCGGCCCAGTTAGGTGGATCCAGAAGGGAGGCCCATGCCGGATAAAGGAAGGCTACGATGGAGTCACCAACGTACCCGGAGCCTTGGAGTACAAGATACACAAGACTAGTGATAAACGGTGTAGGACTCTGTAACCTGTCCGGCTAGGACTTTTCCCTGTAATCCTAGGATCTGGCGACTATATAAGTCGGGCCTATGGGAGCCTTTAGGGCATCGTTTTACACACACCTCGCACAGCAAACCTATCTCTGTAACTCGGCGTATTGCCCTTATAGTGATTTATAGCAGGAGTAGGATTCCGCCATCGTCGTGGGATCTGAACTTGGGTAAGCTGTGTTACCTCGTACCCGTAAACCTATCTCTGTAACTCGGCGTATTGCCCTTATAGTGATTTAAGCTTGGGATGTTGATGAGTGAGAAATGCACACATTCTAATCTTACTATAAACCAGATATTACACATACATTTGATGATATTATCTCTCTAGATCTGTCACTAATTACTAATTATTGCATACATTGATGTACAAATCTCCTTTGTGGAAACAATATACGAACAGGGGCAGCCAGAAGAGTTCCCATGAGAGAAAGGGAGAGGTAAACCGAAGCGAGTACTCCTACTAGGAGGAGTTGAAACGGACTGACAATGCAGGGGCTGCGCTGGTAGGAGTGGCGGTAAAAGCACGACCAGATCGAATTCAGTCTCTCTTTGCGTTGTGTCAATGCGGACTATTTGGGGTTTATTTACTTTTTCATGCATTTTTGTGTGTGATGGTTGTACAATGGGATTTGTCCCTAGTGCCGTTTTCTTTCTATATGGGGCTTTCCCTAGTTTCGTTTTGTTTCTATCTGGGCTTTTGTTGATGTTGGTGATGGTTCGACGCTTTTGAATTTGATACGATGGCAAAGGAGATGATGCGGGAGGAGTAGGATATCGTGTGGTAGATGGGGTTCTAGCTGATGTGTGGATGTTAGGTGGCGTGTACTCATCGCGACGACTTGCCATTGCATGACACCACTAGTAAACACTGCTGGTGCATCGCTGGTAGACTCAGTAAACAAATATTACTCGTATATCTGGGAATCTTACGAGTTGACGGAATCCATGGAAGCATGTTCTATCACATGCATGTGTTTTGTTTCGCGCATTTATAAACCGCAACGCTTGGAGCACAGAGAGAACTTATAGGAGGAATCTTAAGAGTTGACAAAATCTCCTAAAATCTTGAGATATTTGGAACATTCCAAGTTTTATATTTTAGCTTGCAACTATGTCATGTAATATGACACCGCGCGAAGGTTTTACATTGTTTGAATCATTTTTGAGTTTTTTTATACCCGTTTCGAACTATGGTTAAAACGGTGGGCACGAAGGTTCTTAGCTCGGGGCTGAGCCTCGCTAAACTTGAAGTGGATCTCTGATAAAATATCATATTATGAACCTACATGTAGTTCAAATCCGACCCACTTTTTAAAAAGTGTGTTACACGAACGTATATGTAATGTTTTTATGTTTACTTAATTTTTATTCAGCACAAATGTGTAATATTTGAGTGTAGATAGATAGAACTTATTTTTCTGCAAATTTTGATATATTATCTGTATTTTTTAAATTAGAATAATTTAGTTATGATTGCTATGATTAATATGGTAATAAAAAAGAAAAGAGCTATATATGCTGACGGCTTTTACGGGCCGACGGCCGGTTTGGTGGGCTAGCCCGGCCTGGGTCCGTGGTGGATCCAGCAAGGATCCTACGTCCTACGTGACGCTCTGGCCGCGACGCTGGTTTACTACAACCCCATGGCTGGCCGTCTGGTGGATTGCATCGGCGACGGGATGTGGTTTAGTGATTCAGATGTTGCGGTGGACGATTTCAGTGATGCCCTCTGCCAGCCTGTCCTGTCCCTAGGGATGTAAATGGCACACCATTTAATCTCGCGTTTATTAGTACTCTAGTTCCATAAGATTTATTTTTCTAAACCAAAGAACTAAGATTTTGAATAAACAGGACTTGCGGATGCTATTTAAGTTTGTAGTTCCCTGACCCACCTCATCTTATGTTCCTCATTTCAGAGCTATGTTTTATGGTATCATATCACTTGAGAAGTTAGATGATGTGCTTGCATATAAATGGAAGTGAGCCCCCATATTATTCATTATACTCGTGGATAGAATACCAGACTACACAAGTATCAAGCGACTTGCTATATTCACTTCAGTTTGTTGAAATGGCAGTGTGGACAGATGGAATTGCGAGAGACAGTCAAGACAACCTTCACTGGCCAGGAAAATGCAATATTATGCCCACGTGCAATCAAATTGTTCTGTCAGCAACCAACAAAAAATAATTTGTTGTGTCGGTGTTATCGCCATATTTTGGCCAAAGGAGGAGTTGGGCCGTGATCAAGATGGGCTTAGAAGATACGTATATGTAACGTGTTGTTGCATCGGCCTCGTGCGTTGATTTGGGCTAAATTGGCCGTGTATCTTATATTATAATAGATTCCGTTTAGATTTAGGTAAGAGGTAGAGTTGTAGAATTATTCCAAAGACAGAAAGTCTCCGGACTATAAATATGTACCTAAGGTTATCGAGAAAAGGAGGACAATCACGTTCACAACAAACACAATCTCGGCGCATCGCCACCCCTTGTTTCTAGGGTTTTTTCTCGGGTAAGTGCCATGCTGCCTAGATCGCATCTTGCGATCTAGGCAGTATCTACTTATGCGTTATCAGGTGTTACTCGTACTGAAGCCTTGTTGATGGCGAGTAATACTATTATCATAGATTTGTGTAGGCTAGCATCGGTACTTCTTTGTTATGATTGTTTATTATGCTGCCTCTAGTTATCTCGCCGCCTTTGCACCTTTTCCCGGGTGCAAGGGTGGCATCTTGCTTGATCTTTATTTAAATTGAATTGATCTGTTACAGTTGTGCCTTGTTCTCCAAGGTTTAGTTTGATATCCACATGATCAGGCCTTGCAAACGGGTTGAACGATCCAGTAATATGTAAGATATGGTTTGCCAATCCAAGAGGAGTTGTTCCGGGAATTGACTTTACGTTGGTTTTTAGGCCTTCTCTAGGGTTAGTTTTCCATCATCTTTCGTATCTACCAGGCTCAATTACGTGTAGGATGTTCCAGTCATGTGGTGAAAACGTTAAACTGTCGTAGATCGATTTGATTTGTATTGATGAAGCAAAACCCCATGTTATCATAGATCTAATGCGAAACCATGGGTTAGTCGGCTCTAAGAGCCGATTTACAGGGAAACCTGGGAGCCGGTCACGGCTCGAATTTTACGTATACTTGTTTGCCATGCAGGAAACCAATTGAAGCAATCCTTCACCTTCCTGACCAGGTATAGGTCAGGTGGCACGCCCTCGAACCAAGCCAGGACGTGTGCCGGAGTTTTGCGGGCCGTTGCCCGAGGGACCAGGGCCCACCAGCAGTTCTGGGAGCCTCCCGGCTCTTCGTGTTGCCCGTCGCTGCTCGCCGGTGGGTTTTGGTAGGCAACACATTCTGGCACGCCCGGTGGGACATTCAACAACGTATACATCAACATCCGACGCTGCGATGGACAACAGACCGGTCACGTACGATGAGCTACCGGAGGAGCACAAGGCGAAGTATGATGACGTCAAAGCTCTCTTCGAAGCCGATTTCATCGGCTCTTTTGAGAGGACCCGTAAGCATGGCATCAGGTGGAAAGGGTTCTCACCCGAGGGTGCTCTTGATGAGGTGGATCTGTCTGTTCCTTCAGAGGAGCGCACCAGAGCTCTGCGCCAGGAAGTCAACTACATGGTGGCTCATTCTCTTCACCGCCATTCTGAGAGCTTGGTAAACGCTTTTGAACGGATCGCAGTTCGCGTAGTTCAGGAGATCATGAAACATCAGTACTCTCCGTCGGGGCCCACTCTGTGGACTCACCAGGGAGAAAGACCGCTCCAGGCCAGGCCACCGCTGCCATTCACACTTGCAGCTCCAGAGCCACCAGGGGCACCGGCGTACGTCGTCTACAAGGTCGGAGGCGACCCTGGCGATTGCCAATTCCTGTGTGAACCACCTAAAGAAATCCCACATGGATACGTGTGCACCTACGTGCCAGACTGCAACAGCTTGACGCGCACGAACCAGATTGCAACCGCAGGGATTGCTGGGGCAGGAGTTCCTGGAGCAGGGGCTTCGGGAGCAGGTGTTTCTGGAGCAGGAATCTCTGGGATGGACGCCGACAAACAGGCGTGGCTAGCCAAGTATGCCACTGGAACGAGTCATGAGAATCTAGCCCCTGCGGCCCAAACAACGGAACAAATCCGTACCATCTTGAGAGACCAGTTCGACTTCGTGCCGAAGAGAAGGACAATCGGCTATTCAAAGCCGTACCCCAACGAGTTTGACCTGATCCCGCTGCCACCCAAGTATCGGCTCCCTGAGTTCTCGAGATTTAGCGGGTCAGAAGGGTCGAGCTCGATCGAGCACGTGAGCCGATACCTGGCACAGTTAGGCATGATATCAGCATCAGATCAGTTGCGCGTAAGGTTCTTTGCGCAATCTTTGACAGGACCAGCTTTTGGGTGGTACACCTCGCTGCCACCTGATTCGATCCAGACCTGGAAGCAACTGGAAGAGCAGTTCCACATTCAGTACCATTCAGAAGCTACCGAGGCTGGCATTGCAGACCTGGCACAGGTGCGGCAAAAGCGAGGAGAAACGGTAGCCGAGTACATCCAACGCTTCAGGACTGTCAAGAACCGATGTTACTCAGCTCGGTTAACTGAGAAGGAAGCAGTCGAGCTGGCAGCGTTGGGTCTCGCAGCACCCATCAAAGATCTGTCTTTCCAAGTAGAGTACAACTCGTTGGCGCACATGGCCCAGAAGCTGACGATGTATGAGCAGCGCCACCCTGAGTTGTACCAGGACAAGTTCAAACGTCCGATAGGCCTGGTCGATACAGAAGAAGAAGACCCCACGCAAGACCAGGAGGTGGCCGTGGCTGAATGGGCTCGGGGGGCAGATCCCGTATCCTGCAAATGGGTGAAACAGCAAGGGCCTGCAAAAGGGTTCGACTTCGATGTGAGCAAAGCTGAGCAAATATTCGATTTACTGCTGAAAGAAAAGCAGCTGAAGTTACCCGAAGGCCACAAAATCCCTACGGCTCAAGAGATGAACGGAAGACCATACTGCAAGTGGCATCACTCGTTCACCCACACCACCAATGACTGCAAAGAGCTACGTCGCCAGATCCAAACGGCGATAGAGCAGGGCCGTCTCATCCTGGGGCAATTCGCCATGAAAGTAGACACCAACCCGTTCCCCGGCGTCAACATGGCAGAACACAGCCACTCCACGAGGCGCCAGTTGGATTTCTCGTTCGATGTCAACATGGCAGGACCAGGGTACCACCATGGCACGTACAGGGAGGAAGGCGGTCGCTCTCGTGGCAGAGTAAGAGAGGAGGCTGGTCCACGCGACCGGCCCAGCTACGACGACAGGCGGTACTTAACTGAGGAACAAGTGAAAAGTGTGCGATATCAGAAACCACATTCCACGCATCTCCTTAACAAGTATGAGCGTCAGTATGACCAACGTCGCCGGCGCGACGGAGAAGATGAAGGATATGAGCACCTCGCTAGGGGACCGTCAAAAGAAAAGGAAGGCGCAGACAAACATTGGGGTTGTCCGTTCTTCAAGTATTGCTGGGATGCGGGAATGAGCCGATTGCCTACGATCGATAACTGCCCGGAATGCGGACAGCAGGAGGAGGACACGGAGCCAGTGTCAGTGTTTAAGCGCCTAGGGCCTCTCCCACCTCAGAGCCGACGCAGGGATTCGTCTCGAGCACAAGGTCTCAAGGAGCCAATGGATGACAAAGAGAAAGACAGGTATCACCGTCCAAGGTGGTGTCCCGACGGACTCAGACACACCCAAAAGCGTAGAGTGCAGCGGCTGCGTAACTTGGAGGAAGCCGAAGCGCAGTATCTCCACGCTCTAAAGAAAGCACGGCCCGATCTGGCCGTTAAGATTAGGCAGACCTTGGAAACGGAAGATCACCCGAAAAGGAAAGAGTGGCGCCCCAAACCGGTAAAAGCCGATGCAAAGACATCGGCTGGCACAAACATGGTATTCATACTTCTGTCAGAGTTCTGCGCGCCAAGAACCAACGAGCTACCAGTGGCACAGTTCGACTGCGGCCCACGGCCAGTTGTCTTTGAGAAGCCACGTGAGAAGGGTTACAAACATCTGAAAGCCCTGCACCTACGAGGTTACATCAATGGGCAACCTGTCAGCAAGATGTTAGTGGACACCGGAGCGGCAGTCAACATAATGCCATACGACATGCTACGGCGTCTGGGACGCTCCACTGCAGATCTGATCAAAACCAACGTCACTTTAAGCGACTTCAACGGCCAGACTTCAGAAACGCAAGGCGTACTGAAACGTGGATCTGACTGTGGGCAGAAAAACCATCCCTACGTCATTCTTCGTCGTGGACAGCAAAAGCACCTACGCTGTCCTGTTAGGGAGAGATTGGATTCATGCCAACTGCTGCATCCCATCCATGATGCACCAGTGTCTAATACAGTGGGATGGAGATGAGGTGGAGGTCATTCATGCAGACGATTCTGTCGAGGTCTCCATTGCTGGCATGAAAGTCTGGGAAGCAGAAGACCAAGAGCCGATCTCTGGAGTCAGTCTAGACGGCTGTGAACGCATTGAGGCTACAAAAAACGGGGTGAGGCTGGTCTTATCCACCGGCCTGACAGAGTAGCAAAGTCCACGACGGTACGTGGTACGGCCGATCCCTGCGATCGGCCACTAAAAATAAAAAGCAGCAATCTTACGACGAGCAGATCATGCAGTCGTAGCAGGGAGATTCCCAGCCATTGTAAAACCATAAGGTGTAAACCGTCCTTGACTAATGCAATCAAAAAGGGGGCCGATTCAGGCAATCGGCCCAAATTATTTTTGTTAACCTCACCTACTGTTTGCCCTGTGCTTAGCATCGATTTGACAGGTGTCGGAAAGCTAGGGTATGGATTTACATCTGCTGATGAACTAGAAGAAATCGACATTGGTCCTGGGGATAAGCCACGACCAACATTTATCAGCAAAAAGTTGGATCCGAATCTGCGGGGTCCGATGATAGCCCTGTTGAAAAAATATCCAGACTGCTTCGCCTGGGACTATACAGAGATGCCCGGGCTAGACAGGAGCATCATTGAGCATCGACTCCCGCTTAAAAAAGGATTTCGGCCATTCCAGCAGCGGGCACGACAGATGAAGGCCGAAATTCTGGAAGAAGTCAAGAAGGAGGTCGAGAAAATGTTGACAGCCAATTTAATCAGGCCATGCAGGTATGCTGAGTGGATTTCTAGTATCGTACCTGTAGAGAAAAAGGATGGCCGTTGGCGTGTCGCCATAGATTTTCGGGACCTCAATAGAGCTACCCCAAAAGATGAGTATCCAATGCCGGTGGCAGAAACGTTAATCAACGCAACGGCTGGCCATAAGATCTTGAGCTTCATGGATGGCAATGCCGGTTACAACCAAAATTTTATGGCTCCAGAAGACATACACAAGACTGCGTTCAGAGTACCAGGATCGGTGGGGTTGTTTGAATACGTTGTCATGACGTTCGGACTGAAGAATGCCGGTGCCACGTACCAAAGAGCCATGAACTACATTTTCCATGATCTGATCGGCAAGCTGGTGGAAATTTATATCGATGACGTAGTGGTCAAGTCTGGCTCAGTAGAAGGACACTTGGGCGATCTACAACGCGTCCTGGACCGAACAAGAAAATTCGGCCTACGGATGAATCCAAAGAAGTGTGCCTTCGGTGTAACGGCCGGTCAGTTCTTGGGTTTCTTGGTCCATGAACGCGGGATTGAGATCGGCCTGAAAAGTCAAGAGGCAGTGCGAACAATGAAGCCACCTACCACGAAGAAAGAGCTACAGTCTCTCATCGGCAAGATCAACTTCGTCAGAAGATTCATCTCCAATCTTTCAGGAAGGATAGAGCCGTTCATGGGGCTGGTAAAAATTAGATCTGACGAGTAGTTCCGCTGGGGAACAGAACAACAACGAGCCTTCGACGAAATCAAAGAATATTTAACGAAGCCGCCAGTCTTGGTTCCACCCCAGCCGGATAGGCCATTCTACATTTACTTGTCGGTAGCTGACACGTTCATCGCCTCAGTGGTGGTGCAAGTTTATGATGGGCTGGAGCGAGTTGTATTTTACATCAGCAGAAGGATGCTGGATGCAGAGACAAGGTATCCTGAGATCGACAAGTTGTGCCTCTGCCTGTTTTTCACCTGCACCAAGCTGCGCCACATTTTGCTATCAGCAGAGATTGTCATCATCTGCAAATCAGACGTCATAAAGCACATGCTGTCGGCTCCTATGTTAAAAGGCCGGCTGGGCAAATGGATGTTTGCATTATCGGAGTTTGACATCCGGTATCAACCCGCGAAAGCAGTTAAGGGACAGGCATTGGCCGACCTTATCGCTGAAAGGATCAACACCAATATAGCGGCACTGTCTATACGAGCGTGGGCTATGTTCTTCGACGGATCGGTTTGTGACGATGGGTGCGGTATCGGCATGCTACTCGTGTCGCCCCGGGGGGCAACATTTTCCTTCTCTATCAGGTTATCTGCCCCTCGCACCAACAACGTCGCTGAGTACGAGGCGATACGCAAGGGAATGGAGTTGCTCATCGAAGCTGGAGCAGAAGCAGTGGAAATTTTTGGAGACTCCAAGCTGGTGATTTCTCAACTCACGGAGGAATACAAGTGTGAGAGCGAGTCGCTCTTCCCATTATGGATGCAATGCCGTGAGCTGATGGCACAGTTCCGGTACATAAACTTCACCTGGATCCCGCGGTCGCAGAATACCGAGGCGAATGATCTTGCACAAATGGCTTCAGGCTATAAGGACGTAGCAGAGGGAGCCGATGTTCAGGTACAGTTCCTGGACGCAGACGACTGGAGAGCCGATATCTTCAATTACTTGAAGGATTCAGCTCGGGGGGCACCTAAACGGATAAGGTACAAGGCCATGAAGTATGTGCTCATTGGGGACGACATGTTTTACAGGACTCTGGAAGGGTTATTGCTCAAATGTCTGGGGACAGCCGAGGCCAATCGGCTCCTACACGAGGTACACGAAGGCGCCTGTGGAACTCACCAATCAGCTCACAAGATGAAGTGGTTGATCAGGCGATCAGGGTTTTATTGGCCTACCATGCTTGAGGACTGTTTTAAGTACTACAAAGGGTGTCAAGCATGTCAGAAATTTGGAAAAATCCAGATGGTACCCGCGTCAGCGATGAACCCCATCATCAAGCCTTGGCCGTTCCGAGGTTGGGGCATGGATATGATCGGCAAGATCAATCCTCCGTCAAGCAAAGGCCACATGTGGATTTGGCCATTACAGATTATTTCACCAAGTGGGTGGAAGCCGTCCCTATGAAGTCAGTAAGTTCAAAGGATGTTGTCAATTTTGTGAAAGAACACGTCATTCATAGGTTTGGGATTCCCCAGACTATCACGACCGATGGAGGTTCGGTCTTCACTTCTCACGAGTTCAGAAAGTTCTGTGAGGACACAGGGATTAAGCTGATTCGATCATCTCCATACTATGCTCAAGCAAATGGGCAAACTGAAGCGTCCAACCAGAGCCTTATCAAGCTGATCAAGAGGAAAATCGATGAGCACCCTAGGCGTTGGCACGAGGTTTTGTCAGAGGCTTTATGGGCTTACCGCATGTCATGTCATGGAGCAATAAAAACCTCGCCGTACCATCTAGCCTATGCACAAGAAGCCGTATTGCCTTGGGAAATTACGGCTGGTTCGAGACGTGTCACTTTTCAGAACGATCTAACGACCGAAGAATATGCGGCCCTGATGAGTGACAGCATTGAGGATCTGACTGAGCTTAGGCTATGGTCGCTTGAGAGAATCAAAGAAAACAAGGACAAGGTAGCTCGTGCGTACAACAAGAAGGTGAGACCGAAGGAGTTCCACGTTGGCGATCTGGTATGGGAAGCGGTGTTGCCATTAGGGACTAAGGATGCATCATATGGTAAATGGTCTCCAAATTGGCACGGGCCATACAGGGTCGATCAGGTTTTAAGAGGGAACGCGTACATGCTGGAAGAACTGGACGGCGTGAAATTCCCAGTGGCTGTCAACGGTCAGCATCTCAAGAAATATTTCCCAAGTATGTGGGATGATGGACAATGAGATATGGGAGCCGATACACGAAATCGGCCAATAAAAACAAATTTTTTTATGTAGTTCCCAAGCACGTGGGATGATGGACAGTGAGATATGGGGGCCGATACATGAAATCAGCCAATAGAAGTATACAGCCGATGCACGGTCATCGACTTTAGAGGTTCAAAACTGGTACAAGCCGATGCCAGTTTACATAAACAAGCTACTGAAGAAATGCCTCGAAGGCGTGGATGGCGTCAGCACGGACACGGTCCACCTCGGCGATCTCGGCTTCGTCATCCTCGTCCTTGCCCGTCACTAACTGTTGGTTCAGGGCACGTATCTCTGCCAGATCAGTCTTCAGTTGAGCTCTGAGGCCTTCTGCTTCATCTTGGGAGCGGGCGATGGATGCTTCCTTGTCGCGAATGAGCTGTTTTGTCGCCCGGACCTTTTCTTCAAGATCTTCCAGCTCCCTTTTCAAAGATGCTAGCTCAGCGGTACTGACAGAAGTGTCAGTTTTGGCATCAAAAGACGCCTTCTTCTCATTGAGCTGCTGACATCTGTCGGCAATGTTGGCCTTCAGCGGAAGTTGGGCACGGCGCAGGTTGATCCTTTCACGAGCTAGCTTCACCCTTGACCCGTAGAAGGACAGAGTTACGACGGGCCAAAGCTTCACCTGCAATGCTACTGGGAGTTGGTCCTTGATTTCGGGAAGAACGCCCTTCACCTCTTCAGAACCCTCGATCAACTCCTCGATTGGGGAAGACAGTAAGGCTCTAAGTCGTTGGAATTGAGGTAGAACAGCCCTGGCTGGTGGTTCATCGGTGGCGACAGAGGGAGTTGGATCGATCGAGTCAGGATCAAATGTCAGCAAGCCTGAAATGTCACGACCCTGGCAGCCCGAAAAGACGTCAGTATGTGTCCAACGGGGAAGAATAAGCCGAAAGAAGTTAACATACCTCTCCTAAGACCGAGGGGATGGCAGACGACGAGGCGATCGGCTTGTGTGTGGGTGCTGGAGGCGTTGCCAAAGTGGTAGCCGTTTCATCTGCATTTTCGGGGATTGCCAGGTCTGGTTTGGCTAAAGGCGTCGGCGCGGCCCCGGCCTTCCCACTAGAAGCATCAGTTGTCTGCATGAAAGGTGATTAACCGATGTGAATGATGATGAATCGGCAGACAAAAGGGAGTAAGGGGCAAGAGCATAAAGGATGATGATTTTTCGGAACCTCTTGGCTCGATGAAGAAGCTTGTGGTCCTTTACGAGCTCTCTTGGGACCCACAGCTGGCCCGACCTCGACTGGTGCTCGGGGGGCAGCAGGTTCAGGAACCGACCTTTTCCTGGAAGCCGATGGTGGCACATCTGGCTGGCTCGGGGTGATGGTCCTCTCAGAATCCGTTGGGCTCGATTCTCCCTCATTGGGTTGTGTGTCCTCGTGGGAAGTATCTTCGACGGAAGCCTGCAAAAGAAGGAAGGCTGTTAGACACGAGCACGTCTGCAAGAATGAAAGAATGAGAAGAATCGACCAAGACATGGATCAGCCTACATGCGAGCTTTCTGGAGAAGGGCTCCGGTGCCTCAAGGTCTTCCTGGCAGCTACATTCCTCGTCATCGTTCTTGTCTTAGTTGGAACTCGAGGGGCAGCTGATGTTGAAGTTCCTTGCTTTTTAGAAGCCGATTGAGGTGTTATCGGCTGTTTCTGCATTATGACCTTTTTCAAAGGCGGCGAGTTTTTGCAGAAAAGAACCACAGGAGCTGGCGGAAAGAACTCAAAGGGGGAGCCATCACTGTGTGTAGGTTCAGGGCCATCTTGTTGCTGCAAAGGGAGAAATTGGGTTAGTAGGAGAGTCATTTATGAGCTGCATTAAGAAAATTTACGAGTAGTGGTACCTGTTCCACGGGGATGTCATAATCGGCATCAAGCCATTTCAGCAGCGGTCCCAGAGCTTTCCTGAAAGCGTGGGTTTTCCACATCGACCACCAGTCCTCGAAGCCATCAGTTGATGAAGCGAAGGTGAGGTCATTTGGAATAGGGATGGTCAGAGCGTCAAAGAAGGAGTAACACCTCTGACTGGTGAGAGGATCAGGCAGGTCGGCTCTGCACTCCGTAAGATGATGGAGAAAGAGATGGGGAGGTACTTGTCCAAGGCCAAATTGCCGGGCCACTATGACCGGCTGGTAGAATTCATACCCAGGCTTGATGATTCCGTTGGATGTACTCATACCAACTGGAAGGAAACAGGGACGGATCACAATGGAAAAGAGTTGCCGAGTGCTGGTGTCATCGGCAAAGTTATCTAGCCTGAAGGAGAGTGGATTTTCGAAATGTTCAGATTCTTCCATATAAGGGAAGAAGGTAGGATTGTCCAAGCCTTGAAAGAAAGTGCTGAACCACTTGGCTGCTTCCTTAGGGGATAGTTTGCTGTCTGGCAGCCTATACAAAGCTTGGCCATAACTAGTGCATCAGATCTGCTTCCCTTTGACATCTGGAAAGGTACAACTCGCCAAGAGGGGGAAGTTTGGGATGTGATTTTGAAAGTAAAGCTGAGCCCATAGCTGAATGAACCACCAAGGACCACCTGTTTTGACTGCTATGCCTGAGAACAGCTTGACAGAAATCAACTGGAGATATCGATAGACCTCTCCAAGGAACAGTTTGCCGATGCCAAGTTGAGTACCTTTGGCCAGTTCGTGGGCTAGGGAGAGATAGTTCTTGGTTGGAGCAAGGGAAGGGCCGCAGAATATGAAATGCTCCAGCCAGAAGTTGAGAAAGGCTGTATGTTCTTTCTCTGAGATAGGGCCCTTTGTTTTCATATGGCGTTGGAGGTAGGCACCCCAGTTTGTGCAGTCTGTTTTAGAAGACAGTTTGTAGGGGACTTTGGTCAGTTTAAAAGCAGAGGGGCTGGGTGTAGCACCCTCAGAATCGGACCTATGCAAGTTTTAGCGAAACTCGCCAAACCCGCATAGAAACGATTCAAAGGTGCCCACCAGGCACTTTCGTGCGGGTGGAAAACGAAGTAATAACATTACACAACAGTCCTCGATGGGACCCACAGAACAGATATATACAGCACGACTCAAAGAGTCAAGAATAGAGATATACAATACAAAGATCCAAATCACCTGTAAAACGATACAGCGTCCGACTACGGACAAGATGCAAATGGGGCTAAGAGCCCTGAAGAATAACCAATGGCGTCCATAACCCTGCCCAGGCCAAGCCGGAAGGGTAACCCTGCTAACGACATCGATCTCAAACCTGCTTAAACAAAAGGGGTGCCGTCAAAGGGCAAAGGAAAAAGAAGGAGCGTCAGTACTGAGGCCAGTACACGGCGAGACTAGAATTCGGCGGTCCTCGCCTACACAGGTATGGTGGACTGAGCGGCAGCGGCAGCATGCACTGAACAACCTATAGAGACTCGATACAACTGGCGGTTATCAGAGAGGGGTAAGAATGACCTATCCGGATCCAACCTGAAGCTAACACCAAACATACCCATCCTGGTGTTTCCCCCTCGATACCGAACGAGGAAGTCAACCGAGGAACTCACACAGTTGGCATTTTTATTTATTCGGTTATCGTTGCAGCAATTACTAGTCAAGTATAGATAATCATCCTGATAAAGTAGGCGGTGGGCACTTTTAGCTAACCATTCCGTTATAGTTGCACACTTACTAATCATATACTGATGACATGAGATAAACCCAAAACCCAGCAGTTGTTGGTACTTTTATTCAGCCATTCCGTTGTAGTTGCAATACTTACTAGTCAGGTACAATGGTCGCAAGCGACAATCCAAAACAAGCAATTGTGGGCAGTATTATTTAGCCATTCCATTATAGTGAAGCTGATTACTAGTCATTATAAAGTCAAATTTATAGCAATAAACTTTAGTTTTGCTTGTCTATGGTCGAGATACTGTGCTCCAAGTCGTCCATAACCGCGGACACGGCTTTCAGAAAGTTTTAACCCGGCCGGGGTGCACAAATAGCAACACACACACGATCAACCTCGGAAAAACCAAATCAAAACCCAACGAGGTCTTCACGACAGAGCAATCACAAGATTCAGAAATATTTCAGGGGGCCACCCCATTAAGCTACCCGCAACGAAGTAAGCTAGCTCCGAGACGGACTCAAGGTCTAGGTAGACGGCTGTGAACGACTGGGAACCCCAAACGGGGCTTGTCGACACCGCGGAATCGTGTCCCGATCCTAAACAGTACAGGTGCTATCTGTCGCACAATCGTAAATAAAGCAGTAAAGCATGGCATAGGTACAGGATAGTAAATAAAACCTCAAACTAGTTGTGGCCCCAAGAAATAAGACGGAATCAAGCTCTGGCTAAGGGGGGCCCATACTCCCTATATGTGGATAGCGCGATAAATCAAGGAACAGGTATCAAGTACTCGGGGTCCTACGGGACACAAGTGGGCGTTCGGAAACCAAATATTCTCTATCACCCACCGATGCCTCTGCTTAATTCAATTTTAGTTGTTAAACAGGAATTAAAGTGAACAGTAAGTAAAGCTAAGATCATCTCCAACATCAACATGCGGCAATACATCAACAACTGTGGCACTGGACGACACGCAACAGCGCTTGAGCAAGTGACTACGACGCGCAAGTCCAACTATCTACCAAACAACAGGTAATAGGATGTGTCCAAGGCAATATATGGCTGCAAGGGATATCACGGGTACGGAAAACTAGAGCATCGCAACACATATAGCAATAGATCAACAGGGGGAAGTAAATACTATAAAAGTAAGATAGGTAGAAAGGGGGAGATGCTCGCCTGAAAACATTGCCGAAGGTTCAACCGAAGATCGGGGCGAAGCTCACATCAACTCAACGGCCTTATCCGCGAAGAAGCAAAACACTAGAAGAAACACCGGATGCAATATTTAAGATCGGCAGAAGATCGGCATGATGCATGTATGATGCATGAAATGGCAAGGGTGCGATGCAATTAGGTCAATATTAAGCGGAACCGGGTCCCGACAATTAATTAGATGGTTCAAGTTGTTTAGAACCCCCGCAATTTAAATGTTCTTTAGCAAAACAACAGATGGAACCGGTTCGCTACACATGTTTAAATGAGGCCAATATAAGGCTAGATTTGTCCGCATATGGGCCCCATATTTAATTAGAGGTGAATCGGCATAAGGCCCCCAAACCACATGGATGCATGCGAGATGACAATTATATATGCAACACTTTGTTATTATGTTATAAGATAGGGTTTCGGGAAGGGGTTCACACATTAGGGTTCGACGATCTTGTCCGGGGGTTCGGGGCCGGGTCTCGGGGTCCAGGGTCTAGGGTTCGATCTTGGCGTAACATTCTCGACCACCGGGGTAGGTCTTGTCGCAACCGGGAAGCAGGGCTTGGTTGGCGTCGGGGCCGCATCGGGGTCCGCCCTGGTCGGTGCCGTTCTTGTCGCATCTGGGGTCTTTGGGTCATGTCGACGATCATGGCGTTCAGGGGAAGTTCTCGGCTTCGCATCCCCGAGGTAGTACTTGTCGTTCCGGGGGCTCGACGAATTCTTGGCGTCCGAGGAGAAGATCATGTCGCATCCGCGGCCTTCGGGTACGGGTTCTCTGGGCTCCCATGTGGGGGATCTTGTCGTCGCGTCGCAGAACTCGGGTTCGGGGTCTTGACGGGGTTCGGGCGCCCCGGGATCGGTCTTTGGATTCCGAGGTGTAGATCTTGTCAGAGGTTCTTCGAGTGTCTCCACCCCGATATGGTCTCCGGGTCTCGAGGATCGGTCCAAGAAGGGGATCTTGTCGAGCTCTTGGCGCATCCATGACGAAGGCCTTGAAAATCCACCTCCAGGGAGGATGGCAGACTTGATTCGAGCACCGACACACTTCGAGTTCTCGGGTTCGGCTGTCGGTCTAGGTACTTGGACAAGCGTGTTGGAAGGCGTGTGGCTGCACTTGTACTGGCAGACGAAAGAAGGCCGAGCGGGAAGGGCGCGCTGACGCGGTGGGGGGACGTTGGTAGGGCCCTGGACGAGGCGGCGGCTCGGGCGGACGACGGCGGCGGCGACGGTGCAGAGCTCGTGCGGGCCGGCGGGCGGAGGCGGCGCGCCCGGAGGTCCGGTGGCTGTTGGCGGCGAGGGAGGTCGTCGCGGGCGAGCCGGGGCCGGAGGACGCGGGCGAGGGAGCGTGGTGGCGCGGCGGCGGCGACAGACGCTCACGGAGGAGGGGCCGTGCGGCCTGCCGGCGGGGAGACCAGGGAGGAGGAGGCTTCAGGCGGTTGACCGGCGGCGGCTTGGGCGGTCGCGGGTGGAGGGGCCTGGCGGAGCGGCGCCGCCGGCGGAAGGGGTCGGGGGTGCGGCCGCGGGGCTCGCGAGCTCGCAGGCGGAGAAAGGCCGCGGGGCGCTCGCGCGACGCCAGGGAGGGGCGGCCGCAGGAGGACGGTGGCGGGGCGCGGACGTGCGCGGCCAGCGGGGGCGGCTCGCGGAGCTCGACGGAGAGGGGGCGGCGGAGATGCTGCGGGGAGGCGCGCCGGCGGCGGCCGGGGTCGGGGCCGGAGCACGCGCAGAGAGGAGAGCGGCGGGACGAGCGGGCGGAGCGTTGGGCCGGGGCGGCGCGTCTGCCGGCGAGGGGGCGCTGCGACGGTGGCGGGGCGGGCGGACCGGCGGGGCAGGAGGAGCCCAGGGAGAGCGCGTCGGGGATGGGGATCGAGGGAGGTTCCAGGGGGAAGGTGGGGACGTGCGGGACAGGGGCAGGTCAGGGAAGGAGAGTGTGGGACAGGGGGTGGGGATCCCGAGGGGGACAGCTGCTGTGCGGGGCCGGTGTGGGCCCAGGCCAGGTCGGCGTGTGCAGTGCGTGTGTTGCGTGTGTGCGCTAAGAGAGAGAGGAAAAGGAGAGAGAGCAGGGGTTAGGTGGCAGCTTCTTAGAGGTGGGGGGTTTGGGGTGGGCTGATGTGTCGGGTGGCGATTGGCCGGGATGAGGTGGAGGCAAGGGGTGGGTAGAGTTTTAGGTGGGAATAGGATTTAGGTGGGGCTGGACTGAATGGACCGATTAATTCTGGGGTGGTCGTTCGGGTCATTCGGCCCGTTCGACTGCCCCGCTAAAAATAATTTAAATGTTTTAATATTTTAAACGGGGCTTTTGAAAACCATTGCCAGACGAAACAATTAATCCGGAGTACCGGGTTTGCGTTTGATTAAAGACGGGCCGTTTCAGAAACAAAATAGGTTTTTCTGAAATGGTTTTAGACAAACAACACATGATGATGACGATGCAATGCACAAATTCAACGCGATTTTCTAGTAGTGGTTTTGCGGGATGCCACACTGGGTGATGTGACATCCAGGCCAGTGATCATCACCACGTCTAACAGGGTTGGTGACATAGGGCCATGACCGAACATAAAGCAGTTCAGAGCGTCAGACCAGAAGTAGCCGATGGTTTTTAGAAGGTTCTCATGTTTCTCAAGAGGAGACAATGATAAATGCAAGGCATCGGCTATTCCTGTGGTTTCCCATTGGGATTGGTAAGCTCTAGCTACTCTACTGAACCAAGAGACCCAGTGTTCAGGGGGATTAGGCCAGGCTCGCAGACAGTCGGCCCAAGAGTTTAGATCTAGGTCTTGGCTTACGAAGGGGATTCTATTTGCTTCGCAAGAAATCAGATGAGCAGGGCTAGATTCTGTGCGAGGGCCAAGACAGAGAGAGTTTGGGAGAGAAGGATGCGGCAGCAGAATGTCTGAAACCTAGAAAATTTAATGGTGGAATAAGGCATTAATTCAGGTGTTCGCCATTAAGTCTAGCATCGTGTTCAGACTGCGAGGAGTAGGCGTACCTTCAGACCGGAGACCTCTGGGTTGGTGTTGGACGATTCCGCCATCTAGTTCGTCGGCGGAGATGGATCTATGCAGTTGGGGATCGAGGGTTCTTGTCGCTATGAGCTCGATCTGGTCAGTGGGCGATTGAAGATCTAGGTCGCCCTTTTTGAAGAAGGTCGCAGGTTACCGTTTGAAACTGAAAATCAGCCGCTTAGGTTTGCCTAAATATGCGACCAAGTTTTGACCTTGTCAACGTTTTTGGGAAAGCCGATGTCCATCGGCTCTTTGAGCTTTGACTTAGTTAACGGAATGAGTGCAGTGTGGTAAAAGTCGATACAGCGTTATCGGCTTCTGGAGCATCGACCTATTTTGGCTATCGGCAAAATTGGGGCAAAAAAAGCAATCTTCGGGAAACAGATTTTCATTCGTTCATTCATTCAAAAGCTGTTTGCTTACAAAAGGTTGATTGATTGCAAAAGGGAGCTTACCACTACTACTACTACTACTACTACTGGTTCCTAATCTAGAGGCCGAGGTCGTCGTCGCTGTCGTCGCCGCCGTCTTGTTCGCTGTCTTCAGCACTGCTGCCGGCGTCGTCCTCGCTGCTGCTGATCCAGATGCCCGCGGGGGCCTCCTCGTCCTCGTCGTCGTCTTCGGTGTCTTCGCTGGACCCGACGCGGAAGTACTTCACTGGCTGGTACTCCTCGGAGGAGGTGTCCTCCTCTTCCTCCTCCTCGTCGGAGGAGTCGACGCCGTCCCAGGACATGGCGTCGTCGGTGCTGTCCGCCTCCAGTTCCCCATCGGCGAGGAACTGCAGGTCCTCCTCGCCGTCAGTCAAGGACGCGTCGTCCTCCGACCAAGCGGCGAAGTCCCAATCCCTCTCGTCCCACCATTGTGGGGCGAGAGTGTTGTACGCCGCCATCGGCGGGTGTTCTGGCATCGGCTCTCGGTTGCTCATTGAGTTGGAGGCTTGGGAGGACAGGCCAGATGAAGCGGAGGAGGCCATGGCGGAGAAAGAGGGTTTTTTCGGCGGAGGAGGAAGAAGGGTTTTTTGTGGCTACTGGAGGAAGATGGGGACTGCAAACTGCTTATGTGAATTTAAATAAGGGGAATAGTATGAAGCGGTTCAATGCTATAGCGGTTTCCCAGAATGCACTGCCGAAGTTGTCAAATCATGCGCTGCGGGGAAGTGGAGAAGACAAGGCATCATGATGAGGAGGTGGCGTGACGATCCTGTTCTGCAACGCATTCTGTCAACGCGCAACCCGATACAAAAAAGCAGAGTGGTTTTGGAATTATTATTGCCAAAACCAGGGGGGCATGTGTTATCGCCATATTTTGGCCAAAGGAGGAGTTGGGCCGTGATCAAGATGGGCTTAGAAGATACGTATATGTAACTGTTATCGCCATATTTTGACCAAAGGAGGAGTTGGGCCGTGATCAAGATGGGCTTAGAAGATACGAATATACAACGTGTTGTTGAATCGGCCTCGCGTATTGGTTTGGGCTAAATTGCCCGTGTATCTTTATATTGTAGTAGGTTCCGTTTAGAGTTAGGTAAGAGATAGAGTTGTAGAGTTATTCCAAAGACAGAAAGTCTCCGGACTATAAATATGTACCTAAGGTTATCGAGAAAAGGAGGACAATCACGTTCACAACAAACACAATCTCGGCGCATCGCCACCCCTTGTTTCTAGGGTTTTTCTCGGGTAAGTGCCATGCTGCCTAGATCGCATCTTGCGATCTAGGCAGTATCTACTTATGCGTTATCTGGTATTACTCGTACTGAAGCCTTGTTGATGGCGAGTAACACCATTATCATAGATTTGTCTGGGTTAGCATCAGTACTTTTCGCTACGATTGTTTAAGTTATGCTGCCTATACTTATATCGCCGCCTTTGCACCTTTTCCCGGGTGTGAGGGTGGCATCTTGCTTGATCTTTATTTAAGTCGATTTGATCTGTTATAGTTGTGCCTTGTTCTCCAAGGTTTAGTTTAATATCCACATGATCAGGCCTTGCAAACGGGTTGAACGATCCAGTAGTATGTAAGATATGGTTTATCAATCCAGGAGGGGGTGTTCCGGGAATTGACGATTACGTTGGTTTTTAGGCCTTCTCTAGGATTAATTTTCTATTATCTTTTGTATCTACCAGGCTCAATTACGTGTAGGATGTTCCAGTCATGTAGTGAAAACGTTAAACTGTTGTAGATCGATTTAGCTTGTATTGATGAAGCAGAAACCCCATGTTATAATGGATCTAATGCAGAACCATGGGATAATCGGCTCTAGGAGCCGATTCACAGGGAAACCTGAGAGCCGGTTACGGCTCGAATTTTACACATGTTTGTTTGCCATGCAGGAAACCAATCGAAGCAATCTTTCACCTTCCTGATCAGGTATAGGTCAGGTGGCACGCCCTCGAACCAAGCCAGGACGCGTGCCGGAGCTTTGCGGGCCGTTGCCCGAGGGACCAGGGCCCACCAGCAGTTCTGGGAGCCTCCCGGCTCTTCGTGTTGCCCGTCGCTGCTCGCCGGTGGGTTTTGGTAGGCAACACATTCTGGCACGCCCGGTGGGACATTTAAACAACGTCTACATCAACATCCGACGCTGCGATGGACGACAGACCGGTCACGTACGATGAGCTGCCTGAGGAGTTCAAGGCGAAGTATGATGACGTAAAAGCTCTCTTCGAAGCCGATCTCATCGGCTCTTTTGAGAGGACTCCTAAGCATGGGATCAGGTGGAAAGGGTTCTCACCCGAGGGTGCTCTCGATGAGGTAGATCTGTCTGTTCCTTCAGAGGACCGCACCAGAGCCCTGCGCCAGGAAGTTAACTACATGGTGGCTCATTCTCTTCACCGCCATTCTGAGAGCTTGGTAAACGCTTTCGAGCGGGTAGCAGTTCGCGTGGTTCAGGAGATCATGAAACATCAGTACTCTCCTTCGGGGCCCACTCTAGGAAATCACCAGGGAGAAAGACCGCTCCAGGCCAGGCCACCGCTGCCATTCACACTTGCAGCTCCAGAGCCACCAGGGGCACCGGCGTACGTCGTCTACAAGCTTGGAGGCGACCCTGGCGATTGCCAATTCCTGTGTGAACCACCTAAAGAAGTCCCACATGGATACGTGTGCACCTACGTGCCAGACTCCAACAGTTTGACGCGCACAAACCAGATTGCAACAGCAGGGGTTGTTGGGGTAGGAGCTTCGGGAGCAAGTGTTCCCGGAGCAGGAATCTCTGGGATTGACGCCGATAAACAGGCGTGGCTAGCCAAGTATGCCACTGGAACGAGCCATGAGAATCTAGCCCCTGCAACCCAAACAACGGAACAAATCCGTACCATCCTGAGAGACCAGTTCGGCTTCGTGCCGAAGAGAAGGACAATCGGCTATTCAAAGCCGTACCCCAACGAGTTCGACCTGATCCCGCTGCCGCCCAAGTATCGGCTCCCCGAGTTTTCGAGATTTAGCGGATCAGAAGGGTCAAGCTCGATCGAGCACGTGAGTCGATACCTAGCACAGTTAGGCATGATATCAGCATCAGATCAGTTACGCGTAAGGTTCTTTGCGCAATCTTTGACAGGACCAGCTTTTGGGTGGTACACCTCGCTGCCACCTGATTCGATCCAGACCTGGAAACAACTGGAAGAGCAGTTCCACATTCAGTACCATTCAGAAGCTACCGAGGCTGGCATTGCAGACCTGGCACAGGTGCGGCAAAAGCGAGGAGAAACGGTAGCCGAGTACATCCAACGCTTCAGGACTGTCAAGAACCGATGTTACTCAGCTCGTTTAACTGAGAAGGAAGCAGTCGAGCTGGCAGCGTTGGGTCTCGCAGCGCCCATCAAAGATATGGCTTTCCAAGTAGAGTATAACTCGTTGGCGCACATGGCCCAGAAGCTGACGATGTATGAGCAGCGCCACCCTGAGTTGTACCAGGACAAGTTCAAACGTCCGATAGGCCTGGTCGATACAGAAGAAGAAGACCCAACGCAAGACCAGGAGGTGGCCGTGGCTGAATGGGCTCGGGGCGCAGATCCCGTATCCTGCAAATGGGTGAAACAGCAAGGGCCTGCAAAAGGGTTCGACTTTGATGTGACCAAAGCTGAGCAAATATTCGATTTACTGCTGAAAGAAAAGCAGCTGAAGTTACCTGAAGGCCATAAGATCCCTACGGTTCAAGAGATGAACGGAAGACCATACTGCAAGTGGCATCACTCGTTCACCCACACCACCAATGACTGCAAAGAGCTACGCCGCCAGATCCAAGCGGCGATAGAGCAGGGCCGTCTCATCCTGGGACAATTCGCCATGAAAGTAGACACCAACCCATTCCCCGGCGTCAACATGGTAGAACACAGCCACTCCACGAGGCGCCAGGTGGATTTCTCGTTCGATGTCAACATGGCAGGGCCAGGATACCACCATGCGACGTACAAGGAGGGAGGCGGTCGCTATCGCAGGGTAAGAGATGAGGCTGGTCCACGCGACCGGCCCATCTACGACGACAGGCGGTACTTAACTGAGGAACAAGTAAAAAGCGTGCGATATCAGAAACCACATTCCACGCATCTCCTTAACAAGTATGAGCGGCAATATGACCAACGTCGCCGGCGCGATGGAGAAGATGAAGGATATGAGCACCTCGCTAGGGGACCGCCAAAAGGTAAGGAAGGCGCAGACAAACATTGGGATTGCCCGTTCTTCAAGTATTGCTGGGACGCGGGAATGAGCCGATTGCCTACGATCGATAACTGCCCGGAATGCGGACAGCAGCAGGAGGACACAGAGCCAGTGTCAGTGTTCAAGCGCCTAGGGCCTCTCCCACCACAGAGCAGACGCAGGGGAGCATCCCGAGCACAAGGTCTCAAGGAGCCAGTGGGTGACGAAGAGAAAGACAGGTATCACCGTCCAAGGTGGTGTCCCGACGGACTCAGGCACACCCAAAAGCGTAGAGTGCAGCGGCTGCGTAATTCGGAGGAAGCCGAAGCACAGTACCTCCACGCTCTAAAGAAAGCACGGCCCGATCTGGCCGTTAAAGTTAGGCAGACCTTGGAAACGGAAGATCACCCGAAAAAGAAAGAGTGGCGCCCCAAACCGGTAAAAGCCGATGCAAAGACATCGGCTGGCACAAACATGGTATTCATACTCCCGTCAGAGTTCTGCGCGCCAAGAACCAACGAGCTACCAGTGGCACAGTTCGACTGCGGCCCACGGCCAGTTATCTTTGAGAAGCCACGTGAGAAGGGTTACAAACACCTGAAAACACTGTATCTACGAGGATACATCAATGGGCAACATGTTAGCAAGATGTTGGTAGACACCGGGGCGGCAGTCAACATAATGCCATACTCCATGCTACGGCGTCTGGGACGCTCCACTTCAGATCTGATCAAAACCAACGTCACTTTGAGCGACTTCAACGGCCAGACTTCAGAAACACGAGGTGTACTGAACGTGGACCTGACCGTGGGCAAAAAAACCGTCCCTACGTCATTCTTCGTCGTGGACAGCAAAAGCACCTACGCCGTCCTACTAGGGAGAGATTGGATTCATGCTAACTGCTGCATCCCATCCATGATGCACCAGTGCCTGATACAGTGGGATGGAGATGAGGTAGAAGTCATTCACGCAAACGATTCTGTCGAGGTCTCCATTGCTGGCATGAACGTCTGGGAAGCAGAAGACCAAGAGCCGATCTCTGGAATCAGTCTAGACGGCTGTGAACGCATCGAGGCTACAAAAAACGGGGTGAGGCTGGTCTTATCCACCGGCCTGACGGAGTAGCAAAGTCCACGACGGTGCGTGGTACGGCCGATCCCTGCGATCGGCCACAAAAAACAAAAAGCAACAATCTTACGACGAGCAGATCGTGCAGTTGTAGCAGGGAGATTCCCAGCCATGTTAAAACCGTAAGGTGTAAACCATCCTTGACTAATGCAATAAAAAAGGGGGCCGATTCGGGCAATCGGCCCAAATTATTTTTGTTAACCTCACCTACGGTTTGCCCTGTGCTTAGCATCGATTTGGCAGGTGACGGAAAGCTAGGGTATGGTTTTACATCTGCTGATGAACTAGAAGAGATCGACATTGGTCCTGGGGATAAGCCACGACCAACTTTTATCAGTAAAAGGTTGGATCCGAGTCTGCGGGATCCGATGATAGCCCTGTTAAAACAATATCCAGACTGCTTCGCCTGGGACTACACAGAGATGCCCGGGTTAGACAGGAGCATCATCGAGCATCGACTCCCGCTTAAAAAAGGATTTCGGCCATTCCAGCAGCGGACACGACAGATGAAGGCCGAAATTCTGGAAGAAGTCAAGAAGGAGGTCGAGAAGATGTTGGCAGCCGATTTAATCAGGCCATGCAGGTATGCTGAATGGATTTCTAGTATCGTACCTGTGGAGAAAAAGGATGGCCGTTGGCGTGTCGCCATAGATTTTCGGGACCTCAATAGAGCTACCCCAAAAGATGAGTATCCAATGCCAGTGGCAGAAACGTTAATCAACGCAGCGGCTGGCCATAAGATCTTGAGCTTTATGGATGGAAATGCCGGCTACAACCAAATTTTTATGGCTCCAGAAGACATACTCAAGACTGCGTTCAGAGTACCAGGCTCGGTGGGGTTGTTTGAGTACGTTGTCATGACGTTTGGATTAAAAAATGCCGGTGCCACGTACCAAAGAGCCATGAACTACATTTTCCATGATATGATCGGCAAACTGGTGGAAATTTATATCGATGACGTAGTGGTCAAGTCTGCCTCAGTAGAAGGACACTTGGGTGATCTGCAACGCGTACTGGAACGAACGAGAAAATTCGGATTACGGATGAATCCAAAGAAGTGCGCCTTCGGGGTAACGGCCGGTCAGTTCTTGGGTTTCTTGGTCCACGAACGCGGGATTGAGATCGGTCTAAAGAGTCAAGAGGCCGTGCGAACAATGAAGCCACCTACCACGAAGAAAGAGCTACAGTCTCTCATCGGCAAGATCAACTTTATCAGAAGGTTCATCTCCAATCTGTCAGGAAGGATAGAGCCGTTCATGGGACTGGTAAAGATTAAATCTAACGAGGAGTTTCGCTGGGGAACAGAACAGCAACGGGCCTTCGACGAAATCGAAGAATATTTAACGAAGCCGCCGGTTTTAGTCCCGCCCCAGCCAGACAGGCCGTTCTATATTTACTTGTCAGTAGCGGACACGTCCATCGCCTCAGTGGTGGTGCAAGTTTATGACGGGCTGGAGCGAGTGGTATTTTACATCAGCAGGAGGATGCTGGATGCAGAGACAAGGTACTCTGAGATCGAAAAGTTGTGCCTCTGCCTGTTTTTCACCTGCACCAAGCTACGCCACATTTTGCTATCAGCAGAAATTATCATCATCTGCAAATCAGACGTCATAAAACACATGCTGTCGGCTCCTATGTTGAAAGGCCGACTAGGTAAATGGATGTTTGCATTATCGGAGTTTGACATCCGGTATCAACCCGCTAAAGCAGTTAAGGGGCAGGCATTGGCCGACCTTATCGCTGAAAGGATCAACACCAATATAGCAGCACTGTCTATACAAGCCTGGGCTATGTTCTTCGACGGGTCAGTTTGTGATGATGGGTGCGGCATTGGCATGCTCCTCGTGTCACCCCGGGGGGCAACATTTTCCTTCTCTATCAGGTTATCTGCCCCTCGCACCAACAATGTCGCTGAGTATGAGGCGATACGCAAGGGAATGGAGCTGCTCATCGAAGCTGGAGCGGAAGCAGTGGAAATTTTTGGAGACTCCAAGCTGGTTATCTCTCAACTCACAGAGGAATATAAGTGTGAGAGTGAGTCGCTCTTCCCATTATGGATGCAATGCCGTGAGCTGATGGCATAGTTCCGATACATAAACTTCACCTGGATCCCGCGATCGCAGAATACCGAAGCCAACGATCTTGCACAAATGGCTTCAGGCTACAAGGATGTAGCAGAGGGAGCCAATGTTCAGGTGCAATTCCTGGACGCAGACGACTGGAGAGCCGATATCTTCAATTACTTGAAGGATTCGGCTCGGGGGGCACCTAAACGGATAAGATACAAGGCCATGAAGTATGTGCTCATCGGGGATGACATGTTTTATAGGACTCTTGAGGGGTTATTGCTCAAATGTCTAGGAACAGCCGAGGCCAATCGGCTCCTACACGAGGTACACGAAGGCGCCTGTGGAACTCACCAATCGGCTCATAAAATGAAGTGGTTGATCAGGCGATCAGGGTTTTATTGGCCTACCATGCTCGAGGACTGTTTTAAGTACTACAAAGGATGTCAAGCATGTCAGAGATTTGGGAAAATCCAGATGGTACCCGCGTCAGCAATGAATACCATCATCAAGCCTTGGCCCTTCCGAGGTTGGGGCATGGATATGATCGGCAAGATCAATCCTCCGTCAAGCAAGGGCCACATGTGGATCTTAGCCATCACGGATTATTTCACCAAGTGGGTGGAAGCCGTCCCTATGAAGTCAGTAAGTTCAAAGGATGTTGTCGATTTTGTGAAAGAGCACGTCATTCATAGGTTTGGGATTCCCCAGACTATCACGACCGATGGAGGTTCGGTTTTCACTTCCCACGAGTTCAGAAAGTTCTGTGAGGATACAGGGATTAAGCTGATTCGATCATCTCCGTACTATGCTCAAGCAAATGGGCAAGCTGAAGCGTCCAACCAGAGCCTTATCAAGCTGATCAAGAGGAAAATCGATGAGCACCCTAGGCGTTGGCATGAGGTTTTGTCAGAGGCTTTATGGGCTTACCGCATGTCATGTCATGGAGCGATAAAAACCTCGCTGTACCATCTTGTCTATGGACAAGAAGCCGTATTTCCTTGGGAAATTACGGCTGGATCGAGACGCGTCACTTTTCAGAACGATCTAACGGCTGAAGAATACGCAGCTTTGATGAGTGACAATGTTGAAGATTTGACTGAGCTTAGGCTGTGGTCACTTGAGAAAATCAAAGAGAACAAGGCCAAAGTAGCTCGTGCATACAACAAAAAGGTGAGATCTAAGGAGTTCCACGTTGGCGATCTGGTGTGGGAAGCGGTGTTGCCATTAGGGACCAAGGATGCAGCATATGGTAAATGGTCTCCAAATTGGCACGGGCCATACAGGATCGATCAGGTTTTAAGAGGGAACGCATACATGCTGGAAGAACTGGACGGCGTGAAATTCCCAGTAGCTGTCAACGGTCAACATCTCAAGAAATATTTCCCAAGTATGTGGGATGATGGACAATGAGATATGGGGGCCGATACACGAAATCGGCCAATAGAATTTTTTTTATTATGTAGCTCCCAAGCACGTGGGATGATGGGCAGTGAGATATGGGGGCCGATGCATGAAATCGGCCAATAGAAGTATACAGCCGATGCTTGGTCATCGACTTTAGAGGTTCAAAACTGGTACAACCCAATGACAGTTTACGTAAACAAACTACTGAAGAAATGCCTCGAAGGCGTGGAGGGCGTCAGCACGAACACGGTCCACCTCGGCGATCTCGGCTTCGTCATCCTCGTCCTCGCCTGTCACAAGCTGTTGGTTCAGGGTGCGTATCTCTGCCAGGTCAGTCTTCAGTTGAGCTCTGAGGCCTTCTGCTTCATCTTGGGAGCGGGCGATGGATGCTTCCTTGTCGCGAATGAGCTGTTTCGTCGCCCGGACCTTTTCTTCAAGATCTTCCAGCTCCTTTTTCAAAGATGCTAGCTCAGCTGTGCTGACAGAAGTGTCAGTTTTGGCATCAAAGGACGCTTTCTTCTCATTGAGCTGCTGACATCTGTCGGCAATGTTGGCCTTCAGCGGAAGTTGAGCGCGGCGCAGGTTGATCCTTTCACGAGCTAGCTTCACCCTGGACCCGTAGAAGGACAGAGTTACGACGGGCCAAAGCTTCACCTGCAATGCCACTGGGATTTGGTCCTTGATTTCAGCAAGAACGCCCTTTACTTCTTCAGAACCCTCGATCAACTCCTCGATTGGGGAAGACAGTAAGGCTCTAAGTCGTTGGAATTGAGGTAGGACAGCCCTGGCTGGTGGTTCATCGGTGGCGACAAAGGGAGTTGGATCGATCGAGTTAGGATCAAATGTCAACAAGCCTGAAATGTTATAGCCCTGGCAGCCCGAAAAGACGTCAGTATGCGTCCAACAGGGGAGAATAAGCTGAAGGAAGTTAACATACCTTTCCTGAGACCGAAGGGTTGGCAGACGACGAAGCGATCGGTTTGTGTTTGGGATCTAGAGGCGTTACCAAATTGGTAGCGTTTTCATCTGCATTTTCGGGGATTGCCAGGTCTGGTTTGGCTAAAGGTGTCGGCGCGGCCCCGGCCTTCCCACTAGAAGCATCAGTTGTCTGCATGAAATGTGATTTACCAATGTAAATAATGATGGATCGGCAGGAAAAAGGGAGTAAGGGGCAGGAGCATAAAGGATGATGATTTTTCGGAACCTCTTGGCTCGATGAAGAAACTGGTGGTCCTTTACGAGCTCTCTTGGGACCCGATGCTGGCTCGGCCTCGACTGGTGCTCGGGGGGCAGCAGGCTCAGGAACAGACCTTTTCCTAGAAGCCGATGGTGGCACATCTGGCTGGCTCGGGGTGATGGTCCTCTCAGAATCCGTTGGGCTCGATTCTCCCTCATCGGGTTGTTCGTCCTCGTGGGAAGAATCTTCAATGGAAGCCTGCAAAAGAAGGAAGGATGTTAGACATGAGCGCGTCTGCAATAGTGAAAGAATAAGGAGAGTCGACCAAGAAATGGGTCAGCCTACATGCGAGCTTTCTGGAGGAGGACTCCGGTGCCTCAAGGTCTTCCTGGCAGCTACATTCCTCGTAGTCGTTCTTGTCTTAGTTGGAACTCGGGGGGCAGCTGGTGTTGAAGTTCCTTGCTTTTTAGAAGCCGATTGAGGTGTTATCGGCTGTTTCTGCATTATGACCTTTTTCAAAGGCGGCGAGTTTTTGCAGAAAAGAACCACAGGAGCTGGTGGAAAGAACTCAAAGGGAGAGCCGTCACTGTGTGTAGGTTCAGGGCCGTCTTGTTGCTGCAAAGGGAGAAATTGAGTTAGTAGGAGAGTCATTTATGAGCTACATTGAGAAAATTTACAAGTAGTGGTACCTGTTCCACGGGGACGTCATAATCGGCATCAAGTTGTTTCAACAGCGGTCCCAGAGCTTTCCTGAAAGCGTGGGTTTTACACATCATCCACCAGTCTTCGAAGCCGTCAGTTGATGAAGCGAAGGTGAGGTCATTCGGAATAGGGATGGTCAGAGCATCAAAGAAGGAGTAACACCTCTGACTGGTGAGAGGATCAGGCAGGTCGGCTCTGCACTCCGTAAGATGATGGAGAAAGAGATGGGGAGGTACTTGCCCAAGGCCAAATTGCCGGGCCACTATGACCGGCTGGTAGAATTCATACCCAGGCTTGATAATTCTGTTGGAGGTGCTCATGCCAACTGGAAGGAAACAGGGACGGATCACAATGGAAAAGAGTTGCCGAGTGCTGGTGTCATCGGCAAAGTTATCTAGCCTGAAGGAGAGTGGATTTTCGAAATGTTCAGATTCTTCCATATAGGTGAAGAAGGTAGGATTGTCCAGGCCTTGGAAGAAAGTGCTGAACCACTTGGCTGCTTCCTTAGGAGATAGTTTACTGCCTGGCAGCCTGTACAAAGCTTGGCCATAACTAGTGCATCGGATCTGCTTCCCTTTAACATCGGGAAAGGTACAACTCGCTAGAAGCGGGAAGTGTGGGATGTGGTTTTGAAAGTACAGCTGAGCCCATAACTGAATGAACCACCAAGGACCGCCTGTTTTGATTGCTATGCCTGAGAACAGCTTGACGGACATCAGCTGGAGATATCGATAGACCTCTCCAAGGAACAGTTTGCCGATGCCAAGTTGAGTACCTTTGGCTAGTTCGTGGGCTAGGGAGAGATAGTTCTTGGTTGGAGCCAGGGAAGGGCCACAGAATATGAAATGCTCCAGCCAGAAGTTGAGAAAGGCTGTATGTTCTTTCTCTGAGACAGGGCCCTTTGTTTTCATATGGCGTTGGAGGTAGGCACCCCAGTTCGTGCAGTCTGTTTTAGAAGACAGCTTATAGGGGACTTTGGGCAGTTTAAAAGCAGAGGGGCTGGGCGAGGTAACATCCAGGCCAGTGATCATCACCACGTCTAACAAGGTTGGTGACATAGGGCCATGACCGAACATAAAGCAGTTCAGAGCGTCAGACCAGAAGTAGCCGATGGTTTTCAAAAGGTTCTCATGTTTCTCAAGAGGAGACAATGATAAGTGCAAGGCATCGGCTATCCCTGTAGTTTCCCATTGGGATTGGTAAGCTCTAGCTACTCTACTGAACCAGGAGACCCAGTGTTCAGGGGGATTAGGCCAGGCTCGCAGACAGTCGGCCCAGGAGTTCAGATCTAGGTCTTGGCTTACGAAGGGGATTCTATTTGCTTCGCAAGAAATCAGATGAGCAGGGCTGGATTCTGTGCGAGGGCCAAGACAGAGAGAGTTTGGGAGAGAAGGATGCGGCAACAGAATGTCTGAAACCTAGAAAATTCAATGGTGGAATAAGGCATTAATTCAGGTGTTCGCCATTAAGTCTAGCATCGTGTTCAGACTACGAGGGGTAGGCGTACCTTCAGTCCGGAGACCTCTGGGTTGGTGTTGGACGATTCCGCCATCTAGTTCGCCGGCGGAGATGGATCTAAGCAGTGGGGGAGCGAGGGTTCTTGTCGCTGTGAGCTCGATCTGGTCAGTGGGAGATCGAAGATCTAGGTCGCCCTTTTTGAAGAAGGTCGCAGGTTACCGTTTGAGACTGGAGAGCAGCCGCTTAGGCTTGCCTAAATACGCGACCAAGTTTTGACCTTGTCAACGTTTTTGGGGAAAGCCGATGTCCATCGGCTCTTTGAGCTTTGACTTAGTTAACGGAATAAGTGCAGTATGGTAAAAGCCGATACAGCGTTATCGGCTCCTGGAGTATCGACCTGTTTTGGTTATCTACGAAATTGGGGCGACAAAAGCAATCTTCGAGAAACAGATTTGCATTCATTCAAAAGCTGATTGCTTACAGAAGGCTGATTGATTACAAAAGGGAGCTTATTGCTATTACTACTACTGGTTCCTAATATAGGCCGAGGTCGTCGTCGCTGTCGTCGCCGCCGTCTTGCTCGCTGTCCTCGGCGCTGCTACCGGCGTCGTCTTCACTGCTGCTGCTGAGGAAGCCGGCGGGGGCCTCCTCGTCCTCGTCTTCGTCTTCGGTGTCCTCGGACCCGGCGCGGAAGTACTTCACCGGCTGGTACTCCTCGGAGGAGGTGTCCTCCTCTTCCTCCTCCTCGTCGGAAGAGTCGACGCCATCCCAGGACATGGCGTCGTCGGTGCTGTCCGCCTCCAGTTCCCCATCGGCGCGGAACTGCAGGTCCTCCTCGCCGTCGGTCATGGACGCGTCGTCCTCCGACCAAGCGGCGAAGTCCCAGTCTCTCTCGTCCCACCATTGTGGGGCGAGAGCGTTGTACGCCGCCATCGGCGGAGTTCTGGCGTCGGCTCTCGGTCGCTCATCTAGTTGGAGGCTTGGGAGGACAGGCCAGAGGAAGTGGAGGAGGCCATGGCGGAGAAAGAGGGTTTTTTCGGCGGAGGGGAAAGAAGGGGTTTCTTTTGGTTACTGGAGGAAGATGAGGACTGTGGATTGCTTGGGTGAAGTTAAATAAGGGGAATAGTATGAAGCGGTTCAATGCTATAGCGGTTTCCCAGGATGTACTGCCGAAGTTGTCAAATCATGCACTGCGGGGAAGTGGAGAAGACAAGGCATCATGATGAGGGGGTGGCGTGACGATCCTGTTCTGCAACGCGTTCTGTCAACGCGCAACCCGATACAAAAAAAAGAGAGAGGGGGGAGAAGAAGAAAAAAAGAGAACGGAGTGGTTTTGGAATTATTATTGCCAAAACCAGGGGGGCATGTGTTATCGCCATATTTTGACCAAAGGAGGAGTTGGGCCGTGATCAAGATGGGCTTAGAAGATACGTATATACAACGTGTTGTTGAATCGGCCTCGCGTATTGGTTTGGGCTAAATTGCCCGTGTATCTTTATATTGTAGTAGGTTCCGTTTAGAGTTAGGTAAGAGATAGAGTTGTAGAGTTATTCCAAAGACAGAAAGTCTCCGGACTATAAATATGTACCTAAGGTTATCGAGAAAAGGAGGACAATCACGTTCACAACAAACACAATCTCGGCGCATCGCCACCCCTTGTTTCTAGGGTTTTTCTCGGGTAAGTGCCATGCTGCCTAGATCGCATCTTGCGATCTAGGCAGTATCTACTTATGCGTTATCTGGTATTACTCGTACTGAAGCCTTGTTGATGGCGAGTAACACCATTATCATAGATTTGTCTGGGTTAGCATCAGTACTTTTCGCTACGATTGTTTCAGTTATGCTGCCTATACTTATATCGCCGCCTTTGCACCTTTTCCCGGGTGTGAGGGTGGCATCTTGCTTGATCTTTATTTAAGTCGATTTGATCTGTTATAGTTGTGCCTTGTTCTCCAAGGTTTAGTTTAATATCCACATGATCAGGCCTTGCAAACGGGTTGAACGATCCAGTAGTATGTAAGATATGGTTTATCAATCCAGGAGGGGGTGTTCCGGGAATTGACGATTACGTTGGTTTTTAGGCCTTCTCTAGGATTAATTTTCTATTATCTTTTGTATCTACCAGGCTCAGTTACGTGTAGGATGTTCCAGTCATGTAGTGAAAACGTTAAACTGTTGTAGATCGATTTAGCTTGTATTGATGAAGCAGAAACCCCATGTTATAATGGATCTAATGCAGAACCATGGGATAATCGGCTCTAGGAGCCGATTCACAGGGAAACCTGAGAGCCGGTTACGGCTCGAATTTTACACATGTTTGTTTGCCATGCAGGAAACCAATCGAAGCAATCTTTCACCTTCCTGATCAGGTATAGGTCAGGTGGCACGCCATCGAACCAAGCCAGGACGCGTGCCAGAGCTTTGCGGGCCGTTGCCCGAGGGACCAGGGCCCACCAGCAGTTCTGGGAGCCTCCCGGCTCTTCGTGTTGCCCGTCGCTGCTCGCCGGTGGGTTTTGGTAGGCAACAGTAACGTGTTGTTGCATCGGCCTCGTGCGTTGATTTGGGCTAAATTGCCCGTGTATCTTATATTATAATAGATTCCGTTTAGATTTAGGTAAGAGATAGAGTTGTAGAATTATTCCAAAGACAGAAAGTCTCCGGACTATAAATATGTACCTAAGGTTATCGAGAAAAGGAGGACAATCACGTTCACAACAAACACAATCTCGGCGCATCGCCACCCCTTGTTTCTAGGGTTTTTTCTCGGGTAAGTGCCATGCTGCCTAGATCGCATCTTGCGATCTAGGCAGTATCTACTTATGCGTTATCAGGTGTTACTCGTACTGAAGCCTTGTTGATGGCGAGTAATACTATTATCATAGATTTGTGTAGGCTAGCATCGGTACTTCTTTGTTATGATTGTTTAGTTATGCTGCCTCTAGTTATCTCGCCGCCTTTGCACCTTTTTCCGGGTGCAAGGGTGGCATCTTGCTTGATCTTTATTTAAATTGAATTGATCTGTTACAGTTGTGCCTTGTTCTCCAAGGTTTAGTTTGATATCCACATGATCAGGCCTTGCAAACGGGTTGAACGATCCAGTAATATGTAAGATATGGTTTGCCAATCCAAGAGGAGTTGTTCCGGGAATTGACTTTACGTTGGTTTTTAGGCCTTCTCTAGGGTTAGTTTTCCATCATCTTTCGTATCTACCAGGCTCAATTACGTGTAGGATGTTCCAGTCATGTGGTGAAAACGTTAAACTGTCGTAGATCGATTTGATTTGTATTGATGAAGCAAAACCCGATGTTATCATAGATCTAATGCGAAACCATGGGTTAGTCGGCTCTAAGAGCCGATTTACAGGGAAACCTGGGAGCCGGTCACGGCTCGAATTTTACGTATACTTGTTTGCCATGCAGGAAACTAATTGAAGCAATCCTTCACCTTCCTGACCAGGTATAGGTCAGGTGGCACGCCCTCGAACCAAGCCAGGACGTGTGCCGGAGTTTTGCGGGCCGTTGCCCGAGGGACCAGGGCCCACCAGCAGTTCTGGGAGCCTCCCGGCTCTTCGTGTTGCCCGTCGCTGCTCGCCGGTGGGTTTTGGTAGGCAACAGTCGGCATAAATGATAAATATACCACTATATTTATTATTATTGTTGTTTTTCTTGTTGTGGTTATCCTTTCTATTATTATTACCAGTGTCATAAATAAGTTATTGTATAATTATAAATTTGATTGGGCCTCGCTCTAGAAAGGTGCTTTTAAAATTGCATTATTGTTTACATCAATCATAATATATTCTTTGATTGAATAATGTAAATATCTCCACCCCTTTAAAATATGTAAAATTGACATAGTAGGGGTTATCCCACATGCTTTTGTGAAAATTCTGCATGGTAAAATTGTTACAAATAGCCGATAGAATGGCTATTCAACTCAAGATTTATATACACGATTAGCCTTTTAAATTTTCTTGGAAAAATTGAATGATTGGTTAGCTAATAACCATCGGTCGTCTGCCTACTCACGTGCTTCAATCTTACGCAAAATAATACTAGGAGATTTTTGTTGTCTGATATAATTTTTCTATGTAAGGGGAAAGTAACATCAATCAATAATTAGCATGCGAGGACCAAGATGGTATTTCCATCAAATATGGCCATGTTTCCTTGTTCCTATAAACTACGCTGCTACCTGATTTTTTCTTTGAAAGCTATGACACACAAGATTTTTTATGTGCCTAGTACTTTTTGTGAAACGAATTTTCTATTTGTTTAAACAGTCCACGAACCACACACCTTGGATGAGGGTTTCCCATATTACACATTAAGCATCTTATGTTATTATATATCGTGAGTCTATTAAATCATAGCCTCCCGTTATATATGTAACAAATCTAATTAATTTAAGTGTTGTGGATTAACTTGGTGTCACCAGTTTAGACCTTTGTACTTTCCTTTTAGTATATATATATATATATATATATATATATATATATAGGGTCGCGCTATTTGACACCCAGGGTGTAGAATAGTTATTCTACACCCATCCTTTATCTTTAGAACTGTATATTATTTTTATATCACGTAAATTTTTTCTTACTCTATAAGTTAAGAAGAACATAATAAAATTTAGAAATGATATAATTTTTTTATTTTCTTGCCATATAAAATTACGATGTAAAATTCGTATTTTTTGTGTTTTTACACTATAATGACTCATAAAATTTATTTTTGTGTTGAAACTTTTTGTTATGGTAAATATATGAACATAATTATTCATATACAAAACATAATTTTTTAATCTAACAACATAAAAATATGTTGGGTGCAGAATAGCAATTCTGCACTCTGGGTGCTGAATAGGGTTTCTATATATATATATATATAGGGTGACGCTATTTGACACCCAGGGTGTAGAATAAGTGACACCCACCATCTATCTTTAGAATCGTATATTATTTTTATGTCACGTAAATTTTGTATTACTTCGTAAGTCGAGAAGAACATAATAAAATTTAGAAATAACATAATTATTTTTGTTTACATGTCGTAAAAAAATTGGACATAAAATATATATTTTAGGTGTTTTTTACACTATAATGACTCATAAACATTATATTTTTGTCAAATTTTTTGGTTATGGTGAATATATGAACATAATTATTCGTATATAAAACATAATTTTTTCAATCTAACAACGTAAAAATATGCTGGGTGCAAAATAACTACTCTACACCCTGGATGCTGAATAGGGTTTATATATATATATATATATATATATATATATATATATATATATATTAAAGAATACATGAACTAATATTATAGGAGTATTTTGTATTTTTCTTTGCATGTTTTCTCCCATAACCACCATGTGTATTTTCTGTATTATTTATTTTCTACATAATCAATATATTATTGAATTAAAAGAAAATTATGAGGTATTAGCAATTTGTACATCCGAGCAAACTATTAGTATAAAATGTTTCATCGGTCATCATCTTTTGGTCAATATATCGCCAAGGAATTAATACTCAACTTTCTAGCTTCAACTTGTCCCTAATCATTGGTATATTTCCATCAACAATTATTAGTAAGTTCACCAACAATTAATTTGATGTATGGCTTGCATATAAACCGTGTTGATGTTCCTCCACCTACCTCACAATCACTGCTATTGCAACATAGAAGCCATGCTTATTAATGTTTGCAATATAATATATCGAGGTGTTTCCCCACCGTGCCATTTTAGAAAACACTTTATTACTCACTCTCTGGACCTCATCATAGTTCGCTCATTTTTCTCAAGCCCAGAATGCTATAGACCTTTGAGATTATTAATGGTACTTTCATTGGTTTGTTGCTTTCATCTTTTATGGGTGCATTCATACCAGCTTATTGACCTATTCGTGTGATACTCTTGCTTTCACATATAGTGTAGTCGTCTCTATCTATCGTAGTATATTATGTGATTTTTGTGAGGTCCTTATAAGAATCAGCGGTTACTAATAAAATACTTGGATTGTTTGAGCCGTTTTGATCATTGCATGTAACCACCCGTTCATGCATGCCTCTTCTCGTCTTCATCATAGTACACTCGAACTTGTATCTATCAAACCAGTCGTCCTTATATACTTAAATCACACCCACATATAACTCAACTATTCATACCCATTCTTTATTGGATATGATGTGTTACTAAATTAGAACACATTGTTCTCATGTTCATGTGTTTTCTACATGTTCTCTTGTATAAAACACCTCAATGCACTAGTGGAAAAAGGGTATATAGTCCCGGTTTGTAAGAGCATTTAGTCCCAATTTTGCATCCGGGACTGTGAAATCGGAACTAAAGGCTCCTATCTTTAGTTTCGGTTTGTTACAACCCGGGACTAGAGGCCCACCGTATGGTCCTTTTTTGCATCGGGGGGATAAATGACCTTTAGTCCCGGGTCGTAATACGGCCCTGGACTAAAGATTTTTTTTTCAATTTTTTTTAATTTATTTTTTGAATTTTGTTTTCTAATTTTTTTCTTAAACTTTTGAATTGTTTGACTCGTAATCCTCTTACTTGGAATATTTTTAGCACTAAGTATATTTAATCTTAGGTCAAATTATACTTGTGGTCAAACTTCTCATTCGGTCACCCATCCTAGCACTACTCCACCCTTAGCACGCTTAACTTCTCTGTTCCATCCGGATGTCCTTGCACAAAGCCCATTTGTACCTTGTTGCCAACACTATCATATCAATCCTATTAGCTCATATTAATATGCCATACATCTTTATTTATTAAAACTGCAAACAACTATTTTAGTAAACAACAATAAATAAGTAATAATAATATTTTAATATAATAAAAGTAAAAAAACTAAATAAAATAATATTTTATTCATTTTTTGCCATTTATTCATTTAATATGGCATAAATAATATCTTTAAATCTGTAAATCGAAATTCGACAAATAATATATTTATTGTTATCAGAAAAATGTGAGGAATCAAAATATGCAATAGAAAATTGCTAAATAATTAATTTTTTAAATAACTTTTTTCTGTTTTCAAATTTTAAAAATGTAAAAGAATCAGAAAAATGTGAGGAATCCATTATTTATAATTTTAAAAATCTAAAAATGTGAGGAATCCAAATAAGGCTATTGAAATCAAACTCAAAAAAAAATTCACACATTTTGATAGGTTGTACATATTTTTTCGACAACGTACGCAAAAGTTATAGCAATTTTAAGTTACCCGCGTTCGCACCCCTTTAGTCCCGGACTGTATCATGACCCGAGACTAAAGGGTCACACCTTTAGTCCCGGGCCGTGGGTGTTGCCTGCGCCTGCACACCTTTAGTCCCGGGCCGTATCACGACCCAGGACTAGAGTTTTCTCGGGCTCCTGGCCACTGAAAACGATATGAACCGGGACTAATGCTAATACTAGTCCCGGCCCGTAATAAATCGGGACTAGTGTCAGACTTTAGATCGAACCGAATCCGCGTTTTCTACTAGTGATGTGATTTGAGTTGATGTTATATTTTTCATTTATTGCATTTTCCCAAAACCTTTGCTCATGCTCATCATACCCAGATTGCACATGACACTTGTCCATGAAAGAAAGCATAATTATATGTGTGTATTAATAGGTAAATTATATACAAAGCTATGTCATATTACTTGATATGTAGTTCTTGCGGCAACAAAAATCACATTTTCCTCTCATTTTCTTATTGCGAATTTTAGAAAGAAAATGAGAAAAAAGAAATAATAAGTGCTATGTAGCTGACAGGCTTGTAATATTCATCCACCTTATCAAATTTGTATATATCAATATAATTTTAGCTTAGATGAACAAATGTGATAATCTATTTTCTAACGATTTTAATAATATAATGATATCTTGATGTATTAATATGATATATATAGACTGGATATTTCACATAATGAGGTCCAATATGTGAGACATAATTATGGGACGTGCACTCCATTTTGTATTTAGTTTGTCATGAATTTTGTGATGCCTCGGCCGGCAAAGTTCTTACTTTCCATCATCCATCTAAAGCAGTAGATAATTTTTTGAGTAGCTATTGTTTTATTTAATATTTTCCTATTATTAATTAGCAAACATTATTTGCATGTGTAGTGCCTCCAGGTTTATAGTGATCGGTCTTTGACGGAGTGTTTTTCCTTTTGACATGCCTTTGAAAGAGTCGCTATACGATCAAGCGTGTACTCCCTCCTTTCAAAATATAAAATGTTTTATGTTTGTGAAGGTAATAAATCTAGACAACTTTTAGTGTATAGATTTGGAGTGAACCTCTCTGAACCTACAGACTAAAATACGTTTAAATACATTATCTTTAAAAAGCTAAAACATTTTATATATGAAACGGAGGGAGTGCCAATTTGTTGGTACGAGCCAGCCGAATCTCTGACTTCTCTTTTTTGGCCGGCCAAACCGTTTGGAGTTTGGGTCCATATGGTTGCGGATTTGCAAGCGTGTTTTCACACCACAAACGTGACATTGTTTTCTGTTGTTTGTACCGAGCACTTTTTACGTAACTCTTTTATCTTTAAATCATAACCATTTAAGATCTAATAGTCTATATAATTCTGGCGATGTGGATCAACAAGCTGTCTCGAAAAACACCCTTATATTACTTTTAGTGTGTGT
Source organism: Avena atlantica (assembly GCA_910589765.1). Taxonomy (NCBI): domain Eukaryota; kingdom Viridiplantae; phylum Streptophyta; class Magnoliopsida; order Poales; family Poaceae; genus Avena; species Avena atlantica. The sequence continues at coordinate 3,781,483 of OU342739.1, forward strand.
GTGTGTATAATAGACTAGCTGGGTCCGGCGCGGCGGCACGCCGCGCCCATGCTGACGCGAAATGGGGCTTGAATGTTCATGATTTCTAATTTTCCATATTGATATCGGTTGTGCAGCCACAAACATTTATGTTAGACTAAGCTAGAGCATCAGCTACATGTATGCTTCTCTCTTGATACATAGGCTAAGAGATTATCTTGCATTATTGAAGAAAAACAAGACCATCAGAAGAATCCCATATTATGGATGGTAATATCATGCTGAATCTTTTCTTAACAGGTCCAACTAAAATACTTGGAGCAAACTTTGCTTTCCTTGACCACAGAAGGAGGGGCTTCACATCCTCTCCTATTCTTTTGACCCAAGCATACAAAATAAAGGGAACAAAATAGTTGGATATACCTATCCTAATGAAATCACAATAGTCCTATAATGTCATAACAAAAGGCATGGTTCATCTCGATAATCAGCGCATCAATCCATCTGAATTCCATAGGGAGAGATTAGCAGAGACATGAACAACATAAGAAATTCAGTCATCACAGCCATTGACTGAGTACAAGTATATACGACAACACAAGTACAGAGAATGAAGCACTGACTACATTAAACTTCTACCTAAAACTCTACATTTGTGTCTGGAAGTGAACCACTACAGACACCATTTCCACTTCCGGGGTCTATTGCAACCAAAAACTCAACATAAGAATGAGCAGGGAACTTCATGTATCGAATAGAGAGTGAACTCTGGTAGAAAGAAATAGTGAAAAACAACATTAATCAACAGAAAACACATGATGCATTCATAAAAATGCAGGAGCGTGAGAGAATCTTGTAGCAGTACCAACAACCCATCAGTAAAGAACACTGTATTTAACTGAGAAATATGGCACTATTATATATGTGATGTAATATACCTGAATAATAAGAAGTAGCCATGCTCTCTGCCGGCACCTTACATAGCATAAAGAAGATTGAGCGTGCCTTCCTTTGGGAGGCCACCGACAAGGTTTCCGGAGGCAAGTGCAAGGTGAACTGGGACACGGTGTGTCGGCCAAAAAATCTTGGTGGCCTCGGGGTTCTCAACACTGATTGCTTTGCTAGAGCGCTACGTTTGAGGTGGCCATGGCTCCAATGGAAGGACCCATCAAGAATCTGGGCGGGCTTGGAGAATCCTTGTAACAAGGTGGACATGTGTCTTTTCTATGCCTATATGAAGATTACCTTAGGCAATGGTGAGAAAACTCCTTTTTGGGGAGCTCTTTTCTGGTACCCTGGGATGAATATGGGCTCTCCAATCTCACGATCCAACGGCGCATAACGAGCTATACTGCTAGACTTGGCTCCAGGGTGACTAGCAGTATGAGTACGCACCGCTAGGTATTTTGGGTTGCAGTATATCATTAGGGGTATTTTGGTCATACCGCTATTGTTAGCCCAACGAAAACAAAAAAATCTCGTCCTAGCGACCTGCTGCAGAGCTATACTTACGATGAGGTTCCGTGGATGAGGACACGGAGACACTGCGACCAGATCGATGGCGGCGAGGTTGGGGAGGGCGCAGCCGGCGAGGCCAGCGACGGCGGGGCGGGCTAGGTCGGCGGCGGCGAGGTCGGGGAGGGCGCAGCCGGCGAGGCCGGCGATGGCGGGGGCTAGGTCTGCGTCGGCGATATGCAGATGCGCAGTCAGCAATGGGCTGAGATGGGCTGATTCTAATTTACCCTTAGCAAAAAAAAAAGGTGAGATTCCCTATACTGCTCTAAGCAGTACGGGGTACAGTAAAAAAGCTCTTTTTGGGAGGCCCCTTGTCTCGGTGGCAAAAAGCCTAGTGACATCGCCCCTCTCATACATAATATTTCGACTAGGAAGAAGTGGAATGTCAAACAAGCCTTGCACAATGATGGATGAATCTCTAAGATCAACATAAATGCCTCCTTGTCTATGGATCATATCCGGCAATTCATCTCCCTTTGGACTCTCATTAGGCATGTGAACCTTAGGCATGAGGTGGAGGACGACATTATTTGGAACCTCACTGAGAATGGCCTTTACTCTACCAACTCCGCTTACAACGCTCAGTTTTTCGGGGCCACTAGCGCTCCCATAAGCTCTTCGGTTTGGAAAATGTGGGCTCCCCCTAAGGTTAAGTTCTTCGCCTGGCTTGCCATTCTAAATAGGCTTTGGGCCACTGACCAACTTGAGAGAAGAGGGTGGTCGAACTGTGGGGCTTGCCCCCTATGCATAAGTGAGCCGGAGTCGGTGGATCACCTTTTTATTCATTGTCGGTACACCATTAGGCTTTGGACCTCCGTCAAGGCTTGGCTCGGCCTCTACTTCATCGATCCTGACGCTTGGCAAGCACAATCTATTCACTCTTGGTGGGCTACCATGACGAAGCGTAAGGACATGGCTTCACTAACCCTTCTTGTGTCATGGGAACTATGGAACGAGCGAAATGCCCGAGTCTTCAAAAACAAGCACGCTCCGCCACCGATCCTTTTAGACAAGATTAAGCTAGAGGCACAGTTATAGGTGCTTGCGGGCTCTAAGCGCATGAGTAATTTGATGCCGCGAGAGTAGTCAGTTGTTGTACTTGTAAATTTCTATTTGCTTTGTACTCTCTTTGCTTAATTAATTGAAAAGGGCAAAGCTTTTGCCCTCGTTTAAAAAAAAAAGAAGTAGCCATGCTTATAAACAGTTTGACAACACTGTCCGCAGATGAAGATCTATGAAGGGAAGCGGCATAAAAAATTTACGCATCTTCTCCCCGTATAGTTTCTATTGATCGTGCCACTTTCAGTAACAATATTTCATTTGCACCAATGAAGTACTAATGGGCACTGAAACTACTGGTGTAAAAATTCTAAACTATAACTTGCATCAGCTCCACGGGTGTAAAAATTCTAAACTACTGGTGTAAAAATTCTTCAGCTGCACCGTCTCCACGGGGCTCGAGGCCAAATTGAACTTGGAGGACAGTGTTGGCCTCGACGACAACCTAGCTGCAAGAGGAAGCGCTTGTTCGGCTCGAGGCCAAATGATCTTGGAGGCTAGTGTTGGCCTCGACGACGACCTAGCTGTAAGAGGAAGCGCTTGTTCTTCAGCTGTGACAACAAACAATGTCTATAACATTCATGTTAGGTTATAATATATTTAGATGAGTTTCTACCTATTGTAGAAATAGACGGGCGTGAAGCGCCATCATGATCATGTTTAAGTTAGGTTGGTTCATGAACCTTCACATAGAAAACCACAAGGTTGATCGTCATGGTTAAATATTCACTTAACAACAAATACTAATGGCTTATCTGAACAAAGAATGCTAGTCATTTCCTCCAAGGTAAACAATGGAATTGTTAGTTTTTAGCTGAATTAGTAACAGTGACAGTGGAGAAACAGACATGCCTGGTTAGTTGAGATTCTGTATGTTGTAAACAAGACACGGAAATGTGTTGCGGATGAATCAGGCCATAAGTCTCTGAAAGAATTTCTGTATATGCTAATTACAAAGGAGTTAGGAAAAGCTGGACTTCAACAGACGTGGAGTACTCGACCATAATTCAAGGTCGGTCTGAAGAACACCTTTTTTTGTAATATTCATAGGTGCCACAACGGACAAATGATCCAAGTAATTCACATTGTACTTTGACCTAAGAATAGATATATCAACAGGCCATGTCGTTCTCCACCTATGATCTTTGGACCTGTAGATGCCAACACAATCAAATGATCTGAGTAAAACTGTCAAGCAAAAACCAACTCTTTTCTTGAATACTAACCTATTCTAACTAATTGGCCCTACAGTGGGTTATGTGTAACAATTGTGAACGCTGGCAGCATCAGATTCATGCCCTTTTCAATGCCAAAAGAGGTGATGCAGGAGAAAATGTATATACGCGTCTGGACGCAATGTTCGGCATTTGTGTAGGATTATAAGAGATGAGAAACAAACCAGGATTAGACGAACCTGTACGAGAAAAAATGTTGCAGCGAAGACCATAAAACTATGCAACTGGTGGACCAACAGAAGGAGCAGGAATAGATGGACCACTACACTGGTGCAGGCCAACATCACCTATAGAACAAGATAAGATGCAGAGAAATCAGTACTAAAAAAAGAATGATAGAACGAACATATCAGTGGACGAAATAGAGAACAGAATTACCACTGTCAGTATGAAGTACTTCCTCAAAATCAATTTCAGTTCTTCCCAACTGCATCCAATTATCCATAGAGGGCCTTCAGTGAAACATATATTAGTGCATTTTTCTTTCTAGTGCTACACGATGGTGACCGCATCATAGGCTTGTGAACAGTAGCATTAGAGCCATCATGTTATGTTATTGACCTTGCATGAATTTTCAAGAGTTCCAAATATAGAACATAAGTTTCCATCAATCTTCCAGTAAGATTAAAAAGCTTTTTTTATTACGTTACAAATGATTCAGCAAAAGGTGAAGGAACATTTGGTTTAGGCCCACACTGAAACTCTAAAGAATTAAGACCAAGGCACCATAGCGAGTACTCAGCTCACTTTCTACGGATAATTATTATTAGTGTCCCATTGTCATGTCATGTTCTTCATTAACTTGAGATGAGATGACAACTACAGATCAAACACATCATATGCAGCCATTACTCAGCCATTGGAACATTGAAGGAAATCATAATCTACATCAAGTATTCTAACCACGAGATTATGCTTCTGTCCCCATGTGTACCTAGATCAGGAATGCGCGCTTTGCCACGCCTATCCTTCTTGATAAAATGAATATAAATATTTAAAAGAAAACAGACATCAAAAGTGAATTACGATGCCTCAGTTTCTAGTATGGACCACCAAATAGTCAGAATACCTCTACATATAGAGGGCACTTCAGAAAGGAATCAAATATCCTTGTGCAAGTAAGCTTGCGGGACATTACAAATCCTATGCATAATAGAAGGCATATAAACAAAACATATGGATGATCATGAGAGACAACTATGAGCTATGATGTGAAGTAGACACATGACATGGAATATTGGATTCAAATCTTGGTATTAGTATATATGATGTATAATTTGGAGTGAGATTAAACTCATCGATTTGGATGACGATGATAGGAAGATCTGAGCTAGAGTTGAGAAAACATCATAGATGCTAGCAATCATGCTTAGCTATTGTTTTTGCAACACCATGTACCTACCAACCAGGAAATTGCGATCATCTAAATTCACATATGAACCACTGAGGCAGTTCTAATATCAACAATAGCAAGGGGACCGTTATATCAAATGGAAACACAAAATAAAACCTATACATGAAAAGGAAGGGCGCCTCATGCATAAAATCCGAAGTTATAGAAATTTGGACTATAAATCGACTTCGTATCCAGCAAAAAGAACAAGTAACATAGCTTATAGATGGTCCGTTAATTGCAATAGCTGCTCAAGTTAACAAAATTAATTTGTAGTTGCTAAAGCTTTTGGATACCGTTAGCAAGATCTGAAAAGCAACCTCTATTGTAGTACACTTCTAGCACAACTCGAAATCACTATATATGCATCAGCAAGATAGTACACATATACAGACAAAACGGTGATATAAATAAGAAACATCACACATTAGTACACATACATCCATGTCAGTTATCCTGCTCATCGAGTCCTCAACCACTCAATTAGACTGACCCTCCAAAGAATCTTGATAGCATAGATTGTCCTGAATGAAAATAGCTCATATTACAAAGGAACTCGACAACAGAATACTCTTAAGTTAATTATCATAAAGAACAAGGGCAAAGTTATTGTATGGGGACATCTGAAAACTTAGATTGTAGGCTAGAAGTTGAATGCATCCCTAGTAGAGGTGTTCTATGTACCGAAATTATACTCAATAAACACCTTATCTTGAAAGTAGTACCACATCGTCTATTGTTCCTTCCATCAACGAACTAACATAATCATAGGTAGTATACGTATCTGTTAGGGATAGACTAGATTACTTGTCTTATACTCCAAGTAGGTTATTTGTCTTGTACTCCAAGTTGGTCCCTGTACGTCTATATATACTCGTCCGATAGGCTCAATAATACAACCATCATATTCCGCAATCTCTCTCTCCCTTTACCCTTCAACATGGTATCAGAGCGGCATGGCCCTTGACCTAGCCGCCGCCTCCGCTTCCGCCGCGCCGCCCCCGGGGAGGTCGATCTCCATGATCTCCGCCGGGGGCCGCGCAACCCGTACGCAGGGTCCGTCCGCCTATCCGTGATCGGCTGTCCTGCAAGTCTTTTTTTCCGATCTCTTGATCGGTTTTCTTTTTTTGTTTACCGATCTTAGATCGGATTGCGTCGCCCATCGCCGTCGTCATCGCCGCGCCTCTACTCCGACCATCGGCATCGACGATCTACACCGCGCTCGTGCGCCTGTCACCTGCGCCGCTGTGCCTTCCTCGGTAGGCCGTCGCGGTCTCATGACAGGCTGCCGCGCACCGCGGCCGGCTCCTGCGGCTTCCTCGGGAGGCTACCGCGGCCGACCCCCCCCCCCTCGGATTGTATTCGCCGTCATCGTCCGGGATTGCACCGACAACGACGTCGCAGATTCCGATATGTCGTCCTCACGGACTTGGCGCGTACGCGCGCCGCCGTCGGTCTGATCAACCGATCTGGCGCTCGTCTCCGCCGAGTACGTTCCCGAGCACGTGCCTACCACCGATCGAGCATCGGGTTGCCGCTGCGTCGCCCCTTCGGGCCGTAGCGTCGCCGCCTTTGGTCCCCGCCACCGGCTACCAACGCGCCTTCTCAGGCGTGACCGTCGCTGGTGGTTCTCACACCGCTGCACCGACTCGCGCCCTGTAGCTACGCCGCCCCATCGGGCAGTAGCGTCACTGCACGCGGTCATCGTCGTCACCCCGCAAGGACGTCGCAGGCATCCACCGCGCCACCTCCCTCGGCGGGGTCGACACCGTCCGCGCATGGTCTTCGTCACGTCGCCGGGTTCTTCCTCGCCTACTTCGAGCACCGCCGCCGCATCTCCACAGGTAGCCTGCATGGCCACTCCTGGTTGTCGTAGGTCCCGCCGACTACCCCTCCGTCTAGGCATCCAGTCTGACCACTCCTGGTCGTCGTTGGTTCGCCGCCTTCTACGTCTTCGTCCAGCACGACTTCGTCGCCATCGTCCTCGACCACACCTACTCGTCTACTCCGACAACCGCGGCCTGCATCGGCACCTCGCCGATCTGCGCAACGCAACCGTCGTAGAGTCCTCCTCTGCTAGTCTCCTCTCTGATATGGCGTGAAGTTGTTTCTACTGGTCCCGTTCTTCGCATGAACGGTACTGGCAACACCGGTGCGTGCCTTCGTCCCCGACGCGTTCCCGAGTCTGGCAAGCCCGGTTGTAGCGCCTCGTCTTCATCGGCTTTGACAAGGTCTTCATCGGCATCGACTACCTCCTCTACGTCTGCCTGACTGCGTCATACCGACTTCGTCTTCGCATACTCGGTTTTGGCACAACCAGAGTATGCCTTCGTCCCCGGCGTGCGCCTGGTTTTGGCAAAGCCATGGCCGCACCTCGTCCTCGACGGCTCGGACTGCATCGGCTTCGGCATCGCTCTCTCCGACGACTGTCCTGACGCGTCTCCGTCCTTCTACTGGCTGCACTACGTGCACGCGGCTTAATATGCGGCTACCTCGACACCGGCAACCCCGACCCCTCGTACCTCGACCAAGGTTGCAGCACCCACCGCTCTCGGCTCACTCGACACCGGCACAAGTGCTACCACCTCGCATGAGCTCCTCACCAGCATCCTCTACGGTCCAAGCTTCTGCGACGTGACACCGTCCACGACGTTCCCGCTACCACTGTGGGGGGATGACAGCGCACTGGTCTACTTCGGCTCTCCAGTCTGACCGTTCGCAACGTTCCAGTTGTTCACGATGCTACCGCTACGACTGCGAGGGGATGTTAGAGTATATGTAGTTGTTAGGGATAGACTAGATTACTTGTCTTGTACTCCAAGTAGGTTACTTGTCTTGTACTCCAAGTTGGTCCATGTACGTCTATATATACTCGCCCGAGAGGCTCAATAATACAACCATCATATTCCGCGATCTCTCTCTCCCTTTACCCTTCAACAGAAAAACGTCACGCTGTGTTTGGATGTAGGAAACTGGACTTGGAATTGACTATTTGGAATCTGCTGACCCGAATTCGGCTGTTTGGGTGTCCATAGAAATCAAGCCTGGAAACTGAACAAATTTCCGAGCCGCGTCCCCGCGTGCGTCCGCCCGGGCTCGCAAGATTCCGAGCTCACCCGCTCGGAAACACTCGGAATCGAGGCCCCGCGCGCGTACCGCTTAGCTCCAAGACAGAACAGGGACTTCATCGACCACGACCTGGAGCTCCCGGCGACGGCGCCGGTAAGCTCCCTGCCATCTCTCCTCCCCCGCCCCTTCTCTACCTTGCTGCCCTCCTCTCCCTCTCTCCTTCCCATCCCCCTCTCGAAACGGCTGCGGGATCCTGCCCTAAGCCTTAATCGATCGGTGGCTGCTGCCATGAGTCCGTATAATCACCGGCCTTCCCTGGCCCTTCCCAATCTGGCCTATCCCTGTCCCTCATACTCCCCTTTTATCCCTCTGATTGGAGCAGTTTTTCTCCATTCTTTTGTTGCCTAATTAATTGATCTAATTCATCTGTAGATTTCCATGATTGAAGAGTGAGTTTGCTCGTGGGATTGGGAGATGTTGTCTTCGAGCTCCCCAAGGGTGCACATGAGCATGCACGTCGTCGACTCGGGCCAGCTTGTCTCCTGGCTGTGCCGCTGGGGCGGCTGGACTGTTGTGCAGGCGGTGCCAAGGCGGCGCACACCATGTGTTTGTTTCCTGGCCGTGCCCAGACAGGCAGATTTGTGTGTCTTTTGTTTCTGCCACTTTTACTAACACGGTAGTACGCATCCTCGCTTTACAAACGTTGGTGAGAGTTCAGCTAAAAGAAAGCGTTGGTTTGAGTGAAGCTGAGTTTAATTTATTTGTGTAGGCCTTCTTGAGAATGAAGGTGACAACGTCCTACTAGTGCATGCCTTTCAAATAGTTCTAATCGTGTATTATCTCCATATTTTATGACTTAGAGCTTAGAAGAACTGCTAGTGAGTTACTATTTTTTCTTCATGTGTAAGCGCACATAGACTATTTACTTGTGACACCAAATTATGTATGCATGTTGTAATTGTTGTTGGTACTTGAAATTATTTTGTTTCATTCGTGCTTTTGTGATCTTTTTCAGATTATTTTAATGTTATTATGTGTTAAAAATAAAATTTATATATTCTAACATACACATGCTTACATGACTCAATAAAACATCCAAATCCATGGTGTACACATCCAAACAGGAATTGGAATTAGGTACCACCACTGGATTCCAACAGGAAATTCCAAGCACACCCAAACAACACAATTGGAATTATAAGTCATTTCCTTTCCATTTTGGATTTGGAATTTTCATTCCAATTAAATTCCAAGACAAAATTCCTACATCCAAACAGAGCGTCAGAGTAAAAGAAGAGCACTCAAGCATATTATCCTGGAAGAACCTGTCTTGTGCTTTATCTCAATGAACTGATGAAGCGTAATTTACCTCATCGTTCTTCTCCAAAGCTGTAGGCCTCTAGCCACTTCATTTTCTAAAGATAACATATCCTCTGGATAATTACCTAGTTAGACGATGTCAGACTACTTACATAGTACGATACGTCCACCAGAAACTGAACAAAAGACATATACAAGGAGTGACATGGGTAGAAAATTAATTGCAGAATTTACCAACTTCCCAATTGAAACCATGACATTGAGCAGCCCCTCCTTCCCCAATTGAGTGTCACGAGTAAACCTAGACAAGTAAGAATCAATAGCAACACGGTGCATGTACGATTGTAGGAGACTGAAATGCAAGATTGATAGAAGATGCAGCTCCGACGTGTTACCGTCATGCCGTCGCCATTGGTAGTTTCACTCAGTTTCTTTGTGGCGAGAAGTGGGGTGAGTCGGTGCTCCGCCTCAGAGGGAGGATGAGTGCGCACCGCTGGAGGGCGGCGACATGTCTAGGGATACTCACGCCGCCGTCATCATCCGTGTACCCAGAAGACAATGTACCTACGCCGCTCCGCGTGCACGCACCCGGGCTAGTCGCAGATGTAGAGCCGGTCACCGCGGAAGCGGCTCGCCAGCAGCTTGTTTCCCTGCTCGCGGCTCAACGTCCGTGAGCCCGGCACCTACCGGCCCCAGCCACGTCCGTGGACGCCGGCGGCTCCCCGACACCACGTCACGCCGGACGGTGTTGAATGTCGGTGCCTCCTCCTCTACTGGTGCGGAGGCTGCAGGGCTATGCGCCTCGGAGGTGGCCGTGGGCTCGAGGGAGGAGGAGGAGGAGGAGGCTGAGATGGAGAGGTCATAGCCGATGTCGAGATCGTGGCCGACGTCGTCGTTGGGATTGAGGAGGATCCCGGCGCGGAGGAGGCCGGGGCAGCAGACGAAACGCGGCCCACGCGATGGGCGCGCCGATCGGAGAAGGCACCGGGAGGAGCTCTGCGGGCAGCGCCCACGACAGGCACCGCGGGAAGCAGGCGGCCCGGAGGAGCGCGGCGAGGCGCGGGGAAGCATCGTTCACCACCGCCTCTACCATGTCGCTCGTCGACATGAATCTGCAGGGCGGCACCGCGACCTGGCGCCAGCTAGGAGGAGCAAGGAGCATGGTGGTGTCGCGCTGGTGTGTGGCGAGGGGATCGGGGGAAGGTGAGAAGAAGGATTAAAAGGAGAGGGAAGCCATCGAGAGAAGAGGAGAAGATTCAGGAGGGAGCTACGCGTCGTAGGGAAATAAAACGGGAAGGCACATGTCCGTGATAAACTGACGACCATGAGTACCAACAGATGATACCTAGCACCGCTTTGACTGAATAACTTGTAGATCAGCTAAAACATGGCCACGACAAGCACAAACAGCCAAGGAAAAATGCTCGGCCGACACACTACATGACAACAACCAAAGCAACAAGTAATTTAGAAGAGAAGAAATCACACACAGAGACAAAAGACAATGATCAAAGGAAAAAAAAAAGACAAACTGCAACATGAAAGCGACACGAGCAGGCCATCGGCCGCTACGGCCACGCCATGACGCACCATGAAAAACAAACAAACGAATTGTACATGACAGTGACACATGGGACCCATGTGCACACGTCAGCGCCACATGCACGCCCACATCTGTGCCACCTACGGCTGGCCCACCACAAGAAAAGGCTACACGGCACCAGGAATGCACACGAGAACATAACATCAGAATGCAAACCAACCAAAGAACCACGTGTCCGTGCCATGTTAATCTTCAAGGCTAGTCAAAATTCTCATGAAAAAAAGAAGCTAGCTGGTTTAGGATATGTATATATTATGGTGTGCCTTCAACATCTACTATGGTGTTCCAAGATGTAGCGTTGAAGTTGTATATTGAACAACATTGATATCTCCCAGATCAATAATGTAGTGGGCATTTTTCACAGGCGATGCGGCGGCATGTCGCTGACGACCTAGCTTATCCTTCATCCCCACTACATACCAAGTTCTTTGCAAGCTCTCTCCTGAGCCAACTGCTCAAAGATCGATTTTTGGCGCGTCGTCCTCACTAGTAGAAAAGACGCTTCGATTCGATTTATTAGAGTCTGACACTAGTCCTGATTTATTACCGGCCGGGACTAGTATGAGCACTAGTCCCGGTTCGTACCGTTTTTAGTGACCAAGAGACCGAGAAAACTCTAGTTCCGGGTCATTTCGGACCTTTAGTCCCGGGTCGTGATACGGTCCGGGACTAAAGGTGTGCAGGCGCAGGCAACACCCTTTAGTGATACAGCCCGGAACTAAAGGACACCCCTTTAGTCCCGGGTCGTGATACGGTCCTAGACTAAAGGGGTGTGACGCGGGCAACTTAAAATTGCTATAACTTTTGTATACGATGTCAAAAAAAATATACAACCTATCAAAATGTGTGGAAAAAAATTTTGAGTTTGATTTTAACAGCCTTATTTGGATTCCTCACATTTCTAGATTTTTAAAATTATAAATAATGGATTCCTCGCATTTTTCTGATTCTTTTACATTTTTAAAATTTGAAAAGGGAAAAAGTTATTTTTTTATTTAGCAAGTTTTTATTCCATATTTTGATTTCTCACATTTTTTTGATAATAATGAATATATTATTTGTCGAATTTCGATTTGCAGATTTAAAGATATTATTTATACCATATTAAATGAATAATGGCAAAAAATGAATAAAATATTATTTTATTTAGTTTTTTACTTTCATTATATTAAAATATTATTATTACTTATTTATTGTTGTTTACTAAAATAGTTGTTTGTAGTTTTAATAAATAAAAATGTATGGCATATTGATATGGGCTAATAGGATTGATATGATAGTATTGACAACAAGGTACAAAAGGGCTTTGCGAAAGGACATCCGGATGGAACAGAGAAGTTAAGCGTGCTGAGGGTGGAGTAGTGCTAGGATGGGTGAGCGAATGGGAAGTTTGACGACAAGTGTAATTTGACCTAAGATTAAATATACTTAGTGCTAAAAATGTTCCAAGTGAGATGATTACGAGTCAAACAATTTAAAAGTTTAAGAAAAAATTCGAAAAAATAATAAAAGAATCTTTAGTCCAGGGCCGTGTTACGATCCGGGACTAAAGGTCCTTCATCCCCTGTAGCAAAAAACGCCCATGCGGTGGCGCTCTAGTTCCGGGTTGTAACAAACCGGAACTAAAGATAGGGGCCTTTAGTCCCGATTTCGTAGTACCGGGTGTAAAACCGGGACTTTAGAAGCCCTTTTTCCACTAGTGCCTTCATCATCTTCTATGCGCCTTCTCTCTTCAGATATTTGTCAATTGATCTGTATGATATGACGGAGGAACAAATAATTAACATTAATGCACGTGGATCGTGATCATATCTCAGACGTAATATTTTTCCCGACATGCATATGGAAACTTGTTAATGCACGAGTCGATCGATCGTGATGGAGCGAGCACGTACGTACGTTTGTGTTGACCAAGACCAGCCGGAGATATCGGGATCGCCGTTGCCAAACTAGAGATAGTGTGCAGTGCACAAGATCTCAGTCATCCATGCATGGCCTCGTGGCAGCCACCGGCCGTTTCCAGAGTACAGAGAATCGTCCGCCTCCATGCCGCCGATCCGGCGCGGGTGGGCGGATCTTCCGCCGGACCTCCTCTGCCGCATCGGCGACGTCCTCGAACTCCAGTCCTACGCCGGCGCGCGGGGGGCCTGCACGGCGTGGCGATGCGCGCTCGCGCCACCGTCCCCGTCGCTCCTCGTCTTCCTGGACCACGACCGGCGCACGTACTGAAAGACCATGCTGGGACGCCGTGACGGACCTGGGTGGCTACTCGGTGTTTGTCGGAAAGAACAACACGCGGTGTCCATGTATGCTCAAGGAGGTGTTCCGGGGCTCGAGGGTAACTGTGTCTACTGGATCGGCGGGAGGGATATGGATGATCAGGGGATGGTCTTTGACATGGCAACCGGAAGGTCTACACCTTGTCCTCGCGCCGATAGGACGTCCGCGATTTGCTGGTACTTTCTCAGCGACATGGTTAATAACAATGGAGGCAAAAGGGTTTATGAGATCGACCAGGGCTAGCTAGCTCAATGTGATGTAATTGTCGAGTAAGACTGGTCACTTGCTTGTTTATTAGTATGTGTTCGTTGTTCCATGTCATGCCCTTTCTGTTCAATCGCTAGCATTAGGCCGCGTTTCCTTTTCAACTTTGGTGTGTCTTTAACTGCTGCACATGGATGCTGTTACTCTGTGGTTTGTCTGTATTCCGTTGTTCTGATGAGTAACGGAATTCAATCCCTTGGTGGGTCGCTTGAAATTAAAATAAAAATGCCATGAACAATATGATGAATTATAATGTTGCATAATAGTGTGAGCTTTGGACAATTCTGGCGGCGAGTTATGGAGAGGCCTGTCTCGAAACCTACCTACCTATCATCGTGCTCATTCTTTCCAAAAGCACCACCACACAAGAGGGGTTATGCATGGAGCGCCACACAACTTGATCTTTCTCTCGAAACAGGCTTTCGCCCAGCTTTATAAATAAAGCACACAGGTGAGACCGCTGCTGGGCCAGACAGCACAACGCCCAAACACAACACGATACACGATGCTGGGGCAGCAGCACACACACGCCCGAACTAAAACAAGGAAAAAAAACAGAAAGGAGTGGAGACGGAAACGGATCGACTAGAAGATGAAGACCGCCACCACTGCGCCCGCCGAAGAATGTCCACCACGCTCCTAGCTCCGACTCGTCAAGCGCCAGGCAGCACCCTCAAGAGGGAACGCGACCGCTGCTGCCCGAACCAAAGAGGCCCTAGGGTTTCCCCCGGCACACTGAGGAGAGTAGAAGGAGGGTAGCCCCGATGCCCTCCAGGAAGGAAGATGCCACCCACGGGCGGCACCGCATCGGCGTCGGGCGAGCCGACAAGGATTTCTCCCGATACCCAATCCACAACCCCCGGACGGGCCGTTGCACCGGAGACACGCGAGGGCGAGGCCTCGCCACCACCATCCTATGCCATCCACGAGCATGCGCCACCCGGTCGCGAATCCGTCATCACCGCCTCACCGAGCAAGCCGTTGTGAGGTCTACAAAATCGCGGGACAAGTAGAGAGAAAAGAGGACCCACAGAACCGCGGCCGCGCGGGAGGGAACTTCCTCCACCGCCGGAGGCGGTAGTCGACCGGACGCGGCCGCAAACAAACCGGTCCTCCCTAGATCCGGCCGGGCCTAGCGGGTCCGTAAAGCCTCCTCAGAGGCATACCAGTTCCATGGTGGTCCGGCCGGGCCCTGACGGGCCCGTAAAGTCTGCAGCCCCGCTGCAACAAGCCGGCCGAGAGAGCCACGGGTCTCTTTCATCCTACTCACCAAGATCTGCAGAGTAGCCAAGGCAGGGTCGGCCGACCCGCCTTACCCAGATCTGGGCCCAAATGGGCCCAATCTGGGCCGCCATGGCACTGCCCACCCCAAGCCCTGTCTACCGCCGCTGCGCAGCTCTGCCCCGCCGCCCACCGCGGCGCCGCCACGCCAACTCACCACCCGCCGCAGCAGGGCCTCCGTCGCCCCACGCAAGCCACCGCCGAGGACCTGCACCGCCGCGCGCAGTAGCCCAAGGCCGCAGCAGCACCGCTGCCGCTGCCCAGGCCACCACCGGCCAGCACAAGCCCCGGCCCAGCCCCGCCGCCCGTCGCGCCGCCGCAGGACCGACTCCCTGACGCCGGCACCACGCACCCCCGGGCGGACGACCCCGCGACCCGACCCCTGAGGAAAACGACGAGAGCGCCCCGCCGCCGCCGGCGCCGGCCGGGCTTCGCCCGGGCGCACCCTCCTGGCGGCGGCGAGGGGAGGAGATGAGGATGAGGGGGGGCGGCGGCGGCTGAAGGCTAGGGTTCCCCGAGGCGACGAGGGGAACAGGTTCCTAATCGATTTCCATTCCACAACTTGATCTTTTCCTTGCCGATGATCCTGGATGAGTTCTTGTATCCTGTTCCGCGTATCCATCTTGTTTAGGATCTTGTCCATCACCGGCTGCAGGTCTACACGCTTCAATTTTTTGACCGACAATCATAAGCCCAGGTAGGTGCAGGGCAGTGTAGCTAGTGGGCAATGTAGCTCTTGGATCAAAGGTTGCAGATCGAGACCGTCGCATCTCATAGTTGGAAAGTGAGCTCTTGGCATCATGCCACCACTTGCTTCACCGAAAACATCAAGCGGCTTCCTCCCTCGTCGCGCAAATATCCTCCAAATTTGTCTCGATGGACATTATTACATCAACAACATATATGAAGATAGGCTTTGAATCTTTGCTGCGAGCTCTTACAAATGGGCTTAAGTATGCCGCTTGCGTCTGCCTCGTTGACGGCGAGGGTTGTCAAGATGTTGTTCATGGCAACCACGGAGGGCAAGGGAGGTAGAGGGTCTCCTTGAGCTCTCCATTTAATTTACTAACACCATAAGTGCAGAATAGGCTATCAGTAACGGATTTAAAAAGTATATTCGGAGCCAGGGTTTGAGCTCAAGGGGGCAAGGTGTGCGTGTGATTTGATTGAGGGGGCTGACAAATAACGACTTACCACGGCTAATATTACTAAGGAAATCATGAGCATATGGGGGTCCTGTTTGCAAAAGGCGGGGACTTGTCTGTATTTCCTTTTTCTATTAAGGTCCTTTATGTAAAATGTAAAGCCACAAACTCACATCTAATGCAACATCTGGGTCCTTTGTGGCCCTTTCCCTGTTAAAAAAAAAGATACAAAAGAAAACAACATCCTCAAAGCAATGCACTCCATGTCACATTGAGTCCACGGCAGATTCGCCCATCTCTAAATGAAATCCAAGTCCAAATTAAACAGAAACAAGTACATAATACTAGGAGATTACAGTACAGCAAAGCTTATTATTAGCAGGCGGCCGGCCGGCTAGCTGCTCAGTAGTAGTAGTGGCCAGCGCCGGCGGCAGGAGGGTAGTACGCCCCAGCACCAGCACCAGGCGGCGGCACGGGCGCGGCGGCTGCGGCAGCGACGCCATGGTTGTTGTTCATCTTGGGGTGGTGGCCGTGTCCGCCGAGGCAGCCGTGCTTGTGGATGCGGTGCTCGATGGCCTCCTCGCGGTGGAGCGCCTTGTCCTGGTGCAGCTCCATCTTGGCGGCGGCGACCTTGGCCTTGCCGCGCTCGTGCGCCAGCTCCCGCTCGGCGTGCGACCTCGCCGTGGCCGCCTCGGCCTTCTCCTCGGCCTTGGCGCGCGTGACCTTGGTCTTGGCCTTGGCCGCGCTCACGCCGTCCTTCACCTTCTCCTTCACGTGCTGCATCTTCACCGGCTCCGGCAGGCCTCAGCTGTCTCTTGATTCTTCACTCGCTCTGTTAATTACTCAGTCAGACGATTGCTCGAGCTACACTGCTTGGCTTGTTTTGGATCGGATGTGCTGGGCTGGGCTGCTCGATCGACCGAGTGCACTTTTATAAGCCGCAGACGGCTCCACGTAGGACGAATCTGTGAGCGACGCGTCGTGGACACGTGGGATGGCATGCACGCAACCGGAGATGACAAGGAGTGACAGATAGATGCTTCCAGACAGACATGGGAATCAATCAACAAAGTGTACACGTAATGTCACGTGTACTACTACCTCCGTTTCCGGGCTAAAGCAAAGTTTGACTAAAAGAATTGCACAACAAAATCTTGATTATATTACATAATTAGTGCCGTTGGATTCGTATTGAAAAATACTTTCCAGTGATACTAGTTTTATACCAAAACTCTTTACGTATTTAAAGTAATTTTTGATCAAAGAAAAAACACGCAAAACGAGGACGCCTTAAACCTGAAACGGAGGGAGTACTATGTACGTGAAGTAGGCTCTCGGACGTCATCAAGTGCGGCTGCTCCTCTCCGGGTGGCGACAGATTTTTTTTTAAAAGGATACACATTCCCCTGGGGGATCGAAACGGGTCCTCGATCGTGGCTCGCACGGAAACAGGCCCACCACCCGCTGTTTTATCCCCTTCGCGACTGCCTCTCCTCTTGCTCCCACGCGCGCCCCCTAGCTTACGCTACCGCACCGCTGGCAGCTGCACGCATCCCTACTGTAGCTTGCTTCGCCAACTTTTAAAATTAAGAACATGCCCAAAATGCCCCGAATCATTTAAAAAAAAACTTTTACACGGAGGACCTAAAAGTAAATGTATATAACAACAAGGTTCGAAAATTTTACACATAACAACTTATATTCCCAAAAATGCGATCAAGTCCCTGATCTTCACCGCCGAGGACTCTCCTCCAGCCACATCCATGTCCATCGACAATGGGGACTATACCACTTGGGCAAACGGATACACGAGACGTCATGCTAAGCAAGTAGAAGGTCCTCTCGAGTCAGTGGAAGAAGAGATACACGAGACGTCATGCTAAGCAAGTAGACGGATACACGAGACTTTGTAAGTGAGTGGCAATAAGAGAGATACACGCGCGCGTTTCTCCTCCGACGATGCTCGCCCGCTCGTTACGACACGACGCGACGCACGACGCTCCCGGATCGTGGGCTACCATAACCGACCCGAACGTGCGCAACGTGAACTCGGCCCACGTTCGCCTCCGTTAGGGTTTCCTGAGCTGCTCTATATAAAGTCCTGCGCGGCTATCGCCACAACACCACCGAAAACTAATCTAGGGTTTTGCCATCCTCTCTACTTGCACCGTCACCGTAGTCTACTCCATCTCGCTTGCCGGCGTGCACCGGCGGACGGGAGAGCAGGTCCCCGGAACCACTCGCCCTTGTGATCCTGTACGGGAGAGGGCGAATAAGGTTTTTTGGGAAGCGCTCCGCGCGACTGCTCGAGTTCTCCATCACGGGTCGTCTTCCATCCATGTCGGGCGGTGCTGCCTACCACCGTCTTCGTCGCCATCTGCTTCGATCAGTCTTCCCTAAAGTTTCTACTACGACAACCAAACGGTACGTGCTACGTGCTCCTGTTTGGTTATTCATCATGTTCTGCTAGCACATGTTTAGCTGCTGTTTGTTTCCGTTTATCCTGTTGTTTAGTACATCTAGTATGTTCGAGTTACATGAGCTAGTAGCTGGTTTTGTCATGGTTAATATTTAAAATTAATTATGAAAATTATGTCTAATATTTCAACAGAATCTGCATTGATCCCCAAGTCTTGTCACCCTCCTAGATCTAGCTAATCGATTCACCAGCGATCCGGTCCACTCCCTCGTCAGAATTTCAGCAATTTAAAACTGGCAAATGGCTACTAGCTAGTTTTTCCCTGCTATCACGTGACTCATGTCAATGGGTTACTTCTAGTAGACTATCTTTGGTAATTAATTAGATCTAATCACTAAGCAGCCATCTTTTTTTTAAATAGCGACGATGAGCAGCGGTGCCAGTGCAGCTCCAAGTAGTGACCATGATGCTGCCTCTCTTATTCTTCCTCCTGCATCTCTCCGCCTCGCTGAGAGACGCCGCGGCGCTCACCCGCCATGACTTCCCCAAAGGGTTCACCTTCGGAGCAGGCACCTCGGCCTACCAGGTACTTACACACACAACCTCGGTTTGCAAGAAATCCAACTCTTCTCTCGTGATATAGATATTGGCAAACTCTAGTAAGTACTCGTAGTAAATGTTTCTAATCACCTCGCCAGGTCGAAGGCGCGGCCGAGGAAGATGGAAGGAAGCCCAGCACATGGGACACCTTCACCCATCAAGGTCTGCAACAAGGATGAACGAATTCCACATTGGATGGTTAGGAAACTTGGAAAAAAGCCAACATGCTAATTAACCCACCGGACACTATATCCAATCCAATGCATGAAGAATGCTTTCTTGGGCTGTTAAGGATTCGGTGACGAGCCCAAGGTCCTGAGCGAGATCGAGTACGACGACGACGACGACTACAGATCAGAGTTCCTGCAAGATTACCTGGAAGAGCTCTACCTATCCATACGGTGAGCTCATCTTCTTTCTTTCTTTATATACATGTCTCGTGTCTGTTTATCCTGGTCTCCAAAATTTATGTGATAGGCACCAACCGTGCGCACTCAGTTGGAACTTTTGGGATTATTAAACAAACGGAGAACTAGTATATTCAACCGCGAGATCAGGTGACCTTAGTACAAAATTTATGTGATAGGTACGTGAGGAACTCTGCCCGCTGGTACTCTGCTTTCCTCAACGGCGGCGAGTTGCGGCCTACCGAGCCAGGACACGATGCAGCGACTTCTCTTGCTGTCAGTCAGTTAGCAATTCTGCCTAGCACTTGTTTTCATGTTCAGGGAAATAAGCCTGTGAACGCATTGACATGCATTCGGTTAGTTAGTTGAGTCCTCGTTTCAGCCAACTCTACTTTCAGAAATTTTGTTGAATATAAGAGTGAAAGGGGCCAGGAAACCTGCAATTGAGTACCAATTCTGAATAAGACAGAAAGGGATCAGAAAATCATTTTGTCTTCTTCCTTTTCTGTCTTCACTGCTGTTTATTTTTGCTGTACTGTGATACTTGGGTATTTGTTCAGCTAAATCTTCATATGGTTTTTGAATGAGATAATTGAAAAGGAAAAAAAAATATAATGGTGATTCAGACATCCGGTCATTCATTGCGGTACACGAGTACAGGCAGTGTAGTACATGTGTTCTGCTATGATCGATTTTGTATACTCCACTTGACTTCTGCAGTACCAGTGTCTGATACAATGTGCTTGATGCTTTTAGCTAGTTGTGTATACTCTTGTACAAGTATCTCTGCAGTCTGCACTGAACTTGTATTGCTTATGCAGTGAGTGAATAATGTATGTTCCAACAGTAAGCACCCCTCCTCCCTCCTCCTCTCCCTCTATAGTAACTGAGTGCACTCCTGTGCGAGTCTGGCCGAACCGAAGCCCCTCCTGCCGGCGCCGGCGGCGGGGAGGCGTAGGAGTAGATAGGTTAGTAGGTTGTCTCGGCGCTATTCCGGTTGTGGGCTTTATGCCCACTAGTTGGAGTGGAGGGACGGATCCATCCGCCTGGATCTTGGTCGCTGTAGGGCTTTTCCTCTCGATGTTTCTTTTCCGATGGCCGGAGGGGAATATGGTGGGGAGGGTCGATACTCCTAGCAATAAAAGTATGGCGGTGTACCCCCTGAGGTTGATTGAGGGTCGCAAGCTTAGGTTCTTCCCGGCCGGCCATGGAGGCGAGGGGGAAGATCTGGGTTTGCGGGCCAGCGACATCGTGGCGGATCTCTCGACCGGCCGTGGAGACGAGGGAGAGTGCTGCTTCTTCAAAGCGAGCTCGACTGCTTCCAGGGAGTCTTATCCGCGCCCTCGTCGCGGCTCTGCTGTTCCCCTGCCTTCCTTCTTGGCCGGCCTCGGTGGCGAGGGAGAAGAAGGCAAGGGCGTGGCGGTCGCTGTCGACTGGAGGCGCTTGGGATGCGCGAGATTGGTGCACTCGGCATCCCATCTGCTACCGCACCTCGGAGATCCTTGCTCGGTGGCCTCGTCTGCCGCCGGCAATCTTGGCCATGAAGGGCCTGTTTCACGCCAGGAGGGCGTGTTTTCTTCAACCTCCAAGATGGAGGCCTTTGTCGAGCGTGGCGCCGGCGTTCAACATCTTCTTCCTTCCAAGTGGTTCGTCCCCGGCAGGCTTGAGGTGGCCGGCGACTACGGCTCTGTTGCGGTGGAGAGGGATAAGGACCCGATTGCGTTTTTCCTGGAAATTTTAGGGTCTTCCTTGCTTATTCGGAGGTCCTTGTTTTATTTTTCTTGGATGTAATGGACCTGCTTCTAATTTGTACCCACCGTCTGGAATATAATGGCAGCACCGGGATCTTTCTAGACCCCTCCCCCTTGTTCAAAAAAAAAAAGAATAATGTATGTTCCAGCATGTCTGGACTACCAAAGCTCCGCATCAATTATTAGAACTATTTGATGCAGCCATCCAAAACTTAATGCAACGATTGCACGGAATTGGCATCACTACTAGGAAACATCTAATCGGTGGCACATATTTTTATAATTCTATGGCGCATATTGGATGTGTCACTGTTACCTCGTCACTATTTTTTTTCTGTGGCGCATACAGATTTTTTTTTCGAATTTCAAGAAAAAAGCAAGCCAGATCTAGTCCGGATGTGGGGCTCGCTAGAGGAGGGATTCGTCGGAGGTGGTGGCTGAAGGAGCAGGAGGAGGCCGCCGAAGGTGGTGGCCGGTGGAGAAGGAGGAGGAGGAGAAGGCCGCCGGAGGTGGTGGCCGGTGGAGGTGGCCGGAGAAGGAGGAGGAGGCCGCCTGAACCACATGATGATGGGCTTGGAATCAACCTCTTTGACAACAGAGACACAGAGAGAGCTCGATCGGGTGTCACAGCGAGTTTTTGTTATAGAGCTACTATATAAATAAATTATACTAATTGCATCCCAAACAACACAAAATCTAAAAAGAAATGATTGGCTTTTTAAGCAGCAGAAATACCCAAAGCGCTCGATCGATTTTATTTTATTACAGGTGATTATTGTGCATATATAGAACAAGATATTTATCAGCAGAGACCTCCTAACCACTGGGTTATGCATGCCTCGGTCCACCAAACGACAAAATCTCTCCAAGCTAAACAATCTTCATTCCGAATCGTTGAGATACATATATGTAGGGGTTCGTAGCATGGAAAACAAAAATTTTCTATCGCATACAAACAAACAAGCCAAGATCTATCTACTAGATTGTAGCAACGAGTCGATGGTATAACTTACCCTCGAAGATTCCAAAGCGTTTAACGAGAGCGGATTCTCGTGGGTGATGTAGTCGTACTCTTTCCGATCTCAAGATCGTGTAGACGATCCTTCTGGCGCCACGTTCCGGCAGCGCTCCCGCAGTCGGTCACACGTTCGGTACTCGACGAAAACCTTCCTCTCCCTTGTTCCAGCAGGCAGCGGAGGTTGTAGCACTCTCCTCGCGATTCCGGCAGCACAACGGCGTGGTACCGGAAGTAGAGGGGAAATCCCGCAGGGCTTCGCCTTAAGCCGGTGCGAGTATGGTGGAGCTTATGAGAGAGGCTATTAGTGGTCTTAGTAATTAGACACACCAATTAGAAGGCTCTAAATCAATTAGAAGGCTCTAAACCGCTGGCTAAAGCAATTAGAAGCTCTAATCCAAAACGGCTCTAAACCGGAGATCTAGAGGTGAAAGTTGTGTCTCTAGGAGGGGAGCCCTGCCCCTCCTTATATAGGTGGGAGGGGGCTGGCGCGCCATGGGGAGGAGACCCTCCCCAACTCGGCTTGGTGGCCGCCGGTTGGAGGAGGTCTCCCTCCCCGGAGTGCCGGACATTCCGGAACCTTCTAGAACATTCCCGATGAAAACACCGGAATCATTCCCGAACTCCGAAACGGGACTTTCCTTATATGAATCTTATTCTCCGGACCATTCCGGATCACCTCGTGATATCCCGGATCCCATCCGAGACTCCGAACAACATTCGGTCTCTTTCTCATAATACCATAACTACTCAAACAACGTCGAATCCTTAAGTGTGTCTCCCTACGGTTCGTGAATTATGCGGACATGATCGAGACACTTCTCCGAACAATAACCAATAGAGGAATCTGGAAATTCATATGGCTCCCACATATTTCTACGATTACTTTGCGATCGAATGAACCACTTACATACGATACCAATTTCCCTTTGTCTCACGATATGTTACTTATCCAAGGTTATGATCGTCGGTATCTCTGCATACCTAGTTCAACCTCGTTACTGATAAGTACTCTTTTCTCGTTCCCGTGATATGTGATCCCTTGTGACCAAGTCACATGCTTGCAAGCTAATTGGATGACATTCCACCGAAAGGGCCCAGAGTATATCTATCCGTCATGTGGATGGACAAATCCCACTCTTGATCCATGTGTCTCAACCAATACTTTCCGAACACTCAATGCCACTTTTATAACCACCCAGTTACGGTGTGGTGTTTGATGTCATCAAAGCATCCATCCGGTAAAGGTGATATGCATGATCTCATGGTCGAAGGAATTATGTTACTATGTATCAGAAAGCATATAGCAATTGAACTAATGAAATGACTTGATCTTTATGCTACGCTTATCTATAGGAGTATGTCCACCATATCATTCTCCTAACGATATGATCTTGTTGTTGATAACATCTCTATGTTCATGATAGGGAAACCACAATCATTAACCAACCAACAAGCTAGTGAAGTATAGAGGCTATACTAGGGACTTCAAATTAAGTTTACAAATCACACAAGTATCAATGTTTCCTTGTTAATACTATTATAGCATGAATGTAAACATTTATCATAAACACAAAGATATAATAATAACTACATTTATTATTGCCTCTAGGGCATATCTCCAACAGTCTCCCACTTGCACTAGAGTCATCTAATCTAGATTACATGGTAATATACCGAACACCCATGGCAGTTTGGTGTTGGTCATGTTTTGCCCTCGGGAGAGGTTTAGTCAACGGATCCGCCACATTCAGATCTGTGTGTACTTTGAAAATCTTTATATCCCCATCCTGGATATGTTCTCGAATAGCGTGAAAACGCAGCTTGATATGCTTCAGCTTCTTGTGTGACCTTGGTTCTTGCGCATTGGCTATGGCGCCCATGTTATCACAGTAGATAGACATTGGGTCCAGCGCACTAGGAACCACACCCAGCTCTGTAATGAACTCTTTCATCCATATCGCTTCTTGTGAAGCCTCCGAAGCAGCCATGTATTCCGATTCAGTTGAAGATCTCGCCACAACGCTTTGCTTTGCACTCCTCCAGCTAACTGCTGCACCATTCAAAATAAATACGTATCCGGATTGCGATTTAGAATCATCCGGATCTGTGTTCCAACTAGCATCGGTGTAACCATTAACAACGAGCTGTTCATCACCTCCATAAGAAAGAACCATATCCTTAGTTCTTCTCAAGTACTTAAGGATGTTTTTGACCGCTGTCCAATGATCCACTCCTGGATCACTTTGATATCTGCTAGTTAAACTAACAGCATATGCAATGTCGGGTCTAGTACATAGCATGGCATACATTAGAGATCCTATGGCTGAGGCATAGGGAGTCTTACTCATCCTTTCTCTATCTTCTGCCGATGTCGGACTTTGAGTTTTACTCAAGGTCGTATTGGGCAACATGGGCAAGAACCCTTTCTTGCTTTCTTCCATTCCAAATCTCTTTAGAACTTTGTCCAAATATGTACTCTGTGACAATGATATTTGGCGTTTCGATCTAACTCTATAAATCTTTATGCCTAATATGTAAGCTGCTTCGCCAAGATCCTTCATTGAAAAACTATTATTCAAATATTCCTTGACACTATTAAGAAGGTCTACATCATTCCCAATCAATAATATGTCATCCACATATAGTATTAAGAATGCTACAGAGCTCCCACTCACTTTCTTGTAAATACAAGCTTCTCCATAAGTTTGTATAAAACCAAAACTTTTGATTACCTTATCAAAACGTTGATTCCAACTTCGGGATGCTTGCTTCAATCCATAGATGGACCGTTGAAGTTTGCATACCTTGTTAGCATATTTAGGATCGACAAAACCTTTGGGTTGCATCATATACAACTCTTCATCAATGTCTCCATTGAGGAATGCTGTTTTGACATCCATCTGCCATATCTCATAATCATAATATGCAGCGATTGCTAACATAATCCTCACAGACTTTAGCTTCGCTACCGGTGAGAAAGTCTCATCGTAGTCAACTCCTTGAATTTGTCGAAACCCTTTTGCGACAAGTCGAGCTTTATAGACAGTAACATTACCATCAGCATCTGTTTTCTTCTTGAAAATCCATTTGTTCTCGACAGCCTTTCGGCCATCCGGTAAGTCCACCAAAGTCCATACTTGGTTTTCGTACATGGATCCAATCTCGGATTTCATGGCTTCTTGCCATTTATTGGAATCTGGGCTCATCATCGCTTCCTCATATGTCTCGGGGTCATCGGTGTTGTCCACCACCATGACATTCATAACGGAATCATACCAATCTGGAGTGGTACGAGTTCTCGTTGATCTCCGAGGCTCTGTATCAACTTCAACCGAAGTTTCATGATCACCATCATTAGCTTCCTCTCTTATTGGTGCAGGCACCACAGGAACTTCTTCCGGTGCTGCGCTACTCGCAATTTCGAGAGAAGGTTCGACAACCTCGTCGAGATCTACTTTCCTTCCAGTCAATTCTTTCGAGAGAAATTCCTTCTCTAGAAAGGATCCATTCTTGGCAACGAAGATTTTGCCTTCGGATTATGATAGAAGGTATACCCAATAGTTTCCTTCGGGTATCCTATGAAGACGCATTTTTCCGCTTTGGGTTCAAGCTTGTCCGGCTGTAACTTCTTTACATAGGCTTCGCATCCCCAAACTTTAAGGAACGACAATTTAGGTTTCTTCCCAAACCATAATTCATACGGTGTCGTTTCAACGGATTTAGATGGTGCCCTATTTAAAGTGAATGCGGCTGTTTCTAATGCATAACCCCAAAATGATAGCGGTAAATCTGTAAGTGACATCATAGAACGAACCATATCTAAGAGAGTTCGATTACGACGTTCGGACACACCATTACGCTGTGGTGTTCCCGGCGGTGTCAATTGTGAAAGTATTCCGCATTTCTTCAAATGCTCGCCAAACTCGTAACTTAGATATTCACCTCCACGATCAGAACATAGAAATTTAATCTTCTTGTTACGTTGATTCTCTACCTCACTTTGAAACTCCTTAAACTTCTCGAAAGTTTCGGACTTATGTTTCATGAAATAGATATACCCATATCTACTCAAGTCATCCGTGAAGGTAAGAACATAACGATAACCACTGCGCGATGCTACACTCATTGGACCACACACATCGGTATGTATGATTTCCAATAAGTCTGTAGCTCGCTCCATCATACCAGAAAATGGAGTCTTAGTCATTTTTCCCATCAGACATGCTTCGCATC
The DNA here is from genome assembly GCA_910589765.1 of Avena atlantica. Lineage (NCBI taxonomy): Eukaryota > Viridiplantae > Streptophyta > Magnoliopsida > Poales > Poaceae > Avena > Avena atlantica. The sequence continues at coordinate 3,808,054 of OU342739.1, forward strand.
TTTCAAGTGATTCAAAATCAAGTGATTCAAGAAGTCCATCGGAATGGAGTTTCTTCATACGTTTCACTCCGATGTGACCAAGACGACAGTGCCACATATAGGTCGAATTATCGCTTGATTTCAATCGTTTAGCCTCAATGTTGTTGATATGTGTATTTCCACTATCGAGATTCAATAAGAATAGACCATCTATCAAAGGTGCATGTGAATAAAACATATTACTCATATAAATAGAACAACCATTATTCTCGGATTTAAACAAGTAACCGTCTCGCAATAAACAAGATCCCGATATAATGTTCATGCTCAACGCAGGCACCAAATAACAATTATTTAAGTATAAAACTAATCCCGATGGTAGATGAAGGGGTAGCGTGCCGACCGCGATCACATCAACCTTTGATCCGTTTCCCACGCGCATCGTCACCTCGTTCTTCGCTAGCTTCCGTTTATTCTGTAGCACCTGTTTCGAGTTACAAATATGAGCAACCGAACCAGTATCAAATACCCGGGCACTACTACGAGTACTAGTGAGATACACATCAATAACATGTATATCAGATATACCTTTCTTCTTGATGTTGCCGTTCTTCAAATCCGCCAAGTACTTTGGGCAATTCCGCTTCCAGTGACCTTCTCCCTTGCAGTAAAAGCACTCAGTATCAGGCTTAGGTCCAGCCTTGGTCTTCTTCGTCGGCGTGGTAGCTTTCTTACCACCCTTCTTGAAGTGTCCCTTTTGCTTAGACTTGCCTTTCTTGAATTTGGTGGTCTTATTGACCAACAAAACTTGGTGCTCTTTCTTGATCTCCACTTCTGCAGATTTCAACATGGCAAAGAGTTCTGGCAACGTCTTGTTCATGTTCTGCATGTTGTAGTTCATCACAAAGTTCTTGTAACTTGGTGGTAGTGATTGGAGGACACGGTAAATCCCCAAAGCATTAGGAATCACTATACCCAAGCTTTGAAGTTTGTTTGCGTGCCCTGACATCTTAAGCACATGCTCACTGACGGAGCTGCCTTCTTCCATCTTGCAGTTAAAGAACTTTTCAGAAGCTTCATAGCTTTCAATTGCCGCATGAGTCTCAAAAATCAATTTGAGATCCTCGACAATATCATATGGGTCTGAATCCTCAAACCTTTTCTGAAGCTCCGATTCCAAACCATACAAGATAGCACACTGAACTATGGAGTACTGATTCTTCCGAGCGAGGTAAACATTCTTTACTTCATCGGAAGCATCAGCTGCAGGTGGGTCACCCAGCGGTGCATCCAGCACATAGGTCAAATTACCAGCTGTGAGGACAATCCTCAAATTGCGGAACCAATCCGCGAAGTTGCTTCCATTGTTTTTCAACTTTTCTTTCTCTAGGAACGCATTAAAATTGATGGTAGGGGCTGCCATTGATCTACAACATATTTGCAATAGTTTAGACTAAGTTTATGACAAATTGAGTTCAAATTAATTAATGTAATTAAACTAGGTGAACTCCCACTCAAAACAACATCCCTCACATTGTTTTAGTAATCACACGAACCAAATCCACTACATCAACACCGATCATCACGAGAGTTGATATAGTTTCAATGGCGAACAATCGTCATGTTCATCATATCTACTATATGATTCATGCTTTACCTTTCGGTGATCCGTGTTCCGAGACCATGTCTGTACATGCTAGGCTCGTCAAGATCAAACCTTAGTTTCCGCATGAGCAAATCTGGCTTGCTCACGCTGTATACACTTGCGGAATCTAACACACCCGATCATCACGTGGTGCTTCGAAACAACAAGCTTTAGCAACGGTGCTGACTAAGGGTGAACACTTTATGATTTGAAATTCATGTGCATGAGGGATCATCTTATAATGCTACCGTCGTCTACTAAGCAATACAAGATGCATAAAGGATTAACATCACATGCAATTCAATATATATGTGATATGATATGGCCTTTCTTCTTTGTGCTTTGATCTCCATCTTCAAGCACGAACATGATCTCCATCATCACCGGCATTGCATCAAGGTCAATGACGCCTCTCCATGGTTGTCGTCCACCGGCTTCAACTATTACAACTACTTTGAATAGACACGCGGGTCTAAACATAAATTAAAGACAACCATATGGCTCCTGCCGGTTGCCGACTTACAATAAGGAACATTGCATACATCAAATATAATCACAATCATGGCCATATCACATCACTGCACACCCCTGCAAAACAAAGTTAGACGCCTCTACTTTCTTTGCATATTTTACGTGGTTTGGGGCTTTCAATAAGTGTCGTTCTAACTTACGAACATGAACCACAACGTTGACACAAGTATTGTTAATCACCCGTTGTGTATTGGATCTTTACTATGCTAGGAGAAACAGGCACCCGCAAAGCCACTTATGCAATACAAGTTGCATGTCAAGCGTGGAGCAAGTCTCATGAACGATGTCATGTAAGGTTAGCCCGAGCCGCTTCATCCCAACATACCGCAAGATGCAAAGTACACAAGAAGCAATCGACAATAAAAGCATCAACGCCCACAATGACCATTGTGTTCTACTCGTGCAACAGATCTACATATAGACACGGCTCTGATACCACTGTAGGGGTTCGTAGCATGGAAAACAAAAATTTTCTATCGCATACAAACAAACAAGCCAAGATCTATCTACTAGATTGTAGCAACGAGTCGATGGTATAACTTACCCTCGAAGATTCCAAAGCGTTTAACGAGAGCGGATTCTCGTGGGTGATGTAGTCGTACTCTTTCCGATCTCAAGATCGTGTAGACGATCCTTCTGGCGCCACGTTCCGGCAGCGCTCCCGCAGTCGGTCACACGTTCGGTACTCGACGAAAACCTTCCTCTCCCTTGTTCCAGCAGGCAGCGGAGGTTGTAGCACTCTCCTCGCGATTCCGGCAGCACAACGGCGTGGTACCGGAAGTAGAGGGGAAATCCCGCAGGGCTTCGCCTTAAGCCGGTGCGAGTATGGTGGAGCTTATGAGAGAGGCTATTAGTGGTCTTAGTAATTAGACACACCAATTAGAAGGCTCTAAATCAATTAGAAGGCTCTAAACCGCTGGCTAAAGCAATTAGAAGCTCTAATCCAAAACGGCTCTAAACCGGAGATCTAGAGGTGAAAGTTGTGTCTCTAGGAGGGGAGCCCTGCCCCTCCTTATATAGGTGGGAGGGGGCTGGCGCGCCATGGGGAGGAGACCCTCCCCAACTCGGCTTGGTGGCCGCCGGTTGGAGGAGGTCTCCCTCCCCGGAGTGCCGGACATTCCGGAACCTTCTAGAACATTCCCGATGAAAACACCGGAATCATTCCCGAACTCCGAAACGGGACTTTCCTTATATGAATCTTATTATCCGGACCATTCCGGATCACCTCGTGATATCCCGGATCCCATCCGAGACTCCGAACAACATTCGGTCTCTTTCTCATAATACCATAACTACTCAAACAACGTCGAATCCTTAAGTGTGTCTCCCTACGGTTCGTGAATTATGCGGACATGATCGAGACACTTCTCCGAACAATAACCAATAGAGGAATCTGGAAATTCATATGGCTCCCACATATTTCTACGATTACTTTGCGATCGAATGAACCACTTACATACGATACCAATTTCCCTTTGTCTCACGATATGTTACTTATCCAAGGTTATGATCGTCGGTATCTCTGCATACCTAGTTCAACCTCGTTACTGATAAGTACTCTTTTCTCGTTCCCGTGATATGTGATCCCTTGTGACCAAGTCACATGCTTGCAAGCTAATTGGATGACATTCCACCGAAAGGGCCCAGAGTATATCTATCCGTCATGTGGATGGACAAATCCCACTCTTGATCCATGTGTCTCAACCAATACTTTCCGAACACTCAATGCCACTTTTATAACCACCCAGTTACGGTGTGGTGTTTGATGTCATCAAAGCATCCATCCGGTAAAGGTGATATGCATGATCTCATGGTCGAAGGAATTATGTTACTATGTATCAGAAAGCATATAGCAATTGAACTAATGAAATGACTTGATCTTTATGCTACGCTTATCTATAGGAGTATGTCCACCATATCATTCTCCTAACGATATGATCTTGTTGTTGATAACATCTCTATGTTCATGATAGGGAAACCACAATCATTAACCAACCAACAAGCTAGTGAAGTATAGAGGCTATACTAGGGACTTCAAATTAAGTTTACAAATCACACAAGTATCAATGTTTCCTTGTTAATACTATTATAGCATGAATGTAAACATTTATCATAAACACAAAGATATAATAATAATAACTACATTTATTATTGCCTCTAGGGCATATCTCCAACAATATATATGTCATGTACCTACTGATTCCTTTAATTTTGTGGAATTTGTCGGGCGGGCATGCAGGGACAGGACAAGTTTTACACCTTTCGTGTCGGGCAGCAACCAAACGCGCTCTATTATTATTATTATTATTATTATTATTATTATTATTATTATTATTATTATTATTATTATTATTATTATTATTATTATTATTATTATTATTATTATCAGCAGCCAGCAACATCATGTGTCGTTTTCCATCATTGTAAGTGCCGATCGAGATGCCGTTTCCTTGATATTTTAAACACGTACGCATCGCTTGCGTATATATCGTATATTCTGAGAGAGATCAAGCCAGCTAACGCAATGTTCTAATTACACACCACAGCACAACGCGGCCTTAATTAATCGACGTACCAGACTAATCACCGTTAGCATTGGGAATCAAGGTAGCGATAGATCCACACAGCCGTATCAATCTAACAACCCAAGGAATCGGAAATATACTGTAGGTGGGATCCTATATATTGCCTATACTTTAACATTTACTTTAACATAACATCCTCGAGGGCAATGCCTCGACCGGCGGCCGAAGACGGTACAGAAAGTCCAAGAACTGTTGGATTATTAGGCATAATTTTTACAAATCATTTTTAAATATAAATTATGACTACAACAGCTATAATTATGTGAAACTCTAATATAGTAGATGTGCTAATCAACATGAATAGTAGCAGTGCATAAGCAAGAACATGCATAGTATACCAACAGATCGAATCATGGTATATGTACCGATCGGTTGCCGATGAAGTAACCGTTGGTGCAGAGGTTGCCGAGACTTATCGAGGAAGACGACGTGCACAAGGTCCGGCTTGACGACCGAGAAGACGTGACGTGATAACGAAACTAGGCAGTTACGCAAAGAGCTTCCTAAAAATCTTATCACCCTCTCTCGTACAAGATAAAAAAGACGAGTGATTTTAAAAACCCGCTCTCCCGTTTGCCGCTGTACACCGGCACGCGATATTGAGTAGACCATGGTGGTGACGCAAGTAGATAAGCCGGCAAAATACTAGTTAGGTTTCGGTATATTGGGTGGTGGAAGACACACAAGCATATATAGAGCAGCTCGGAAAACATCATAAGCTTGCCTCCACTCATTTTGCAAATCGTGCCATGTCGTGACGTGACGGGTGAGTATCCTCGGAGGAGGAGCACGCGTCTAGCACCTCTCTTCTCACTCATTTATAAAATGGTGAGACACTCCATCTTATAATGTGGTAAAACTCTTCTCCAACTTTTAACGTGGAACTAAACTTTTGCTCTCACTCATGTTGCCCCACACACATGTAAACTAAACTTTAATGCGTTAATAATTTTGTAGTTTGCTATAAATATATACCAGCAACAAGTGGAAGACGAAACCCTCTTCCTTGTCGTCGTCGTGAAGCTTATATATTACCCAAAGTGTCGTGGAGACCCAAATACGCAGTGTAGTAGTACATGGATGATAACTGAGAGCGGGCGGCGGCGGTGGTAGCTGTGCCGGCGCCGCGGCCAAGCAAGGGGATGGCCTCCTGGGCGGTCGACCTGCTCGAGCGCCTCGCCGTCCGCCTCGCCCACCACGACACCAAACCACTCCACTGGCTCCAAGGCAACTTCGCCCCCGTCCGGGAAGAGACCCCGCCCGCTGCCGGCCTCCTCGTCCGGGGACACCTCCCGGTCAGCATCTCCCGGCCGGCCCCTTCTTCATTCAGCGCCGATCAAAATCTCTTCTTTTCTTGCAGATGAACAGAATCTCGCCCCATTCTTTCACATGATTTCCCCCCTCCTCCTCTTCTGTGAGTAGATCTTCTAGTCAACACACCAGCAGAGAGAGACAGAGACCTGAAAGCCTATATCTATCTATATAGTAATTCCCAGCTCATCCTTTTCTTTTCCCTATAAATAGTGTGTTCCTATTTTTGCTGTCGATCTGCAGGAGTGCTTGAACGGGGAGTTCGTCAGGGTGGGGCCTAACCCAAAGTTTGCCCCTGTTGCAGGGCACCATTGGTATTACTGTACTTACTTGTTACTTACTTACAATTTACTCGTATGTACTGCTTTTTTTTGTGTAACACGAGCGCTCATCGCCGCATCTGTTACTCTTCCCACAACTACTGAGCGCCACATTCTACTTTGTGTCTTCTTTTTTGCAGGTTTGATGGAGATGGGTACGTGATGCAATCTCTTCTGTTTGGGATACTGCACATCTAGCTGTCGCGTGGCACACTAATTTTCTCCTGCTTTCAGTTCAGTTTTCCATACCATACTACCTGTGTTACTATATACTATTTCACTCGCCACATCTGCGGTGCTACGTACAGATGAAGGTTTTACATAGAATTAATCCAGCAAACTATAAATTTTAATGTTTTGGTATCAAGTTTTTCAACTCAAGCCTAAAAAAAAATATTGCTTCACCGTTACACAAACTTCCGTTGTTCCTTACAGAATGATCCATGCAATGCGCATTAAACACGGGAAAGCTACATATGTATCAAGATATGTGAAGACTTCCCGCCTCAAGCAAGAAGAGTATTTTGGCGCAGCAAAGTTTATGAAGGTAGGCGTACTTGTTTGATTAGAGATACTGAATCTCCTTAAACAGTTCATCAATTATTACGTAACATTTGATTTTCTTCATATTCAATTGTGGTAGTATATGTTTTTTCTTATTCATGCTTGCAACTTTGTTACTCTCTTAATTAAGATTCCACTCCCTCTGTACCCAACTATAAGATGTCGTTTTACCACACTGTTATAGTATTGCTAAAACGTCTATAATTAGGTACAGATGGAGTAATATTTAGTGTGCATACATCTAACTTAATCTGCCATTTTTAGCTTCGTGAGGTTCTGTAATTATGGACAAGTAGCTAGCACAGCTTCTTCGGCATATATATGTTTGGTACTTGCAAATCTACCTGTGCTTAAAGATATGTTTACGATATATATTTTCTTTTTCTTACTTTTGCTCATTTTGCCATATCTCGACTTGTCATATACTCGCATTATGTAGAGGCCTCTCGTGTGTCATCTTAGTATCTTTTTTCTTGGCTCATTCACTGCTATATTGACTGTATGCTAGAGATCTGTACCATAGTTTATTCAAGGCTAACATATTTTGTCATACCATCTCACAATTTAAGGCTAACATTTCTACGAAGTATTGATTTAAAACCCCAACACTCCAACCCTCAATGGGTTTAGTGATGTCCATACAAAAACCGGTTGCGCATGCACATGATGAGTTATTCCCTCAATATTTACAGATTGGAGATCTCAAGGGCTTTTTTGGATTGTTTATGGTTCTAATTCAACAACTTAGGAAAAAACTTAAAGTCTTGGATTCTACTTATGGAATTGGAACAGGTACCTCTTTGCCTTCAGTCAGTCATTGAATGATGTATATCTACTGGTCTACATGTTTTCCATACCATTAGATTTTGGTGCCGATTTTTTATTGGTTTCCTTCTTTTCCAGCTAACACTGCACTTATATATCATCATGGCAAACTCATGGCCCTGTCAGAAGCAGATAAACCCTGTAAGTTCTCAGTCTGTTTGTCGTGTTGAACAGGAACATTACCTGTCTCGTGCCCAACAACAAAACATTACTAAATTAATTAGGTTGTTGAGACTTGTACAACAATACTGCAAAGTATGTTCGAAGTAATTATTCATATCGTATCATGCTGTACACAAGCACAATTATCATGCCATATGTGTTGTAAGGTACCTATCGCATCTTGTTCTGGAAAATCTGTCATATATTTTACCAGAGAATCATTATGTTTTCTCCTGGCAAATTTGTTATGCTAGATTTATTTCACCTTACCTATATGTAAACTAGATGTACCGTTTGTGAATCATTACATCTTGTTGTAACTTTTTATCATCCACAGATCCCACATCCATCGCACTAACTATGGAACATGCGTTTCTGTTTTTCGTTTTCAGATGTTGTCAAGGTCCTTGAAGATGGAGACCTGCAAACTCTTGGGCTGTTGGATTATGACAAAAAGTTAAAACATCCTTTTACTGCTCATCCTAAGGTTGATCCATTTACAGGTACATTACAGGGATATCATACTATTTATTACTTCTTTTGAGGATAATCGGGTTGAATGATGTAGTTATCCTTCTTGCAGATGAAATGTTCACCTTTGGTTACTCACATGAAGCTCCTTATTGTACATACCGGGTCATAACCAAGGACGGGGTTATGCTTGACCCTGTGACAATAACAATACCAGAATCTATAATGATGCATGACTTTGCCATCACAGAGAATTATTCTATATTCATGGACCTGCCTATGTTCTTTCGACCGAAGGTACTGAATGTTTTATGTACACTAGCAATTGACAAGCAATGCCACAAATGATAAATGCCTTGTGTAGATTGTTTTCATGTACCGTCTCTTTTCATCCTTCTGAAGGATCCCCTAGTCAACCTTTTATCAGAGTTGCAATGGATAGGCGTGTTTTTTCATCAGCAGTTGATAAAATAGTTTAAACTCTTCATGATCTGGTCTTATTGTTCTGCATTCTTGTATAAAGGAAATGGTGAAGAATGGCGAATTTATCTACAAGTTTGATTCTGCAAAGAAAGCTCGTTTCGGTATACTCCAACGCTATGAAAAGGATGAAAAAAGTATCAGATGGTTTGAACTCCCTAATTGCTTCATATTCCACAATGGTATGGCATCTGTAACATTCTGCTTGAACTCTGACTGTACAATTTTTTTATACCATATATATCGTGAATTCAACATTTGCCTACACATGGATGTAAACATGTAAAGGGAAGGAATACAAAGTGTTTTTCGGGCAACTCTTTATCATCTCAGCGATGTTGTCTGGCATTGTAGCAAAAGCAAGAACCAAGATTGCAACCGACCTGTTCAAGAGGATGAATTAGGAGCATCTGCAACTCCTTGAGGAGTGATTTATTCGCACCGTGTACGCAAAAACCAGAAAATAAATAATGAGGACAAATAAGTTAATTTTGGGGTAGATCTACTGATTAAAAATCCACCTGAAAACAATCAGATGACAATGTGGATAAGTTCCAATCAATGCACTTCGCGGTTCATGTTCATCTTAGCGAACTGACAACAAAAGCATCTCTTGTCACAGCTAATGCTTGGGAGGAGGGCGACGAAGTCATTCTGATCACCTGCCGCCTCGAGAACCCAGATTTAGACAAGGTGAACGGTCACCAGAACCTAGAGCACGAGGACAATGGAAACGAGCTGTATATATGCCATCAATCTCAAACTCTGTTTCAAATTCTTCGTGACCCAATGCTCTGTCCTAACTCTATGTAAGTCCGGCCTTTAGGTACGAGATGAGATTCAACATGAAAACTGGCGCCGCTTCGCAGAAGCAGCTGTGTGTTTCTGCCGTGGACTTTCCTCGAATCAACGAGAGCTATACCGGACGGTAATTGTATCTCTCAACTTGAAGATGATTTTTTCCTTTCTCCCGCGACGAGAACACTCTTATCTCCACAGGAAGATAATTCTTCCTGAAGCTGCCATATGCATGTATTTTTCTCTCATATTTTACTACTATATGTGTTGATGGTGCACAGGAAGCAGCGCTACGTGTACTGCACGGTACTCGACAGCACAGGGAAGGTGACGGGCATCATAAAATTTGACCTACGCGCCGAACCCGAGAGCGGCAAGAAGGAGCTTGAAGCTGGGGGCAATGTGTGCGGCATATACGACCTGGGGCCTGGCAGATTCGGTTCGGAGGCGGTGTTCGTGCCCAGGGAGCCAGGTGTTTCTGGAGATGAAGATGATGGGTACCTGATATTGTTTGTGCATGACGAGAACACAGGGTACTCCTTCCCTACACCATTATTAGTTATTACCCTGGGCAGCTGCATATGCTTAATTGCTTGATGAAAATGTGATTGATATTTTTTGAGTTGTGGATGCAGCAAGTCTGAAGTCAATGTGATTGATGCCAAGACCATGTCTGCTGATCCAGTGGCAGTTGTCGAGCTGCCGAACCGTGTCCCATACGGATTCCACGCCTTCTTTGTCAACGAGGTACTCTTAAAATGTTCTCCTTCTTTTCTGCTGATGTTCAGAGAGTGCTCCAGCATTTTGCTAAGCTTGAAGTACTGTCTATTTTGTTGGTATTTGCACGTGCCAGTTGTTTCAAGTTGAAGAACAAAAATGTGGTTTTTGTTTTGACAGGAACAACTGAGAAGACAAGCAGAGGGATGACCAGCAGGATCTGTAAATTCTTGTCCAATGGCCGTGGGCTGGTGGCATGACTGAACAAGACTGAAGAAACTGAAAATGCTTCTCTCCCTTCTGCCCTCCTCCTAGAACTCTTCTTCTTCAGGTCAGGTCCCGGTGATCGCTGGTGGCAAGGGGGATCGTGGCAATTATATTTCTGTCTACACGGTTGGAAAATCACGGAATAAAGTACACGTATTGATATATAGGTGCTCAAAAAAATATACAACGAAGATTTTCGATGCAGACATAGGAGGTACAGACAGACATGTAGTAGATTTCATATAGGATTATCATAAACATTGATGGATCGATCTGGGCACTGGGGAATACCATATTTGTAAATTATCACCCTGACTAATCTCCCTTAAGAGCCACAGGCATCAGCAGAGTCACATGAGTTGCACAAAAAACGGTTCTGTTCTCGCAAATCAGAGAGGTAGTGCAGGGTTTAATATTTCAAGGAATATATTGGACTTGACGAACCAGATTTTCCAACGAACCGCATATGTACATCAATCAACAAATCTGAAATACCAATACTCACCAACAAACCAACAACTTTCAACAGCAGATGATCCCCCGGATCACAGATTTGACAGTAAAATGGACAACCCAGGCAGAACTCAATGTATGCATATCTATATATATAGTTTGACGCTCTTATTTATCGCACATGCGCCAGCCTCCTGATTCTGCAGGTCTGGAAGAGCATCATGTCTACTATATATGCCATCAACCACTCTACTGTTCCCACAGATTATTACTCTGACTGGCCGTTTCCAGGGTGACCGATGCATCAAGACACCATAGAAGACATCCCAGGTTTAGCCATCTTTGCTTGATTACTCGTACACGGCGTCCATGATACCATGGATGGTTGACAGGCTCAGGCCAGGGAACCTGTGAGGAGCATCGGGGCGGATCTCGATCTTGACAAACGGCCACTTCATTATGGAAGCCGCACTGCACTCCTCGTGCCCGTCTCCGACAGCGCAGAAGCGGACGTTTGGTCCGCCATAGCGTTCCTTGATCCATTTGAAGCACTGCAGCTTACCCACTTCCCACGAACTGTAAACTGCATAACATAAGCCATTGATCAGTAGAAAATTGACTGATGACAATTGTTGCTGTTAGTATATTTCTGATAAGCACTTCAGAACCTGTAACATGCAACGGGGATGAAGTGAGCAAACCAGTATTACGGTAATACAGGCATACCATTATCAGATGAGATCACGTCATCCAGGCGATACAGCAAACATTTAGCAATGCTTGGAACTAGGGACCCTGAAGTAACTATGAGATTGATGCTTAAAGGTTTGCCAGCAGGCTCAGCTGTCGATTTACCCAACGCTTCTTCCAGCAACTTATGGGCTGCATCACAGGAGAACAGTATTTGAGTATGCAAGCATACAAATCCAATGGTAGACGTTGACTCAAAGAAGGCAATGGACCAATTCCTTCTATCCCTCTGTGGCACCTTCTGTTTGTTTTCACACGTAGATTCAAGTATACATAGTTGTCCACAGGTTTCAGCAACCTTACGAAACCGGGTCAATAGTAAGTTAGTAACATGAGATTGAGTATGTGATTCAGTGTTTAGATTAGACAGACCATTTTTAAGTGCACAAAAAAAATGGTTGAGCATAGCAAGAATGTTGTTAGAGGATAAGATTGCTCCAACTTATTTCTCCCGCATCTTAAAGCAAACCAAAAACAAAATTCTAGCTTTCATCAATGACATTATCTATTGTATAATGTATCCTCTTGGTTGTGAACACGACGTATAGCTTAGATAAAAGACCTGATTCACCAAGAAACTGAAAACACTCCTTATCCACTGACTGAATGTGGAAATTTCAGCAGCATCTTGTTTTAATATTAATAATATGTATTGCATAATTTGCATTAAACGATGTTATTAGGCTCTGGCAGATTTTGGATGTAACCACTTTATATCCAATGGATGGTCACAACCTTCTTCCACCAATCACAAACTGAAGTTCAGAAGCATCTTAAAAAATTCATTACTGGTATTTCTCAGTACTTAAAAAATTTCCAAGCGTGTAGAAGGGTAAACTAGTATGAATCACACCTGAAGAAAGCCAACCATCAGTATATTTGTCTGTCGAACTATACAAATCACTCCAGACTTTGACCATGTGGTGGTCCAGAATTTTTTCCAAACCCTGCAAAAACACCAAAGCAGCTTATCTTAGTGGCTCAAACATGAGACTAGCAGAAAGATTGGAATGTACAAATTAATGACTGCAGGAATCATAAGCCCAAATAGGAGGAATAGAATGGTGCTGAAGAGCTTTCCAATAAAAAATGATGGCTGGGAAGTGCTTATCTAACTCGGATGCTCTAGAAATTCACAGCACAGAACTTCTAGGACCACGATGTATACTTTATATTTATTAACCAAGTGTTTACTAAGATCCTCTGTATGAAAGAGCTTCCAGTGACACACCAACTACTGGTGAATCACTGTGGAAGGGGTGTCTACGTACAGCAGTTCAGCTGCCTAATCCTAATGTACAGAACATGAATACTTTCTTGACATTTCCCCATCACCTTGATACAAGAGCTAACCCACTCCCAAACACAGCGAAAAAAAAGGAAAACACATCTTCACCATATGGTCAGCGCTTGATGTAAAGCTTGCCTGGAAATATTAAATTCTGACCAAACATAAATTTGCACCATCTGGTAATCCTGACACAGCATAGTTTACTGGTTACAGGAATCACCATATTTAGAAGGTTCACTCTTAAATGCAACAGAACTGCTTAATCTCGTGTAACAAAAGTTGGAGGAAATAGAGCAACACCTTTGCATACTTGTCCCCGATAGCACGATGCCTATAGGCAAGCTTCCTTTTATTCACATCATCAAACGGCGAACTAAAGCAGTCAGCCTCAAAATCATACTTTGTCAAGTCTTTCCCATCATCGTACTCACGTAACGCATCGAGATAGGGTTCATTGTAGTTCTCAATCTGCATACACGGGAGAAGGAAAAAAGATCAGTACGGTAATAGAAACAGCATATGAACATTGACCTGCGTCGCACAGATGATGTGCAGCCAGATGGCCTATCCATCATATCAAGATTTGAGGTGTCGACTGACCTCCTCATAGAAGAAGTGCTCATCGCAGAGCTCAAGAATGATGTTCTCCCAACGCTTCCCTATCTCAGTACCTTTCTCGTGGTCCTTGAGGCCCTCGAAATGGCCAGCGAACGATCCATCCAGCAGCGACTTGAGCAGGATAAGCGTCTCGTCCATGTCCCACACGTACACGTTCACGGGCTGGTCCGCCGCGGCATCGCCAGCCGGAGCGGAGATAGCCTCGTCCATCCTGGCACCTGTCAACACGGATGATCACGTCACGCTAGCACCAACAATTGCACAGACAGGCTAAAATCGAGCGACATCGAGCCGGCACGCTATCCAGGGGGGCGCCACTAGTTTCAAAAAAGTTATTCTTATGTTATCATACACGCTGTCGCTAGAGCGGAAGGCCACATCCAACCTGAAGCTCGATATGTTTCAAGATAGTGGCGAATTTCCCCATTTCGAAAAAAAAAAAGATAGTGGCGAATTAATTCAACAGAAGCTTAGTTCCTCTTGTATAACCCCTGGTCCAGGTTGGGCCCTTGCCCTCCTCTAGGAAATTCTGATAAATAAACTTGCGGTTCACTACCAGTTCCACCACGCAGCAGAACTGATCTGGCAGCGGACTGGTTGGAAACGATTAATTTCGACTAGATCGATCGGAGCAACAGAAACGGCAGAGCAGAACTCGCCCGAGCAGGTTAGGGTTAGTGGCCGACAAGGTGAACCAGATCTCCACTCCAATCCGGTAAAGTAGAACGGGATAGGACGAAAGAGCTCTACCTGGCTGGGGCGTCCGTCTGCTTGGAGTCCGCTGGCCTCAGCGACCCCTCCCCGTCGGCGGGCGGCGGGCGTCGTGCGGCGTGTGCCCTCTGCCCGTCTGAGGCGGCGGCGCGGGCAGGAGATGCGATGCGAATCCGGGGGCGCCGGGAGCTCTGAGCTGTTGGTTACACTGCTCTCCCCTCCCCGAGACAGGGACGGAGATAGTATGAAGAATGAGCGACGTGGCTTCATCTGGCCCGTTGAAGGAGTTAACGGTTGTGATTGAGTGAGATTTATTTGATGGAGCATTTTTTTTTTCGATTTTGAAAAGAGTATGATTCCCAAATGGCGATTTGAAATGCTAATGACCTTCCCCCGGTTCGCATACCTCTCACATGGGAAATGATAGGATTCATCCGGGGATCACACGCGACGCGTCCCCCGGCTCCTACGCAGACACACGTCCCCCTAGAACACCGCGATAGATGGGTCCCATCCACGTTGGCTCTTATCTTCTCCTTTTATCTTCTTCCTCTTATCCTCAGGAGAAATCATGGTAGACATAGAGCCATGGTCCTCGGCCTCTGTTGTTGTTCCTCTTCCCCCGAACTCCCTGACGTTGCTCTTGTGCGTGCGCTCCACCGTCATCTCTCTCGCGATGACGCGCTGTCATCGCCACGCCGTCGTCTGGCTGTCACCATATTGCATCCCATGCGTAGGATCTAGCGGCGACGAGGTCCAACAGCTCATGGCCATGAAAAAACTGGGTAGGGCGAAGCTGCAGGGCGTCCCACTGTTGTTGCTTCCCGCGGCTATAGGTGGTAGCTGTTGGCCCGCGAAGAAGCTGGAGGAGAGGTGGTGCTCCTCGACATGTAGTCCATGGCCGTCGCCCAGGGCTCCATGTCCACCTCGACGAAATAAGGGGACACCTCTGCTACTACAAGGGCGGGGCAAGGAGGCACCGATGCTGCTACAAGTCATTGCTACATGTGTCGGGCTTCTCCGTTACATGCGCCGTCCGCCCCTGCTAGACGCTCTGGGAACCACTTCTACACACCCGAGCCACCCCTGCTACACGCGTCGAGATCATTTGCTACACGCGTCGGCCACCGCAGCCGCCCTGCTACACGCGTCGGTCTCCTCTGCTACACACGCGGGCAACCGCTTCTACAAGTTGCTGCTACGTGCGCTAGGCTTCTCTGCTACACGCTCCGGGCATCACTGCTACTCACCCGAGTCATCCCCTGCTACACGCATCGGGATCCTCTGCTACACGCTGATACGTCCAATTTGCATCACCATTATATATCATAATTTTCCTCTATTCACTGATATATTTCATATTAAGAGGTGTTATGTATTTTCATCTGTTTATGCATGTTCGATGATTCTTGGAGGATGAACTGCCGGAGTCAGGATTCTGATGGAAAAAGCGGTGTTTTGATGCAATTTCGCGAAGATCAAAAAAATACCAGAAAAACTACGGAAAATCCTATTTTCCCAGAAGACGAAGAATGCCAGAAGGGGAGGCAGAGTTGGGCCACAGGGGGCCCACCCACCCCCCAGGCACGGGCCACCTTAGGCCGCGCCTACATGGGGTATGGCCCACCTATCCTACCTCTGGATCCGCCCTCTCGCCTATATCTTCTCCTCAAAACCCTAATACACGGGGAGCGACCACAGAAAGATTTCGCCGCCTCTGCGGGGCAGAAAACACCGAGAGAGAAAGAGCTCTCCGACAGATAGATTTCTGCTGGGGAAATTCCTTCCCGGAGAGGGGAGATCGTCGCCATCAACACCATCATCAAGCTAGACTTCATCGGGATCATCATCATCATCCACACCATCATCTCCACCAGCACCATCATCTCCACTCCATCCCGCTGTAACAATTGTGTTGAATCTTGCATAGTTCTTAGGGAAAACTTTTCCGGTATTGATTGCTATTGTAGTTGATGCTTGTGAGTGCAACCATTGAATTATTGTTTATGTTCAGATTGTTATTCATCACCATATCATCTCTGATCTTGATCCATATGATGTCTCGTGAGTAGTTCGTTTATTTCTTGAGGATATGGGAGAAGTCATGTTGTTAGTAGTGGATTTGTGTTGAGGTATTATTCAATGGTTTAATATTTAAGTTGTGGTGATATTCTTCTAGTGGTGTCATGTGAACGTCGACTACATGATACTTCACCATTTATGGGACTAGGGGAATGTATTGTGTATTTGGCTACTAATTATGGGGTTGCCGGAGTGACAGAAACCTGAACCCCCGTTAGAAAACCATTGCACAAGGGAGTGTAGGATCTTAGAGTTTAAGGCTGTGGTTAGGTTTATATCTTAATTAATTTCTTGTAGTTGCTGATGCTTGCAAGGGGTTTAATCACACGTATGTATTAGTCTAAGTAAGCTCGGTACATTAGCACAGGTTCACCCACACAACACTTATAAAACCAAAGAAGACTACTCAGCTATATGAAGAGAAAGCACTTGGCAATATTCTCATGTGTCCTCAAAAATGTTTGGTCCTCATTAGTATTTTCACCGGCTTGTCCTTTTCTAAGAAAGGATTGGGCCACTTACTGCAATTGTTTGTTGTTTTGTTTACTCGCACCTTATTTCCTTGCTTTATCAGAAAATCCCTAAAAATTTGTTTGCTAAGTATTTACAGAGAATTCCAGCTCCATACCACTAGTCAACACCTTCCGCTCCTCGTTGGGATCGACACTCCTATTTATCGAAAATACTACGATACACCCCTATACTTATGGGTCATCACACGCACCGACCGCCCTACCACATGCGCTGGCCGCCAATATTGTGAGTATTGCTTTTATTTTTGTTTGTTACTTTGTTTCCAATATGGATAGCCCACTTGGTTTTCTGTTTGGGAAAACTATTACCACTATTAGGGTAGTAGATGAACCACCAGCTGTTGAGATAGATCCTTTTAAGATACCTACAAGTATTGTTGATCGTGTTATCGATAATTATTATTTAGGGGATGGAACTGTCCACCCTGGTTATCACTTGCTTTTTATCCATGAATTATGCGGGTTGTTTAAGTGTGCAGGTATCACAACTGAACAGGTGAAGAAGAAGTTACTCTCTATATCATTGAAAGGAAGAGTTGAAGAATGGTATAAGCTGCTGAAGAATGGACAATCTATGGACTGGGAGGAAATAGTACCTCTATTTTATTCTAAAAACTATCCTCCCAGTGCGATTCATAAGGATAAGAATCTGATATGTAACTTCTGGCCTCATGATGGAGAGAGTACAACTCAAGCTTGGGGGAGATTGAAGTTACTAATGCTTAAATGTCCTATTCATGAACTTCCTAAAAACATTATTATCAATAACTTTTATGCTAGGCTTTCTCTTCATGATAAAGATTTACTAGATGCTTCTTGTGCTGGATCATTCACACGTATGAAAGAAGAAGCTAAATGGGATCTCCTAGACCGTATTCAAGAGAACACTGAAGAATGGGAGAATGACAAAGGAAGAAAGTCAGGTATAAACTATGATTATGAATGCATTAAATCTTTTATGGGAACTGATGACTTCCGTGATATTAGTACTGAGTATGGTCTTGATTCTCAAGTTCTTGCAAAATGTTTTAAGGACTTTGCCTCTTATATTGAAATTCCCAAAAAGGAGTGGGACAAGTACCATGCACCTTATAAAGATATTGTTACCAATGTTCCTGCTAGCATTGAAGTTTGTACTGTTGATCCTATCTTGCATGAACCTTATCTAGAGAAAATCCCTTTTCCTGCTAAGGTAAAGGAACATTCTATCATAGCTAATGTGGTTAGCAAAAGTGCAAAGAAAACAGTGGAACCCGATGAGCAAATAAACATTGAACCTGTAGTAGCTATTGTGAAAGATCTTGTCACTAAAAATATAGAGGATGAGCATATTGTCTTCTATGAAGACGCTTCTAATATTGTCTCTCATCCTAGAAAAGCTAGAAAAACTAGTGTCCCTGTGCTTTCTGTGAGAATTGGTGATCATTACTATTATGGTTTATGTGATATTGGTGCTAGTTCTAGTGTTATTCCTTATGAGCTTTACATGGAAATTATGCATGAAACTGGTCCTTGTGATCTTGAGGACATTGATGTGGTTATTCACCTTGCTAATAGAGAGACAGTCTGTCCAGTTGGCATTGTAAGAGATGTGGAGGTTCTTTGTGGTAAGATTAAATATCCTGCTGATTTTCTAGTGCTTGGTTCTGAAGCTAGTAAAACCTGTCCTATTATCTTTGGTAGACCCTCCTTGAATACTTGTGGGGCCATCATAGATTGTAGGAAGGAAAAAGTTTTGACTAATTCGATGGAGAGTCTTATGAGTTTAATTTTTCCAAATTTGCAAAAACTCCTTATCAAAATGAATTGCCTAATGAGGATTTCAGGGTTGAACAACTTTCTGCTATTTCTCTTGCTCCTAAGAATGCTTTGCAACAGTTTATGGAAGATCATGAAAGCGAGGTCTTCATGAAGGAAAGAAATGAGATTGACGAGGTTTTCCTTTGTTATCCTAAGTTACTTAAGCATAATCTGTTTGTGGAAGATTTGGGTACCACACTACCACCTAAAGGGGGTCCTGTTTTTGAATTAAAACCTCTGCCTGATGATCTTAAATATGCTTATCTAGATGATAAGAAAATATATTCTGTTATTATTAGTTCTAAAATTTCAGGAAAGGAAGAGGAAAGGTTATTGGAAATATTGAAGAAACATCGAGGAGCTATGGGATATACTCTTGATGATTTAAAAGGGATTTCTCCTACTATATGTCAGCATGCTATCAATATAGAACCTGATGCAAAACCAGTTATTGAACACCAACGCCGTTTAAATCCTAAGATGAAGGATGTGGTAAGAAATGAGGTATTAAGACTCCTTCATGCTAGTATTATTTACCATATTGCCGATAGTCAATGGGTTAGCCCTGTTCATTGTGTCCCTAAGAAAGGGGGAATCACTGTTGTGCCTAATGAAAATAATGAGCTTATACCTCAAAGAGTAGTGGTTGGTTATAGGGTGCATTAATTTTAGAAAGGTTAATGAAGTTACTAAGAAAGATCATTATCCTCTGCCTTTTATTGATCAAATGCTAGAAAGATTGTCTAAAAAGACTCACTTTTGTTTTCTTGATGGTTATTCTAGGTTCTCTCAAATTGTTGTGAGAGCACAAGACCAAGAGAAAACCACCTTCACTTGTCCTTATGGAACTTATGCTTATAGGCATATGCCTTTTGGTTTATGTAATGCTCCTGCTACCTTTCAGAGATGTATGTCTGCTATCTTTCATGGTTTTTGTGAAGAAATTGTGGAGGTTTTCATGGACGATTTCTCTGTCTATGAAACTTCTTTTGATAACTGTTTGCACCACCTTGATAATTTTTTGCAGAGATGTGAAGAAACTAACCTTGTTCTTAATTGGGAGAAATGCCACTTCATGGTTAATGAAGGGATTGTTCTTGGACACAAAATTTCTGAAAGAGTTATTGAAGTAGATAGAGCCAAAATTGAAGCAATTGAGAAGACGCCTTGCCCTAGGGATATAAAATGTATTCATAGTATCTTTGGTCATGCTGGTTTCTATAGGAGGTTTATTAAAGATTTCTCCAAAATTTCAAAGCCCCTTACTAATCTTCTTCAAAAAGATGTACCTTTTGTTTTTGATGATGATTGTAAGGAAGCTTTTGAAACTCTGAAGAAAGCCTTGACTATTGCTCCTATTGTTCAACCACCTGATTGGAGTTTACCATTTGAAATTATGTGTGATGCTAGTGATTTTGCTGTGGGTGCTGTTCTTGGGCAACATGTTGATAAGAAGTTGAATGTTATTCATTATGCTAGCAAGACTTTAGATGTTGCTCAAAAGAATTATTCTACTACTGAGAAAGAGTTCTTAGCTGTAATCTTTGCCTGTGGTAAGTTTAGACCTTATATTGTTAATTCAAAGGTTACTATTCAAACTGATCATGATGCTATTAAGTACCTTATGATAAAGAAAGACGCTAAGCCTAGGCTTATTAGATGGGTGTTGCTTTTGCAAGAGTTTGATATGCATATTGTAGATAAGAAAGATGCTGAAAATCCTGTTGCTGATAATTTGTCTCGTTTGGAAAACATTTCTTTTGACCCTATGCATGTTAATGATAGTTTTCCAAATAAGCAGTTGGCTGCAACAAGGGTAAGCCTGCATGAGAGTCCTTGGTATGCTGATTATGCTAACTTTATTGTTTCCAAGTATTTGCCTCCAACCTTTACAGCCCAGCAAAGAAGAAAATTCTTTTTTGATCTAACGCATTACTTTTGGGATGACCCACATTTATATAAAGAAGGAGTAGATGGTATTATGCGAAGATGTCTTCCAGAGTATGAACAAAAAGAGATATTGAGAAAATGTCATGGCAGTGCTTATGGAGGACGTCATGCTGGGGATAGAACTGCACAAGAAGTTTTACAATCTGCATTTTATTGGCCTACCCTTTTCAAGGATGCAAGGAAGTTTGTTTTATCATGTGACTAATGTCAAAGAGTTGGTAACATTTCTAGACGCAATGAAATTCCTATGAATTATTCTCTTGTTATTGAACCTTTTGATTGTTGGGGATTTGACTTTATGGGACCTTTTCCTCCTTCAAAAGGGTATACTCATATTCTTGTTGCTGTTGACTATGTTACAAAGTGGGTAGAAGCCATACCTACAAACAACGCCAATGGTAAGACCTCTTTAAAAATGCTTAAAGATGTTATTTTTCCTAGGTTTGGTGTGCCTAGATATCTTATGACTGATGGAGGTTCTCATTTTATTCATGGTGGTTTTAGGAAGACTCTGGCTAAATATGATGTTAACCATAGAATTGCTTCAGCTTATCACCCCCAAACCAGTGGGCAAGTAGAACTTTCTAATAGAGAAATTAAATCTATCTTGCAGAAGACTATTAATAGATCTAGGAAGAATTGGGCTAAAAATTTGAATGACGCTTTATGGGCTTATAGAACCGCTTATAAAAATCCTATGGAAATGTCTCCTTACAAAATGGTTTATGGAAAAGCTTGTCACTTGCCTCTAGAATTAGAACACAAAGCTTATTGGGCAGTGAAAGAACTGAATAGAGATTTTAAACTTGCAGGTGAGAAAAGATTGCTTGACTTGAGTATTTTAGATGAGTGGAGAAGTGAAGCTTATGAAAATGCTAGACTCTTTAAGGAAAAAGTAAAAAGATGGCATGATAGGAGAATTCTCAAAAGGGAATTCCATGTTGGTGAGGAAGTTCTTTTGTATAGGTCTCGTCTCAGATTTTTTGCAGGGAAACTACTCTCAAAATGGGAAGGACCTTTTGTTATTGAGGAAGTGTATCGTTCAGGGGCTATCAAAATATATTCTTTAAAGGACAACACCACACATGTGGTGAATAGTCAAAGGCTCAAACATTATATTTCTAGAGATTCTTATAATGAAGATATTGATATTATTCAAATGGTGACTCCGGAAGAATTTATTAGAAACCAAACACCAGAATCTGCAGAGTCCGTCTTTGAATAGGTAAAAAGTGGTGCAAACTGAAGGTTCATGAAATCCTTATCTTTTTATATTTTTGATGTTTTTATTACATACGGAAAGTTACGAGACGAAACAGAGGAAACGGAGGCCAGGTGGGCCACACCCACCCTAGGCGCGGGCCCCAGTTGGTCATGCCTACAGGGGGTGTGAGCCCCCTGGAGTCCGTCTCCGCCTCGTTTTTGCATAGTACCTTCCTTATGCATTGAAAATTCGTAATATATAATCTCCCGGATCCCCCGAGGTTTGTATATCGTGTTCTTGTCGTGTTTTTGTTTCGATCTGTTTCTGCCAGGTAGATTCTTAGTTTTGGAGCCACAATGTCTTCCTCTGGATCAACCATGTAGGATTCCTCCACGGATGTCATCAACCCGTACATGTATGAGTTGAGGATTCATCCCAAGGAGTTGATTCTCAAGGATGGGAAGGTGCAAATGAAAGAAGTTCAAGGCCCTAAAGGAGAAGGGAGTCTGGAAGACAGGATGGAAGCATTGGAGCAGGAAGTTTTCAGGTACAAGAAGATGGCGGAACGCGAAGTGGATGCCATCCATAAGATAAGTTCAGAACTCATCGCCAAGCACAAGGAGGAGGTTGCTGAGCTTCGAGACGAAATCCTCTCACTCCATTAGACCACCAACCAATTACAAGCTCAGCTCTACGACATACAAGTAGAAACTGTGAGTATGAGGCTAGATTTAATCACATAAGCTCTGCTGCTAGTTTCAGGATTGTGGAAACCAAGACATCCTTTGTGGATGGGGAGCCTTTACCTTGGAAGTCTGACGATGACAACGGAACACCATCACCACCGAAGGAGTAATTCATCACCAGGTTTGGCATCCCCTTGGCTTGTTCCAAGCTTGGGGGAGTGCCGCGGTATCACATCATTATCTTTTATCTTTTTACCTTTTAGTAGATTCATATCTTGGGTAAAGAAGTTATCTTATAGGTTGGTTTGCATATGGAAGTATCTCTCCTTTAGTTGGTTATCTATGTATCCCTTGGTGTGAGTGCCTTTATGGAATATTAATGAGAAGTTTCATATTTTACTTTTTGCACTTCTTATTTTAGTTTGCAATCTCTATTATATGATTGATATTGTTGATTAGTATTGGTATCACTTTCGGAGCATCAAGTATATCTAAATTGGTTTTGGCAAACCGAGCTCTGGTCAGTAGCAACACTTTTGGAGGTTTGAAAGGAAAAGAGAAAAAGCTTACAGGTATTTTGCTTCACTTATTTCCTTTCTTGATTGGCTCATAAGCTTAGTATTCTTTATTTAAGATCTTTTGTGTCTTCAAGGAAGATTGCATGTTTGGCTTTATCACTTGTAGGTTTGTTTGTTTCCTTCAACTCTTTTGCTTGCTACCTAGCCTTGCTAGCCAAAAACCTGTTTTGAGAGGGCATACTTCTCATGCATCCAATCCCTTTGAACCAAAACCCGTGCCATTTGTGTCCACCATATCTACCTATTAGCATTATTGCTATTCCGAGCAAATTCTCAAGCTTCATCTATCTTTCGAATTAAAAAATATTTTGTTATGTGAAAACTAGTTAGTAAAGCTCTCACGAACTTGATGGCACACCTTATTTTCTTGCCCCTAATAAAATTGAACCATTGTGACATCGAAGTTGTATATGATTGCATCTATACGTTGGGATTAGCAGAACCGTGCTATCACGGGGAACGCTTTCAACACCTGTAAATACATACCTAGTTGATATCATGCTCTTTTGTTTGCGGATGTCGTCGGTGTGAAATAAAAGGGGAGCTTGTAAGTCCATGGAGTTATTTATGTGTGTTAGAGAAATGCCTGGGCCGCTGGCCTAAGCCATGCCTAATCATGGTGGAAACTTGCAGCATCACCATAGTGAGCAATCTATGAAGATTTCTTCTTATAAAAAAAGAGACATATTAAAAAGAGGAAAGAGAGAAAAAAGCGCCATTTTCCCATGGCAAATAAGAAGATTGCTGAGATGCTCATTGTCTACTTGCCTTGTAATTTTGATTATGGCATAGGTCCTGTATCATGTGCAAGGGGTACCCCATTGGCGGTTCTCTATGATACACATATACTTACAATGACAACAACTTACCGGTAACTAAAATTGAGTAGCATGAGGAGCGACCCTCGCACTCAAGGGACATGAGATTGCCAACTTATATTTCGTCAAGCATATACTCCATCTTTGTTCACTTTAACCTTAATCACCTCAAGATGCTTATGATAGGGGCAATGAGAGCTCAAAGCTAGTAAGTACCATAATCTTTTGAAAGATCTTTATGAACTTGAAATCCCCGATTCCCTCTATGAAGGGCCTTTCTCCCACTTCTAAGTT
This sequence comes from Avena atlantica, assembly GCA_910589765.1. Classification (NCBI taxonomy): domain Eukaryota; kingdom Viridiplantae; phylum Streptophyta; class Magnoliopsida; order Poales; family Poaceae; genus Avena; species Avena atlantica. The sequence continues at coordinate 3,832,477 of OU342739.1, forward strand.
GAGTCACTAAACCTATTCCTCTCTATCTCCAGGAACCATTTGAGTTGTTGTGTTTCAACCATTCATATGATGATTTATTCAATCATGTTCTTTATCTTCCTTGTTTGCACAAGACTCTTATCTAATGAGTATTACTTTGATAGCTATCATTGTGTAAAACCTCTTATGTTTGAGCAAAAAGTACTCCTATTGTAAACTTCTTTACAAAAGCTTTACTTGAAAATTGTTTGCCAACTGTTCTCTGACCAAGAACAAAGTTTGCCAATCCCAATTATGATTTATCTTTATGCATCTCTATTGTGACTCCTATACTTGTTGCAAACTAAGTTATATAATGGTGATTTGCTTGCTTCTTTGAGTTGTGTAATGGTAAGTGTGATGCTTCTTGTCCGTATTCTTTTATCGACACTTCACTCCATAAACCTATGGACATGTTTACTGAGCTCAGTTTTCGCTTGGGGACAAGCGAAGGCCTAAGCTTGGGGGGAGTTGATACGTCCAATTTGCATCACCATTCTATATCATAATTTGTCTCTATTCATTGATATATTTCATATTAAGAGGTGTTACTTATGTCTTTTCATCTGTTTTTGCATGTTGGATGACTCTTGGAGGATGAACTACCGGAGTCAGGATTATGATGGAAAAAACGGTGTTTTGATGCAATTTGGCGAAGATTAGAAAAATACCATAAAACTACGGAAAATCCTATTTTCCCAGAAGACGAAGAATGCCAAAATGGGAGGCGGAGTTGGGCCACAGGGGCCCACACCCCCCAGGGCGCGGGCCACCCTAGGCCGCGCCTACAAGGGGTGTGGCCCACCTCTGGCTCCGCCCTCTCGCCTATATCTTCTCCTCGAAACCCTAATACACGGGGAGCGACCACAGAAAGATTCCGCCGCCTCTGCGAGGCGGAAAACACCGAGAGAGAAAGAGCTCTCCGGCAGACAGATTTCTGCCGAGGAAATTCCTTCCCGGAGAGGGGAGATCATCGCCATCAACACCATCATCAAGCTAGACTTCATCGGGATCATCATCATCCACACCATCATCTCCACCAGCACCATCATCTCCACTCCATCCCGATGTAACAATTATGTTGAATCTTGAATAGTTCTTAGGGGAAACTTTCCCGATGTTGATTACTATTGTAGTTGATGCTTGTGAGTGGAACCATTGAATTGTTGTTTATGTTCAGATTGTTATTCATCACCATATCATCTCTAATCTTGATCCATATGATGTCTCTTGAGTAGTTCGTTTAGTTCTTGAGGACATGTGAGAAGTCATGTTGTTAGTAGTGGATTTGTGTTGAGGTATTATTCAATGGTTTAATATTTAAGTTGTGGTGCTATTCTTCTAGTGGTGTCATGTGAACGTCGACTATATGATACTTCACCATTTATGGGACTAGGGGAATGCATTGTGTATTTGGCTACTAAATGTGGGGTTGCCGGAGTGACAGAAACCCAAACCCCCATTAGGAAACCATTGCACAGGGGAGTGTAGGATCTCAGAGTTTAAGGCTGTGGTTAGGGTTATATCTTAATTACTTTCTTGTAGTTGCGGATGCTTGCAAGGGGTTTAATCACACGTATGTATTAGTCTAAGTAAGCTCGGTACATTAGCACAGGTTCACCCACACAACACTTATAAAACCAAAGAAGACTACTCAGCTATATAAAGCGAAAGCATTGGCAATATTCCCATGTGTCCTCGAGAATGTTTGGTCCTCATTAGTATTTCCACCGGCGTGTCCTTTGCTAAGAAAGGATTGGGCCACTTGCTGCAATTGTTTGCTGTTTTGTTTACTTACACTTTATTTCCTTGCTTTATCAGAAAACCCCTAAAAATCCGTTGCTAAGTATTTACAGAGATTTTCGGCTCTATACCACTAGTCAACACCTTCTGCTCCTCATTGGGATCGACACTCCTATTTATCGAAAGTACTACGATACACCCCCTATACTTGTGGGTCATCACACGCGTCGACCGCCTTACCACATGCGCTGGCCGCCCGTGCTACACACGTCAGGATCTTTTGTTACATGCATCAGTTGTTGCTGCTACACGTCCGGTTTGACGCTGCTACTTTTGTCCACGGGCATTGCTGCTGCAATGAGGTGAGGTTGTGGACATCGCCAGAGTTGGTCGTCGTTGGAATTGCATGTCGGTTAGGGCCAATTTGTCCACTCCCATGGAGACAAGGTCGAGGATCGCTGCGCACTAGCGAGGATGCAGGGATGGTTCTGTTTTTTTTTTCTCTTTTTCTCTTGCCTATGTGTACACGTTGATGGCGCTGTCTTTTCTTTTTTCCCCTATAACCGCGTGGTCCCATGTGTACACGTATCAAATGTGGGGGGCGGGGGATTAGAAGCTCTGATCCCCCGGGGGACGCGTAGTACGCCCCCTCTCACATTATCTACTAGGAGTACTTACAAAGAAGCAACTTATCTAAACGCAACACACGAAATATACACGGTCTTACTAAAACCACACGACCAGGCCTAGTAAACACAATCTAACAATTAGCATTAGCCTAATATTTCTTTTTTGTGCAGACTGTACTCTTCCTGCAAAGGAACATGATAGAAATATGCCTTAGAGGCAATAATAAAGAGTTATTATTTCTATTCTATTTCATAATTAAGTTTATTGTTCTCTTCTATAATTGTATTGGTTTTGAATAATGAATATTTGGAGTAAAACCCTAATACATGTATGGAATTATAAACACCGTTTAGATATCTCTAGTCTCACCTACTAGTTTGTGTATCAATGATAGTCCTGGTTTCCTGACTATGGGCAAACAAAGTGTTGTAGAGTTGCCGAAGATATATGAGATCAGTGTTATGGAGAGAACAATAATGATGGATAGATCTAACATGATATACCGTGAAACACATCGTCAATATTGTTATCGGTAGTTTCTCAAAACATGTATTATCGATACTAAAAGATCCTTTGATCATAAGAAACATATGAACTTGTATACAATATGGATATGGCAGGATCTTTCAAACGTTTTTCTAAATGAGTAATTATGAAATTGATCTTTGCTCTTACCGGATAGTATGGGAATTTCTACTCCTGATGATGGAGAGATACATCCGGTCCCACTCATGTATTATGATGTTCGTCATCGTTTGGTCGGACACGTGATCAAGTAGTTGATCACAAAAACATCGATAATATGGGATGAGTAAAGAGTACATGTCGGGTACCAATGATAGCCTAGTGTTTCACCTAGGGCTATGTAAAGCATCAAGAAGCAATATGACGTGTATCGAAGTAATACAAAAGGTTCACATGATAAAGATCATCGTGTTATGTGTGGAGGTCATTAAGTACATCAAGGTACCTATGTTGATCATTGTTGTGGAATGAGTTCCGTACATGTCTACATATATCTGATCCCATAGGGTCACACACTTAAGAGTTTAGCGACATTTTGAATGTGAGTGCAAATGAAGATTTAGTAGATAAGTAATTCCAAAAATGTTCGAAAGGTCTTGGAGTATACCGGAGGTGCCCCGAATATTGCCGAGATTGTTTAAAATAAGTTTTTGAGCATTTATATAATGAGATAAGGGTTTCGAGAGTGTCTCAGATGATCTCGGAGTGGTTCTGAGAGGTCCTAGATGGTCCCCGAACTGTCCAGGATGGTTCCGGGCATATATAAAATGTTTTGGAAGGACCAGAAGGTCTAGAAGGTTATGAAAGGTTCCAGAAGGTACCAGGGTGATCCGGGCCATATTAGGATGTCCAAAAGGTTCCATAATAGGTGCATCCAAGTTACCCCAAGGGGCAATAAAAGTTTCCCTAACTCAATTCGGATTGGACAAAGGAGGTTGTTTTCTAGTAGGTTTCGTTTGACCTAAACCTACTAGAACTCGTCCAAACTGTGGGTTGGGTCTTGAAAGACCCAAGGGGATTGGATACCTATAAAATGAGACCCAAGGGCACCCCAAGAGGTACACAAGTCGTGGCATAGCCTCTTCCCAAGCCGCTATACCTCTATCGCCAAAACCCTAGCGCCACCCACGCGCCATCGCCTCGTGTGCCGCCATCGCCTCCCTCTCGTCCTACCTCCTCCAAGGCATGGAATCAAATCCTAGGGCGTGCGGGCCCTAGGTTCTCTTCTTCTACTACAAAGTCGAAGCATTGTCCGAATTCTACCTCCATTTAGATCTAATTTATACGGGACTACGGAAGCGCTGCCGGATCTTCATCGACACATTCCCTCTTTGACGGTGTGCTTGATCACACTTGAAGCGGTGCCGCTAATCTCGTACGTGTGGATACCGGTGGTGTTGGGTTTGCAGCATAGAAAACAAAAATTTTCCTACGATGTGAACTATATACCAAGATCTATCTACTAGATACAAACAACGGGCGGATGTATATCCGTAGAGAACATACCCTTGAAGACCGACAAAGCTTAACGAGTTCAACTCGTGGTTGATGTAGACGATCTCTTGCCGATCTCAAGATCGAGAGGAAGTCCTAGCGCCGCAAATCAGCAGCGCATCCGTGCTCGCACACACGTTCGAGGCACCGAGCAACCTCCGCCTCCTCGCTCTAGAGATGCAGCGGAAGCACAACTCTTTCTTGCCGAATAGCCACCGGGAACATGTATCTCGCTATTCCGAGACCATGGGGGATAAATTCTAGAGGGGGAGAGAGATCCTTTACGAGGAGGTGTGAGAGACAAGTGAGGAGGGGGGGCTCCTTTTATAGGAGGAGGGGGGGACCCAAAGGGGGTGGCCGGCGCATGGGGCTGCCCCCTTGCCCTCCCCTCTGCATGTGGGTGGACACTCCACTCACAAATCTCCTTTAAATTCCCTCCACTCAAAAGTCCACTCAAATTCCCATTAAATTTCCACCAAATTTAATGCAATCTCTCATTAAATAAAACTCTTTTATTTTATTCAGAATTTTGTCAATTACTTTAATGACAAACATTCACAAATAACCCCTTGCTAGAATTCTATTTCACATGCATAACCACTTTATGCAATTTCACCCGAAAACCTGTTTCGGTATCTAGTGAAATAAATTCCTGCGCTTGTTCATTCTTTCGGCATGAAACATTTGCTCCAATTGGATGTCGGTGTCTCTTAAGTGTGTCACCCTACGGTTCGTGAATAATGCGGACATGATCGAGACCCCTCTCGGATCAATAATCAGAAGCGGGATCTGGAGACCCATACTGACTCCCACACATTCAACGATGACTTTCTTGTGATCGTCGGAACCTTTTACGCTAGTATCTTAATCCCTTTGTTTCACGATATATTACATGTCCGAGATTCGATCATCGGTATCTCCATACCTAGTTTGATCTCGTTACCGACATGCACTCTTTTCTCGTTCCGGTGATATAACATTCTAGTGATCAAATCACTTGCTTGCAAGCTAATCAATGTGATATCACCGAGAGGGCCCAGAGTATATCTATCCGTCATCGGGATGAACAAATTCCACTCTCGATCCATGAGCCTCAACATAACACTTTATTAGTTCTGAATCCATCTTTATAATCACCTTGTTACGGTGTGACGTTTGATGTTATCAAGAAACCCTTCTGGTGTTAGTGATTGACATGATCTCATGGTCTAAGGATTAGGATCACTTCGTAAGTTGTTATAGCAATATAAACTCAATGACTTTGATCGTAATGCTATAGTTCGGATGAATGTTCATCACACCATTACACTAATGTTGTGATCCCGTTATTAACAACATCCAATGTCCATGATCAGGAAACCTTGATCATCTTGTTAATCAACGAGCTAGTTTATGAGAGAGGCATAACTAGGAACTTTCTGTTTGTTTATTAAACACACATGTATTAGCGTTTCCATATTAATACAATTATAGCATGCAAAATAAACATCTATCATATACTTGGAATACACATAATAAACACTTTATTATTGCCTCTCAGGGCATATTCCCTTCAGTTTCCCACTTGCACTAGAGACAATAATCTAGTTACATAGTGATAAATCTAACACCCATTGAGTTCTGGTGTTGATCATGTTTTGCTCTAGGGAGAGTTTTAGTCAACGGATCTGCTACATTGAGATCCGTATGTACTTTACAAATCTTTATATCTCCATCCTTGACATGCTCGCGGATGGAGTGAAACCGGCGCTTAATATGCTTGGAATGCTTGCGAGATCTTGGCTCTTTGGCATTGGCAATGGCACCATTGTTGTCACAATAGATCACCATTGGGTCCAACGCGTTTGCCACCAATCCTAGTTCGGATATGAACTCCTTCATCCAAACTGCTTCCTGAGCCGCTTCTGAAGCAGCAACATATTCGGCCTCCGTTGTTGATCCCGCTACCACAGGTTGTTTGGAGCTCCTCCAACTAACCGCTCCGCCATTCATGAGAAATACGTATCCGGATTGAGACTTAGAGTCATCCGGATCGGTGTCAAAGCTAGCGTCGACATAACACTTAGCGACGAGCTCTTCTTCACCTCCGTATACAAGAAACGTATCCTTAGTTCTTCGTAAGTACTTAAGGATATTCTTGACCGCTATCCAGTGTTCCGAACCTGGATCCGATTGGTACCTACTAGTCAAACTAATAGCATGTGCCACATCCGGTCTTGTACATAGCATGGCGTACATTATAGAGCCTATGGCTGAAGCATAGGGGACTTTGTCCATTATCTCTCTTTCTTCCGCCGAAGCCGGACTTTGAGTCTTACTCATGTCTTGCCTTGCAACATAGGTAAGAACCCCTTCTTACTTCCGTCCATTTTAAACTTTTTTTAAAATCTTATCAAGGTATGTACTTTGCGATAGCCCTATTAGGCGCCTAGATCTATCTCTATAGATCTTTATGCCTAATATGTATGACGCTTCACCTAGGTCCTTCATTGAAAATTTGCTGTTTAGATAACTTTTAACACTGTTTAAAAGATCTATATCATTTCTGATCAATAATATGTCATCCACATATAATATCAGAAATGCCACATTGCTCCCACTCACTTTCTTGTAAATACATGCTTCTCCATAAGTTTGGACAAATCCAAACTCTTTGATCACCTCATCAAAGCGGAGATTCCAACTCGTGATGCTTGCTTCAATCCATAGATGGATCGCTGAAGCTTGCACACCTTGTTAGCATCCTTAGGATCGACAAAACCCTTTGGTTGTATCATATACAACTCTTCTTCAATATTACCATTGAGAAACGTGGTTTTGACATCCATCTGCCATATCTCAAAATCGAAATATGCAGCAATTGCTAACATAATCCTAACTGACTTTAGCATCGCTACGGGAGAGAAAGTCTCATCGTAGTCAACTCCTTGAATTTGTCGAAACCCCTTTGCGACAAGTCGAGATTTATAGACGGTCACATTACCATCAGCATCAGTTTTCCTTTTGAAAATCCATTTGTTCTCCACGGCCTTTCGGTCGTGAGGTAATTCCACCAAGTTCCAAACTTGATTTTCATACATGGATTCCATCTCGGATTTCATGGCTTCTAACCATTTGTTGGAATCCAGGCTCATCATCGCTTCTTCATACGTCGCAGGGTCATCATTTTCATCAACCATGAAATTCATGACAGGATTTCCGTACAGCTCGGGAGCTGCACGCGTCCTGTTTGACCTGCGAGGTTCGGTAGTACTCTCTTTCGGAGTTTCATGATCATTATCATTAGTTCCCTCTTCAACAGGTGGATCCAACTCCGGAACAACTTCCGGGACTGCGCTACTCGCCATACTTTGAAGAGAAGGTTCCACAACCTCTTCGAGTTCTACCTTCCGACTACTCACACCTTTCGCAAGAAACTCTTTCTCTAGAAAGGATCCATTCTTGGCAACAGAAACCTTGCCCTCGGATCTGTGATAGAAGGAATACCCAATAGTTTATTTAGGGTATCCTATGAAGACGCATTTTTCCGCTTTGGGTTCGAGTTTATCCGGTTGAAGTTTCTTCACATAAACATCGCATCCCCAAACTTTAAGAAATGACAGCTTAGGTTTGTTTCCAAACCACAATTCATACGGTGTCTTTTCAACGGATTTAGATGGTGCCCGATTTAAAGTGAATGCAGCAGTTTCTAGTGCATAACCCCAAAATGACAACGACAAGTCCGTCAGAGACATCATAGATCGAACCATATCTAATAAAGTACGATTACGACGTTCCGACACACCATTTCGCTGTGGTGTTCCGGCAGGTGTGAGTTGTGAAACAATTCCACACTCTTTCATGTGAGTGCTAAACTCGTAACTTAGATACTCACCTCCACGGTCGGACCGTAGAAATTTGATATTTCTATTACGATGATTTTCCACTTCATTCTGAAATTCCTTGAACTTTTCAAAGGTTTCAGACTTGTGTTTCATCAAGTAGATATAACCGTATCTACTCAATTCATCCGTGAAAGTAACAAAATAACGATATCCACCTCGCGCCGACACACTCATTGGACCACATACATCAGAATGTATGATTTCCAATAAATCTGTCGCCCGTTCCATTGAACCGGAAAACGGCGTTCTAGTCATTTTGCCCATAAGGCATGGCTCACATGTATCAAATGATTCATAATCAAGTGATTCCAAAAGTCCATCCGAATGGAGCTTCTTCATGCGTTTAACGCCAATATGACCTAGACGGCAGTGCCACATATATGCGGATATATCATCATTAAGTTTAATCCTTTTAGCATCAACATTGTGAATATGTGTAACATTATCATCGAGATCTAATAGAAATAAACCATTCATCATCGGTGCATGACCATAAAAGATTTCATTCATATAAATGGAACAACCATTGTTCTCGGATTTAAATGAATAACCACTTCGCATCAAACACGATCCAGATACAATGTTCATGCTCAGTGCAGGCACCAGATAACATTTATTCAAGTTTATAACTAATCCAGACGGTAAGTGGAGAGGCAGCGTTCCGACGGCGATCACATCAACGCTTGATCCATTGCCGACACGCATCTTGACCTCACCCCTTGCTAGCGGTCGCTTGTTCCGCAGCCCCTGATTCGAGTTACAAATATTAGTAACTGAACCGGTATCAAATACCCAGGTGCTACTGCGAGCACTAGTCAAGTACACATCAATAACATGTATATCATATATACCTTTGTTTGCCTTGCCGGCCTTCTTGTCTGCCAGATACTTGGGGCAGTTGCGCTTCCAGTGGCCAGTCCCCTTACAATAGTAGCACTCGGAATCAAACTTAGGTCCAACTCGGGGTTTCTTTTCAGGCGCGGCAACAGGCTTGCCGCCCTTACTTCCCTTCCGTTTTCCCTTCTTGTCTTTCTTGAAACCAGTGTTCCTATTGATCATCAACACTTGATGTTCCTTTTTGATCTCCACTTCTGCAGTTTTAAGCATTGACAGAAGCTCGGGGAGAGACTTCTTCATGCCTTGCATATTATAGTTCATCACGAAGCTCTTATAGCTAGGTGGCAGAGACTGCAGAACACGATGGATGCCTAAGTCAATGGGAATCGATATTCCCAAGGACACAAGCTTATCGGCGTAACCCGACATCTTGAGTACATGCTCACTAACGGAGCTGTGCTCTTCCATCATGCAGCTAAAGAAATTTTCTGAAGCGTTGTAGCTCTCTACAGCAGCATGTGTGTCGAAAATCATTTTCAACTCACCCATTGTATCAAATGCATTGCCGTTTTCGAAACGCTTTCGAAGTTCCGGCTCTAGCCCATACAATATGCCGCAATGAACTAAGTTGTGGTCCTCCTGACGAGTCTGATAGACATTCTTCTCCTCGTCAGGGGCATCATCTAAAGGTGGGGGGCCTAACGGCGCTTCTAGCACATATTGCTTTTGTGCAGCAAAGAGGAGAATCCTCAAATTCATGGCCCATTCGGTAAAGTTGCTACCGTTCGTTGCTAGTTTCTCTTTATCCATGAACACATTGAAATTAAAAGCAGGTGGTGCCATCCACAACAGAATTTGTAAAGTTTAGACTAAGTGTATGATAGATTGAGTTCAACTAATCTATATTACGAATGAACTCCCACTCAAAAACGACATCCCTTGTGCCTTTTTGGTGATTACATGAACCAAATCCACTACACCAAGTCCGATCATCACGTGAGTCGGTATAGCTTCAAAGGCGAGCATCAAATGGGCATCATATCAACTATATGACTCATGCTTAACCTTTCGGTCCGTGTTCCGAGGCCATGTCTGTACATGCTAGGCTCGCCAAGTTAGAACCTTAGTATTCGCGTGTGTAACTGTTTTACACCCGAAATATGGTCGTGGATCCAAGAACACCCGATCATCACGTGATGTCTTGGAGCGACGAAAACATAATCGGTGCATACTAAAGGAAGAACACATTCTTATCTTGATATTTAAATGAGGGATCATCTTATTATGCTAACAAAGCGCTAAACAAGCAATATAAGATGCTATCAAACATCATATGTTTATTAGTGAAATTATATGGTTCCCGCAGATGATCTCTATCATGTGCATCGTGGTATGATCACTGTCATACCTATATGTGTAAATCCAAGGTCTATGGATTTTACACGCTATGTGTGTTGTAAGAGTATCATCTCATACTTCTACTTACAACACTACCATATCATAACACTAGCCCAGCAACAATCTAAACTAGACGCCTCTAATTTATCCATTGCAAGTTTTACGTGGCTTAGGGCTTTCGAGATAGAACCGTTCTTACCTACGAACATGAACCACAACGAGGATAATCAAATTGTTGACAACTCGCTTGCAAAATAGATATTGACTATAGTAGGAGAGACAGACACCCGCTAGCCACTTATGCAAACTAGTTGCATGTCAAGCGTGGAACAGGTCTCATGTGCGAGGACATGTAAAGTTTGTCCGGGCCGCTTCATCCCACTATGCCACCAATATCCAAAATTACAACAAAGGAGCAACAACATGATCATCATCGCCCACATACTCATATGTGTACTACCCGTGTATCTACGCATAGATCCGGCTCTGATACCACTGTTGGGTTCGCAGCATAGAAAACAAAATTTTTCCTACGATGTGAACTATATACCAAGATCTATCTACTAGATACAAACAACGGGCGGATGTATATCCGTAGAGAACATACCCTTGAAGACCGACAAAGCTTAACGAGTTCAACTCGTGGTTTATGTAGACGATCTCTTGCCGATCTCAAGATCGAGAGGAAGTCCTAGCGCCGCAAATCAGCAGCGCATCCGTGCTCGCACACACGTTCGAGGCACCGAGCAACCTCCGCCTCCTCGCTCCAGCGATGCAGCGGAAGCACAACTCTTTCTTGCCGAATAGCCACCGGGAACATGTATCTCGCTAGTCCGAGACCATGGGGGATAAATTCTAGAGGGGGAGAGAGATCCTTCACGAGGAGGTGTGAGAGACAAGTGAGGAGGGGGGCTCCTTTTATAGGAGGAGGGGGGAACCCCAAGGGGGTGGCCGGCGCATGGGGCTGCCCCCTTGCCCTCCCCTCTTCATGTGGGTGGACACTCCACTCACAAATCTCCTTTAAATTCCCTCCACTCAAAAGTCCACTCAAATTCCCATTAAATTTCCACCAAATTTAATGCAAACTCTCATTAAATAAAAATCTTTTATTTTATTCAGAATTTTGTCAATTACTTTAATGACAAACATTCACAAATAACCCCTTGCTAGAATTCTATTTCACATGCATAACCACTTTATGCAATTTCACCTGAAAACCTGTTTCAGTATCTAGTGAAATAAATTCCTGCGCTTGTTCATTCTTTCGGCATGAAACATTTGCTCCAATTGGATGTCGGTGTCTCTTAAGTGTGTCACCCTACGGTTCGTGAATAATGCGGACATGATCGAGACCCCTCTCGGATCAATAATCAGAAGCGGGATCTGGAGACCCATACTGACTCCCACACATTCAACGATGACTTTCTTGTGATCGTCGGAACCTTTTACGCTAGTATCTTAATCCCTTTGTTTCACGATATATTACATGTCCGAGATTCGATCATCGGTATCTCCATACCTAGTTTGATCTCGTTACCGACATGCACTCTTTTCTTGTTCCTGTGATATAACATTCTAGTGATCAAATCACTTGCTTGCAAGCTAATCAATGTGATATCACCGAGAGGGCCCAGAGTATATCTATCCGTCATCGGGATGAACAAATTCCACTCTCTATCCATGAGCCTCAACATAACACTTTATTAGTTCCGAATCCATCTTTATAATCACCCTGTTACGGTGTGACGTTTAATGTTATCAAGAAACTCTTCCGGTGTTAGTGATTGACATGATCTCATGGTCTAAGGATTAGGATCACTTCCTAAGTTGTTATAGCAATATAAACTCAATGACTTTGATCGTAATGCTATACTTCGGATGAATGTTCATCACACCATTACACTAATGTTGTGATCCCGTTATTAACAACATCCAATGTCCATGATCAGGAAACCTTGATCATCTTGTTAATCAACGAGCTAGTTTATGAGAGAGGCATAACTAGGAACTTTCTGTTTGTTTATTAAACACACATGTATTAACGTTTCCGTATTAATACAATTATAGCATGCAAAATAAACATCTATCATATACTTGGAATACACATAATAAACACTTTATTATTGCCTCTCAGGGCATATTCCCTTCAGGTGGAGGTGCTACACTTGGAGCACTTGATCGTGCGGATCTTCATAAGGAGAAATCTTCTCATAGCTAATCGACTAGCTACAGGAATCGATGCACCGACTAGTTCGGCAACGACATTTTCATTGGTGCATGTTAATAGGAGCGTTTAGAGGGATAATACATATCCTCGCAACTTGAGAAGTCTTGTTGCAAGGATCGACGCTCGTTTAACCTTGTCATTAATAACTTATCCTAGATCGATCTTCCAGTGTATGATCTATTGTCTCTCTCCTAACATATGATCCTGGTTAAAAAATTCTTTGTTTTGTGTAGCGCATTACCCAATAGAACATACTCAACCTGCACAGAACATACTCAGTTTTCCCTAGGCTCTAAACTTTTTCTCATTTTTGCTCAACATCTTGTGTGAAACTCAACAAAGATCTCAAATGACAACTGCCTTCAGGTTGACCATTAGCTGACGTGTGGGGACACGCCATGTGGGACCATGTGAGGAGATAGGTCTGACGAGGTTTAATCTTGTCAATGCCCATTATTATGAGCTTGGGTTTTGGATAAGATGGGGATGCTGGAGATCACGGAACGGTTAACAGATAAGCAACCAGGGGACACGAGATTTACCCAGGTTCAGGCCCCCGGAGGGAAAACCCTACTCCTGCTTGCCTGCTCTTGATTACGGTGGAACCGAAAGTTACAGGGGTGCAAAGATGTAATCTGGCGTGGGGGTGTGTATGCGGTGGTATGCGAGGTGTCCTCCTCATCGTGACCTCCTAGCCTTTATATAGAAGGAGGCAGGTCCTGGGCATAGATCGAGTCGGTTATAGGTTTTAGGGTTTGCCCCTTTGATATTCTATCTAATCTAGTCTTGCTCTCCAAGGATCCGAAGACGTCATGAGTTTGGGCCACCCGAATATCTTCATGGGCCACGCACATTCTCGTGGGGCTTCCTTGGGCTGGACCAGGTATGCTGAAGTTGTGTACCCGTAGGGTATAACCATGTCAGTAGCCCCCGAGTGTTCAGTCGAATCGTAGATTCGGCTGAGGACTCTTCAATCTTTCAGGTGTAGCTGTTTTCTGTTCATCGGAGAATGATTTTAGTGTGTAGGGATTGTTGATGCGTGTGCCTGACTCTCCCGACGGATCAGGGCCAGTTAACTGTCTTACGACAAAACAACACAATCTTCTTCAGATTCGAGTCCCTCGACTCGAACCCGGAACAAATGCTGGCGTAATTCAACTCAGGCCGTTGAGGACTTACAGGAGTAGAGTTCCAGTAATTTTCGAATGATGTGCCCAACGCGTCCATCGGGATTTTCATCGTGCCTGCTGACACGGATTATTACTAGAAGAGCGCAGTCGTGTGTGTTGCTAGGCCATCAGATGGTATCTGTAGGTCTTATCTTTGCGTCGCAGACACAACATCCGAAATTTTATCACCGCGGAGGTGTTTTGGGTGGCCAAGGAGGATGCTTCTCACTTAGTGTTAATCGGGGCAAAGTTGCCGAAAAGTTTTTGCATTCTGATCCGAAGGATCGCACTCGAAGAATTCATAGGGTGCGCGACCAGTGCTCCCTATGGGAGTAGCCCCCCAGTGTCTGCTCGAGTCGTAGACGCAAGCAGAGACTTTAATTCAGCCTTTGTTTGCTTCAGGTCCGTAGGACACAATTTTTTCGAATGCTTGAATCGATCCTCCCTATGGGAGTAGCCCCCGAGTCCGTAGTGGAGTCGTAGACTCGACGTAGGACTCAAAGAATTATTCATTGGCATAGTACATTATTCATGCTTCGGGTGCGCGGCCAATGCTCCTGATAGGAGTAGCCCCTGAGTAGTTGCTCAAATCGTAGATTCGAGTGAGTACTTTTGATGTTGAGCCGAAAATTTGTAACCGTTGCTAGTATAGCTTGGATGACGTCAGTGCTGACGATCGGTGACCTCAAGCGTCTGCAGCGCCAGAGGTGACGCGACTGGACGATCGTGGGTCCCACTTTCTGACTTGGATTTGACTGGTCACACGTGACGTGGCTATAATTACGGTGTCTCTTCGGTTTCCGTGCTTAGTGTATGGCGTGCGAGCGACGGTTCGCTGTTGTGCTGACACGTGGACAGCTTGGATTTGATGCTGGCTCTAGGGCTTCCCAATGAATGGTCCCTGTTTATCGTCTTCGTCCTTATAATCTGTGGGGAAAATTTTGTTTGTTTTCACCGTAGCCATTCGCTTTTCACTGCTTCCACTTTCTTGAGTTTTTCTCGCCGCGCGCTGGAAGTTCTTCGATCCTTCCCGTCCTCTTTCTGCGCTCACACCGCCGCCATCATCGTACTGCAATGGGGAAACCGAAGAAGGCCTTATCGGGCACCGCCGCCACTCGCGTCACCGACGGTGGCTGGCGACGGTCGGAGACGCGCGAGGGCGACCTGCGCAAGCTTCATGAGCGGGGTCTGATCCCGCAGGACAAGGATGCCGTCAAGATTCCCGGCGACGAGGTAATTCCCCGTCCACCTACAGGGTTTCGGGTCATGTTTGTTGCTTTTGTTCTTCGGGGCCTCTCTCTCCCAGTCCACGATTTTCTCCGTGGACTGCTTTTTTTTCTATGGCATCCAACTCCATCATCTCTCCTCAAATTCTCTTCTCCACATCGCCTGTTTCATCACCTTCTGCGAGTGCTGGCTCGGTATCGAGCCGCACTTTGGCCTCTTCCGGAAGCTCTATTCAGTGAAGAGGCAATCCGGCTCCGACGGAGTTTATCCGATCGGTGGCTGCATTATTTCCCTTTGATCCAATTTTCTCTTCTTTTCCTTTTTAATGTCTGAGTCCGTCCAATACTGGCGGAGGAGGTGGTTTTATCCGCGACTCCACAGTGGACGGGCAAAACTTTGGCCTTGCCCCTTTCGACTCCACCCAGACAATCCAGCCGAAGAGGTCCTAGAAGAACCACATCCTAGAGGGTGAGGTGGAGGAGATATAGGAGCTCTACCGTCGGGTGGAGGACCAACAGGTGATTCCGGGGAAAGAGGTTAACGGTGTGGATATCATCCGCACCTTCCTCAAACGTCGGGTGCAGCCGCTCCAGGCTAGGGCGCACCCGATGTTCCTTTATACTGGCCGCCACGACCCGACGAGAGTTGCGGCTGAGGAGCTCTCCAAGGGGGACCTTGACAGAGTCCTTCGGCCGCTGCTGAAGTTCAAAGCTAAATAGGACCTTCCCGGGAGATCGCTGACCCCTCCGTTCAGCGCCTCTCGATCGGTGCCGCAGGTGTAGATCTAGGACGTGCGCGTAGCGCTTTTTCTGACTGCGTTTTCTTTTACTTCTTTGTTCTGAAAGTTTGTTTCCTTTGTGCAGGAGTTCAAGGTACCTGGCATGGTGCCTCCACTACCCGAACATTTTTCGGATGCGCCGGACAATGAGGTAGTGGACTCCATGTCTGAGCTTCCCTCGGCACGATCACCGGTTGAAGAAACCTTTGGGTCGAGCGAGGAGCAGACTCGAAAGCGGACACGGAGCTCAAGCGAATCGTCGGATGCTTCGACTCCGCCGACGCCTAGGAACCCGCCATTCCTTGTGCGTCACAGTGGAGGTGATGGTGGTTCTTCCTCCCCTATTCCGGCCGTGCCTGTGCGGGCTATAGCGTCGCAGCCGCCGGCGAAGCGGAAGAAGGAAGAGAAGAAGGGCAAGAGGACCTTGCCTGTCTTCAACTTGAGCGATATGGACTCGTAAGTACCTTCGGTCGCCTTTTGCTATCTTTCATTGTTGCTTGCTTGTATTTGACTGGTGTTTTCTTTTGTACCCACTCCTCTGATGGCTCGTTTAGCGATGGCACTCAGGAGATGGTGGGGGAGTCAAAGATTACGCCTCCTCCTTCTCAGACGGTGGCCACCTCTGGGGGCATTGCCCCGAACCCCTCTCCGCAGGAGGCTTGGGTGATCGTCTCCCAGAAGATTACAGCCGAACCTTCGGAGTCTCCGTCTGATCATGTAAGTGTTTTTTGTTCTTGCCGTGGGGGGAGCCCCCAAGCGCTTTTCGTATGATCTGCTGATCAGTGCTTCTGTTTTGTGCGTGTCTCGGGGGGAGCCCCCGAGCTCTTTTGTGTGCTTGATTTTGTTTTGCTCGCTTCTTGGGCGCAGCCCCCGAGCCCTTTTCCTGATAAGTTTCTTCTTCTCGCAGCCTTTTGTGCAAGGCGCCAACCAGCTGCTGAAGCAGCATCTGGCATTGGAGGCCAGCCTCCAAAGGCTTCAAGGTACATCCGTAACTAGGTCTTCTACTTATTTTTCTGCTTGCTAGCTTATAAAACTCATACATGTTCTTGTTGCTTTTTGGAGATGAAAATAATACTGCCCTCCGCGATCTTGATGCTCTCAAAAAGAGCCTCGGGCGAGCGGAGAAAAAAGCTGAGGACGCCGTTGGCGTTAAGGAGCGCCTCAAGCAGGAGCTGGCCAACGCAGCTACGGCCAAGGAGCGCCTGTAGCAAGAGGCTACGGGCCGCGAGGAGCAGCTCGCCACCGTTGCGGCTTCGCGCGAGAAGGAGGTAGCCGACAAGCTGATGGCTGCTACCAAGGCTATTTAGGGTGAGTAATTTCGTATGTTACTTTTTCCTTTTCGGCTTCCTTGTCTCTCTGTTTTTGTTTGATTCTCACTTTGCCTTTTGCGTTTATCTAGATGCCGCGGGCATTGAGTTTGACCGCAGTGCTCTGGAGCACGGAAGTGCTCTGGATGATGCTACTGCGATGGTCGAAGACCATTGCGGCACTGTGGTTGGCTCTCTTGCCAAAGCCAAGGAGGTTCTCGGGCGCTTTTACAAGGAGCTCGTCCCCAAGGGTGTTGCCCTCGAGGATGTCGACTTGTTGGCGGATGCGCTGTCAGGCGAGGCGCCCGCGGCGTACAAGCGCAAGCAAAAGGGCATCGGCACGTCCATGGGGTTGGCGATGGCCATGGTGTCTGGAGCGGAGCTGGATCTTCATCAGATCACCTCCCAGATGCCAACGGCTCCCGACGGATCCGAGGTAGCTTTTGCCCTCTATGCTGCCCGCTGTAAACGCTATGGGCCGAAGCTGATTGACCTGATGGCGGAGTACGCAGTGAGGCAGCAGGGAGAGGCCAAGAGCAGGTAATCCGGCTCCGAGGCCACTCAGGATGCAGCTGCTTAGGCCTTGTAGTTGTAGGATAGTTTTCGTCTTCTTTTGTTGTAATATATTTACAAACACTGCTTGTGCCACACAGTGGCTTTTGTTGTATATAATGAATCTTCGAGCTGTTGCCCATTCGTGTGTTTGTTCATATCCTTGTCTCTTTTCCTCTAGGGACCTTCGGGTGATGATCCCGTCGATACTTCGTCTGCTCCGCAGCTACGACCATCCTTGAATGATGCATCACAACTTGTATATCTTCGTGATCGCGTCCGTAGTATTGAGAAGGAGTTGCTTGGCATCCGAGGCCACGCGGATGTTTGGAAGTCGAAGGCGAAGCAAGACGTTGCCAGAGAGGAGTATCTGATAGGGGAGTTGCGGCGTTTGGCCGAACAACTTCAATGTGAGTTTCTTCGAGCTGCTGCTCATTTTCGGATGCGCCTGTTGGCTTGTCGTCTTACTTTGTAGGTGTTGCAGGTGGTAACCTTGTTCCTAGGGAGGAAAGGGAGCGCGTTGCTGTTCGGATCAATTGCTTGACGCAACAAGATATGGAAGCCGGTGGCTTTTTCTGGATGGATCGCGATTGTGCCATGGTCCTTACGACTGTGCAGGATCATGTTCACCAGGTGTCATGGGTGCTGCGGCAAGTGAAGACTTCCTTGGCGTCAATTCTGTGCCATCGACTCTCTGGGGCTTGCTGGCGAAGTTTCGAGATGTGCATCATGTCAGGGAGCTGGTGCGGCATCAGTTGCTTGCGGGGGTGAAGGCCACGCTTTCCCTTGTGCTGCTGCATCGCCCTGATGTAGATCTTGCTGCTGTTGCGGCTAGGCCACCTCCTCGGCCAGATGGTGGCATGTGGGACATACCTCCGCACTATGCAGCTGTAAGGCAGTATGCCGAACAAGTTGTAGATCTCTTTGAGCATCGTGCGCAGGTAATTCTTTAGAATAGGTAGGACCTGTAAAAAGATAGATGTAAAATTTGTATATATTCGACTGGGCATGTTATTCCCTTTGATGTAAAGGTTGATTTTTTAGCACGTTGTGCTTTGTTTGTATGCATGCCCTTTTCGTTAGCCTGACGTGATCAGCTACTCGGGTGTACATGCGTTATTCTCAATCAACGAAGTCGTGAGGTGAGGGGGAGCCCCCGAGTGTGTTGTAGCATAAAGGAGTGCGAGTTAAAGATAAATTTTGGGGCGACACACTTAGCTTTTATTCATATCGTAATGAGGAGGTACATTGTTCGGTTGAGTAGTCTTGGCTGAATAGCCTTATTGAAAGTAAAGGGGATATAGCTAGGGGTAGAAGCGTCGCAGTTGTGCGACGTTTCATGGGTTGGAGTATGCGACTCCAGACTCCAGACTCCACGTGCTTGAGGCGATAGGCGCCACCTGGGATGACTTCGGTGACGATGTAGGGTCCTTCCCAGGGTGACTCGAGCTTCTTCGGTCGCTCTTTCTTGAGTCGTAAGACTAGGTCTCCTTCGACGAAGGACCTTGGGCGCAGCCAGCGGCTGTGATAGTTGCGGAGGCTCTGCTCGTAGACCGCCGATCGGGCTGCGACGATGTCACGTGCCTTGTCGAGCGTGTTGACGGCGTCCTCGAGTGCGGCCGTTGATTCGGCTTTGCTATAGGCGACGACCCGTGGGGCCTTGTGGCTTACTTTTGCAGGAAACACGGCTTCGGCTCCGTGCATGATGAAGAAAGGCGTGTAGCCAGTTGAGCTATTTGGCGTTGTGCGCAGGCTCCAAAGGACGGAGGGTAGCTCTTTTGGCCAGGCTCCCGCAAGTCGCTGGAGCGGGCTCATCAGGCGTTTCTTGATGCCGCCGCTGACGAGGCCGTTGGCCTTTTCGACCTGCCCGTTCGTTTGCGGGTGCGCCACTAAGGCGTATGTTATGTTGATCCCGAGGCCTTCGCAGAAGTCCTGGAATTCTTTGTAGATGAAGTTCAACCCGTTGTCGGTGATGATGCTGTGCGGTACGCCGAACCTATAGACTATGGATTTGAAGAATTTCACGGTTGTTTTACCCTTTTGATTAGTAACGGGCATGACCTCGATCCACTTGGTGAATTTGTTGACTGTGACCAGGAGGTAGACGTGGCCTCCTTTCGAGGACTTGGGCAGTTTGACGATTATGTCGAGGCCCCATTGGGTGAATGGCCAGGCTAGGGGTATGGGCCTGAGCTCCGATCCGGGTGCGTGTGGTTTGTCTACGAACCTCTAGCACCCGTTACACTTTCGGACAATGTCCTTGGAGTCGTTCATTGCCGTTGGCCAGTAAAACCCAGCTTGTAGAGCTTTGGCGACGAGGGCGCGGCTGCCCGCATGATGGCCGTAGATGCCCTTGTGGATGTCTTGGAGGATAGTTTTACCGTCACCGATGGTGACGCACTTTTGGAGTACACCCGAAATGTTGTGCTTGTACAGCTCTCCATTGATGATGGTGAAGGCCTTAGACCGGCGAGATATGTGCCAGGCATTTGTCGGGTCATCAGGCAGTTCCCTGTCTATCAGGTATCAGAGGTATGGTTGTGTCCATGTTTCTTCGACTGCCATGACCTGCATCAGGTTGACCACTGCGACCTCTGTGTCGAGTTTTTCTGGTCCTTCCTGTCATTCGGGTAGCGCAACCCCCGAGTGCTTTGCTTCTTTGGGTGATCCCTTGGGGAATTTCCTTTTGATGGATGACACGCAGATCTGTTCAAGGAACACACCTGGTGGCACCCACGTGCAGGTGGAGCCGATGTTGGTGAGTCTGTCGGCATCTTCGTTGCTTTCTCTTCCAACGTGCCAAAGCTCGCAGCCGTCAAAGTCTCCTTCAATTGAGTTGTAGAGTGCGCGGTACGCGATCATGTTGGTGGCGTGCGCGTCGCACTCGTTCATCGTCTGCTGAACGACGAGATTTGAGTCACCATAGATGACTAGGCGCGTTGCGCCGGAGATCTTGGCCATCCTCATGCCGTGGATGAGGGCATCGTATTCGGCTTTGTTGTTGGAAGCTCGAAATTTCATCTGGAGGACGTACTTCATCTTATCGCCCTGCGGGGATGTTAGTATTACCCTGGCTCCTGCTCCTGCCTCGTGCTTGGAGCCGTCGAAGTGCATCGTCCATGACTGTGTCATGTCCGGGGTATCCGGCAGCTGCAGCTCCATCCAGTGTACGAGGAAGTCCGGAAGGACCTGGGACTTGATTGCATGGCGCTTCTCATAGACTATGTCTAGAGGTGACAACTCGATGCCCCACAGGACCACACGTCCTGTGGCCTCCGGGTTGTTCAGGATGTTGTTCAGGGGTGCTTCGTTGACGACCATCACCTGATGCTCCTGGAAGTAGTGGCTCAACTAACGAGCCGTCATGAACATGCCGTAGGCGAGTTTCTGGTAGTGAGGGTACCTCTGCTTTGTCGGCGTTAATACCTCGCTGAGGTAGTAGATTGGGCGTTGGACCCCATGGGTCTTGCCATCTTCGGGTCGTTCGACCATGAGCATGGTGCTTACCACCTGGTGTGTAGCTGCTATGTATAGCAGTAGAGGCTCGCGCTCCTTTGGCGTGACCAGGACGGGCGAGGTGGAGAGCAGCCGCTTTAGATCTTCGAATGAGTCGTCCGCTTCGGGCATCCACTCGAATTTGTCTGCTTTACGTAGCAGCTGATAGAAAGGCTGGGTTTTTTCGCCCATGCGGCTGATGAACCTGATCAACGCCACGATTTTCCCAGCGAGCTGCTGGATTCCTTTGAGGATCTTCGGCTTCTCCATGGCCATTATGGCTCGGATTTTCTTTGGTTTCACCTCGATCCCTCGTTGGGAGATGAAGTAGCCTAGCAGTTGGCCATATGGGACGCTGAAGGCACACTTTTCTAGGTTTAGCTTGATCTTGTATCGATCAAGGTTGTCGAACGTCTCGCGGAGATCGTTGATCAGTGTCTTGGCCTCCCTTGTTTTGATTACTATGTCGTCGACATAGACTTGTTTGTTGCGGCCGATCTGGTTCTTCAGGCATGCCTGCATGCACCGCTGGTACGTGGCACCTGCGTTCTTCAGCCCGAAGGGCATTGTGTTGTAGCAGAACACTCCAAACGGCGTGATGAACGCCGTTTTCTCCTGATTTTTGACCTTCAACCGAATCTGGTTGTAGCCTGAGTATGCGTCGAGGAAGGAGAGTTTCTCGCATCCTGTAGTCGAATCGATGATCTGATCGATCCGAGGAAGAGGGAAGTGATCCTTCGGATAATGCTTATTCAGCGATGTGAAGTCCACGCACATCCGTAGGATGTCCGTGTCCTTTTTAGGGACCATCACGGTGTTGGCCAGCCACTCGCTCTCCTTGATCTCTCTGGTGAAGTTAGCGTCGAGTAGTCTATTGACCTCGACTCCGATGGCTTCGGCCCATGGCTCGGACAGTCGTCGGATGGACTGTTTGACGGGCTTGGCGTCTGGAAACACGTTAAGTGCGTGCTTGGCGAATTCCCTGGGAACTCATGGCATGTCCGCAGGACACCAGGCGAATCTTTCCCAGCGCTCACGGAGGAATTCGACGAGCGCGCTTTCCTATGCGGGGCTGAGGTCGTTGGCGATCAGCGCCTTCTTGGAGGCGTCTGTCGGGTGGACCTGCACCTTCTTCGTGTTGACTGTTGAGTCAAACGACATGTCAGGTGCGTTCTGCCTTGAGACTGGGGGTGTTGTTGTCTGTCGCCTCTCGGAGCCTTATGAGCTCCTCCTTCATGCCGAATGACTGGGAGATTCTATTGAAGTCCATGTCGCAGTGATCCGATCGGGTGAAGCTCCCGTGGACCGTGATGACGCCCGTAGGTCCTGGCATCTTGAGTAGCAGGTAAGCGTAGTGCAGTACTGCCAGGAACCGTGCGAATGCCACACGCCCGAGGATGGCGTGGTATTGTGATGGCCAGTCCACCACTTCGAACTCGAGTCGCTCGCATTGAAAATTATCGGGCTTGCCGAAGATGACATCGAGCCATATCTTTCCCAGGGGGAATATGCCCTTCCCTGGGACGATGTCGTGGAACGTTCGGTCGGATTGTTCCAGGCTGCACAGCGGGATCCGCATTGCTGCTAAGGTGATGGCGAACATCAGGTTGATGCCGCTGCCACCGTCCATGAAGACGCGGCTCATATCGAACCCTCCGATCTACGCCTCGAGCACCAGGGCAGCATGACCTGAGCGAGGGATCTGGCGGGGGTGATCCGAACGGCTGAACGTGATGCATGACTCCGAACCGCTGAGGTACTCAGGGATGGCAGGTGGAGCGGTCACAGCCAAGCTGACTTGGTGGGTGATTTTATTTTGCACCCTGTTTGTTCGGCGCCCCTTTTGGACCATCAATGACCCTTTCGTCACGGGGTACCCGTTTCCGCCGTTGTTCTGTGTGGGTGCGATTGGGTGATTCGAAGGTCCCACGGGTGGTGGTGGAGGAGCTCCATGGGCGATGTCACTTGGTGCGGGTGTGTGCCCGTACCCAGGGTTCGGGCCTTGCTGCCTCATCTGGGACATGCTCTCGCTGAGTTTATGGAACTCGCGGCAGTCTTTGAGCATGTGACTTGCCTTCTTTTTACCATACTACTTGTCGATGTAGAAGTGGATGGTGCACGGGCCCGACAACTTTTCGTATGTCGAGGGTCCGTCGTCGTGGCCGTGATGTTGCCATGATTACGCTGGGCGTCCTCCATCGCGGAAATTGTTTCCACGGTATCCGCCGCTGCTGCGGTTGCCTTCACTGCGATGGTCGGCGTAGCCAGCCGCGACTATGTCGGGTCCGTCGCGATCGTCATAGACGCGTGATCTTTGCTTTCTACGACACTCACGTCGGCGGCCGTAGTCATCTTCCTCATCCGAGTGTGCTCGGTGGACGGAGTCCTCACCATCTGCCCACCTGTTGGCGATGTCCATGAGGTGGTCGAGTGTATTGGGCTTGACGCGTCCGACTTCTTCCTTGAAGTCCTGGCGTTTGACACCATCCTTGAAGGCGTCGATTTCTCTCTCCTCAGAGATGTGTGCCACGGAGTTCTTGGTGTTGGACCAACGTAGTATATACGAGCGATTGGATTCGCCCGTTCGCTGGGTGCAGGCCCTCAGCTCTTCGATCGAGGCTGTCCTCTTGCTGGTGCCCTTGAAGTTTCGGATGAAACTGTACGCTAGTTTCTCCCAGCTTCGGATGGATCCTAAGGATAGGCTGCTGAGCCAGATCCGGGCTGCGCCTGTCAGCTGCAGCTGAAGGAATTGCAGGGCGGTGTTTTTGTTTCCGCCGTGCAGCTTGATGGACGACAAGTGGTCGCTGAGCCACGCCTTAGGGTCCTGCGTGCCATCAAACTTCAGAGTGTTCGAAGGAATCTTGAAGTTCCACGGCATCCGCGTCCGCTGATCGGATCTGCTGAAGCATCGAGCTCCACAAAGTTCTCCTTCGTCTTCGTCCTCTTCGGATTCGGATGAGCACACACGTTTGGCGCGTGCCTTGTCGATCTTGCGTTGGGTGAGTTTGCTTCGAGCGTCGTAGTCGTGGCTGCGATGTCGCGAGCTCTTGTGCCGTTGAGGTAGATCGTGTTTTTCCTCGTCGGATAAAGGTGTGGGACTACGGTTGAACCTAACCACAACCTTCTTCTTCGGATCCTCAGGAGCTTCCCCGTGGAGCGCAGCTCCAACGAGTCTGAGTCCGGCTAGTGCAGAGTTGTGCATGGCCCTCTTCGGGTCCCCCACGAGAGGTGAATGGGATGCGAGGTATGTGGTGGCTGCCATGATCGCAACTTGCGGCGTCTTCGGGATGACGTTGCTGTTGGCGTCCATCTCCATGAAGGATGTGTTGAGGGTTTGGGTCACCTCATGACGCGCGGCGGGGTCCATGTTCTCTACGCGAGAACGGTGCTTATTGTCGTGGTTGTCGTGCGAGCTGGAGCCGCCGACGGCAGAGAGCGCAGCTCGCCGTGCGCTGGACTCCGAGGCTGCTTGCTTGCGTTTGTCAAGCACCTCTTGCATCTTCACCTGATTTTTGTGCTCTTCAATGAGGAGCAGGTGGTATGCCATCAGTAGGTCCCGTGAGGCACCCACAGGCAGGATCTTGTTGCCCGCCACGGCTTCGCGTGCTTGGTTCCATCCCTCCTCGCTGAGGTGGATTACCTGATTGGCATCGGTGTCATCCTCGTTGGGCGGGGGGAGGGGATTGGTTCCTCCTGTTTTCGCTGTTTCTACCCTGCGGGTTGGGTGGCGGGTTGGGTTGTTGCTGATCCACGTTGCTCTGGATGACCACGGCGCATTGGTAGCGTCCGAAGGTCAGATCACTGCTGCCGCAAATTTTGGATCCGGAACCGTAGGTCCCTTCATCCGATGGCGGATTGCACAGATCTGAGTTGCAGCTGCTGCTGTCATAGGACTCATCTGTCGATGGTAATGTGCGTAGCACGGGATGCGGGGCCCACGAGGCAGGCCTGATCGATGGCAGGGGCACCCGCTCTGGGAGGCGGAGAGTGCCGGTCTGCCCCACCTGGAAGCAGAAGCTCCCGAATAGGATCTCGAGCCCGTCGCCAACGGGCTCGAAGTCCTTCAGAGTGGCTGGCAAGTGGGCGGTGAAGTCGAAAGCGCCGAAGAGGAGATGGCTCTCCGTCGCCGAGGAGTTGTAGATTGCTTTGGTTGGGACCGTCACGATCGCACAATCAGCTCCCAGTTTCCACAGACGGCGCCAATTGACGAGGTTTAATCTCGTCAATGCCCATTGTTATGAGCTTGGGTTTTGCAGAAGATGGGGATGCTGAAGATCGCGGAACGGTTAACAGACAAGCAACCAGGGGACACAAGATTTACCCAGGTTCAGGCCCCCGGAGGGAAACCCCTAGTCCTGCATGTCTGCTCTTGATTACGGCGGAACTGAAAGTTATAGTGGTGCGCAAATGCAATCTGGCGTGGAGGTGTGTATGCGGTGGTATGCGAGGTGCCCTCCTCGTCGTGCCCTCCTAGCCTTTATATAGAAGGAGGCAGGTCCTGGGCACAGATCGAGTCGGTTACAGGTTTTAGGGTTTGCCCCTTTAAATATTCTATCTAATCTAGTCTTGCTCTCCAAGGATCCGAAGACTTCATGGGTTTGGGCCACCCGAATATCTTCATGGGCCACGCACATTCTCGTGGGCCTTCCTTGGGCTAGACCAGGTATGCTGAAGTCGTGTACCCGTAGGGTATAACCATGTCAAGGTCCAATTTACATCACCGTTCTATATCATAATTTGCCTCTATTCACTGATATATTTCATATTAAGAGGTGTTACTTATGTCTTTTTATCTGTTTTTGCATGTTGGATGATTCTTGGAGGATGAACTGCTGGAGTCGGGATTCTGATGGAAAAAGCGGTGTTTTGATGCAATTTCACGAAGATCAGAAAAATACCAAAAAAACTACAGAAAATTATATTTTCCCAGAAGACGAAGGATGCCAGAAGGGGAGGCGGAGTTGGGCCACAGGGGGCCCACACCCCCAGGCGCAGGCCACCCTGGGTCGCGCCTACAGGGTGTGGCCACCTTGGCCCACCTCTGGCTCCGCCCTCTCGCCTATATCTTCTCCTCGAAACCCTAAATTCAGAGGGGGCGATCACAGAAAGATTCCGCCGCCTCTACGGGGCAAAAAACACCAAGAGAGAAATAGCTCTCCGGCATACAGATTTCTGCCGGGGAAATTCTTTTCCGGAGAGGGGAGATCATCGCCATCAACACCATCATCAAGCTAGACTTCATCGGGATCATCATCATCATCATCATCATCATCCACACCATCATCTCCACCAGCACCATCATTACCACTCCATCCCGTTGTAACAATTGTGTTGAATCTTGCATAGTTCTTAGGGGAAACTTTCCCGGTGTTGATTACTATTGTAGTTGATGTTTGTGAGTGGAACCATTGAATTATTGTTTATGTTCAGATTGTTATCCATCATCATACCATCTCTGATCTTGATCCATATGATGTCTCGTGAGTAGTTCGTTTAGTTCTTAAGGACATGGGAGAAGTCATGTTGTTAGTAGTGGATTTGTGTTGAGGTATTATTCAATGGTTTAATATTTAAGTTGTGGTGCTATTCTTCTAGTGGTGTCATGTGAATGTCGACTACATGATACTTCACCATTTATGGGACTAGGGAAATGCATTATGTATTTGGCTACTAATTGTGGAGTTGCCGGAGTGACAGAAACCTGAACCCCCGTTAGGAAACCATTATACAAGGGAGTGTAGGATCTCAGAGTTTAAGCCTGTGGTTAGGTTTATATCTTAATTACTTTCTTATAGTTGCAGATGTTTGCAAGGGGTTTAATCACAAGTATGTATTAGTCCAAGTAAGGTCGGTACATTAGCACAGGTTCATCCACACAACACTTATAAAACCAAAGAAGATTAATCAGCTATATGAAATGAAAGCACTTGACAGTATTCCCATGTGTCGTCGAGAACGTTTGGTCCTAATAAGTATTTCCACCGGCTTGTCCTTTGCTAAGAAAGGATTGGGCCACTTGCTGCAATTGTTTGCTGTCTTTATTTACTTGCACTTTATTTCCTTGCTTTATCAAAAACCCCTAAAAATCCGTTTGCTAAGTATTTACAGAGAAATCTTGAGCCAGTACTACTAGTCAGCACCTTCTGCTTCTCGTTGGTATCAACACCTGTCTCCTAAATTGGAACTTTTCTTTTTTTATTGTTAATTGACAGTTTTAAGAGCGTCTTTTTCCTCTCTCTCGCTAACAGTTATGTTCTTTTTTTGCCGAAATTGGTAGCAAAACTAGAGCAGCTTCTCTTTTTGTTCATTGTTTCTTTTGATCCTCGTTTTTTTCCTAATCTGGTAGCAATCGAGCAGCAAATCACACCAGCAATATAAATACATTCAGAAAAAAAACAAATATAGATAAGCTGCTTAGAGCAGCTAATATATGATATATTAGCGATAGATAGTATGGTACTTAACGAGGTTTAACACATTCGCTGCTCAGCAGCCGCACACAAGTTCAACACAAGCAAAAGAAGCCGCTTTACAGCATCAACATCACACAAGTTCAGCACCTCTTGGCCTATGCCTCCTCACTCTGACGCTTCCTCCATTTCTTATTGACATGTCCCTTGATCTTGGGTACCTGCGCTTGATCGGGAGTATGCCACCCTTTATGATGGCCACATGCTAGAGGTTGCGGAGGTAAATACTGAACGCCTTGTGCTTAGCGATGAAAACATGGATGTTCACGGTTGCACTAACAATAGGGATGCAAGAGCTCACGCCCTTGGCTACATCAAAAGAACGCTTTATCTGAGTTGCCACATGTCCTACTTGTCTAGTGGTAACTTCGTGTTGACACAAACAAAAGAAGCTGCTTTCGATGAATTTTTCACACCTGCAAATTCACCTAGTTCTTGGTAAAACTAGTCGTCATGAACCAAAGATTTTGCACGCTTGGTTTTGGTAAAACTTTTAATAGAATGGAACCTAGTGCGAAAAGAATAAATGATTAAACTTTGAGCGTCGCAAGAATCTTTTGCTGTATTTTCTTTTCCAAAGTTGCAATTCTTTGTCGCGATACAAAACCATTCTTCCAAGAATCTTTTGAGTATAGCGTCCAAGCTTTTGATACCACCACGAAGCTACCACTAGGCAAGTAGGACACGTGGCAACTCAGATAAAGCGTTCGACTTTTGCTGACGTGTGATTGCACACACATGCAGCACACATGACTTCCCCTTAAATAATGTTGCGTGTGACCGTGACAATGTTTACCACTATATGTCTCCTTTTAAAATACTTATCTCTTCTTCTTCTTTTTGCCTCCTGCATAAACCAAACTTTCTGTTGGGACTTTGCTTTTTAAAGATAAATATTTTTCTCTGCCAAGTTGTAGTCGAAATATCATCTCATCAGGAGCTGCATCTTGTTCTCTGGCAATGCTGATAGGGAAATTAAATATTTTGTTTTCATGGAGTAACATCAGCATTCAGTAAAAAAGAACTCGCAACGTCGATGAAACGAATCCAAATCTGAAATTTTGTTTTTAACTGAAACATCTTTTTTCTTCTTTCTAAATTCAGCCACAGTTGGGTCTCCCTAGGAGAGGACAGAACAGAACAAGAAGAAACAGAGACGGCTTTAACTCTAATAATCCACATCGGGCATATATCTCGGTGCCGCCGTCTAGGGTTCTGAATTTTCAGTGTCCACCGGAGCCGGAGGAGGAGACTCTGGTGATCTTGGCAAGGCAGTTGTCCACCGGCCGGGGATGGGGCAGGTACCGCACCCGGCAGTCTGGATTTACCCTTGTCAACCTGCATTCATGTTACAAAAGTTCAGAGGTAGCACAAAGTTCCTTTGGAATTGCACAAAGCAACAGTATGGTGGAAAGCTTTATTTACTTGTAGCCAAGGAGGAAATGGTGGAGGAAGACAGAGATCTCCAGCTTGGCGAGATCGTTTCCCGGGCACAGCCTCGCGCCGAGCCCGAACGGGAGGAACGTCCCTGCTCTCGGCGGCGGGCCCTGAAAAAGAAGATCACCGGAAAACCGTGAGGAAATTCGGATTCTGGGTGGACATTCATTTCAGAGCAGAGAATGCCATGGTGCCCAACCTCCCATCTCGAAGGGTCGAACTTCTTGGGGTCAGGGTACACCTCAGGGTCCATGTGCACGCTCCTGTACCACAGCTGAACCTTCCAGCCCTTGGGTATCAGATAGCCTGACCATTTTGTTCATAGCAATTCATAAAGATTCAGGTGACAATCATACTCGAATGTGATGGATCGAGGAACAATGTATGTATGATGCTCAACACTCACCGTTGACAAAAGTGTCTCGAGTCGCCTGACGGAACGACACGAACGAGATGTTTACGAACCGTAGAGTTTCGTCGATCACCTGTGTTTTTTTTGTTCAGATACAATAATTTACCGAAATTGTTAGAAAAATGATCACAGCTAATTGTTTCAGGCAGCAGAAAGTATTGTTGGGAGAGCATATGTTCTGTTTACCTGTGAGAGGTACTCCATTTTCCTGAAATCCCTGAGGTTGAGCCCCTTCTGTGTCGGTGGTATGTTTCTCATGATCTCCTCCTGCTCTGCCTGAAGAACAAGCGAAAATCCTCACCATGAGAAGTTCATGCATGGGAGGTGTTCGTCCATGGCAATATCTTGCAGTACCTTGGCCTTGGCGAGGATGTCGGGGTTCTCCTGCAGGAACACGGTGGCCCACATGGTGATGTGGCCAGAGGACTCGTGGCCAGCGTTGAGGTACATGACGAGGATGTCGACGATCTCTTCGTCGTCCAGCCGCCTCCCTCCTTCGCCCTCCGCCGCAATCAGCCGGTCCATCATGTCCACCCTCGCCTTCCTGCTGCTCCCCTTGGCCCGCCGCCGGTCGTCCAGCACGCGCTGCAGCAGCGCCACCAGCCTCCGCCGCGCCTTGAGCGCCTTGTGGTAGGTGAATCCTGGCACGTTGATGGCCATGGCGCGCATGCCGTAGTTGAGCTGCGTGTAGCTCCGCTCCAGCTCGGCCATGGTGCGGTCGTCGGCGCCGCTCATGAAGATCTGCATGATGATCCGGAACGTCATCCGCCGCAGCTCCGTCAGGAACTTGATCTCCTTGTCCTCGGACGACCAGGACCGCAGGGTGGAGACGACGGTGTGGTCGATGAAGCCGAGGTAGGAGGTGAGCGCTTCGAAGCCGTTGATGGGCGCGGCGGTGAGCTTGCGGAGGCGGCGGTGGTCGTCGTAGGGCATGCTGACGAACGACCTGGGGCCGATGAGCGCGACGGTGGCGGTGGGCCAGCCGGTGACGAAGGCCTCGTCGTCCATCAGCACCTGCTTGCACGCCTCCGGCGTCACCACCATGACCGTCGGGCTGCTGAACATGAAGGCCCTGTACAGCCCCGTCCGACCGAACCTGCCAAGACAAGTCCGTAAGAAATCAGTCCCATTAATTCCTCTACTAATTTCGTCGTCATCATCGTCAACAACAAAACCATCTGCTTTTCTTTATTTATTAAGAAAATGAAATGAACACAACGCATGAGCCTGTCTCTGCAGAACACAAAATATTTTTTTGGGTTAACAGCAAAGGTATGTAGACATAGAGACAGAAGCTATGATACTAGGAGGGACCTTTTTTGCTGGCCTGCACTATGGAATTGAATTACTGCCTGGAGCAGAACATACCTTTTTTTCTTGTACCGAATAAATGCCGACAAAATTTGTTCCAAACACTAGTAGATTAAAAAACAAGGACAACTCCTGGTATATCATAGTAGAGTAATTCTTTGGCGCGGTGCAGAGGAAACCTTCATCAAGTAGAAGTAACGAAAGAAGGATGGGAGTATTATAAGAAGATGTTGTGCCCACCTCAAGCATAACTGTACCGGAATATAACTAGCTTGGTTTACATGGACATGCAGCTATCTCAATTCTCAACCAGAGACAGAGAACCAAAGGTGTGGTCGAGCATTTCGTCGAACAGGTTCCGAGCGCGGAGCAGTAAGAGAGTATGACATGGCTCTGGAAAGCACCAAGGCAAGGAAGGAATCGAACGAAGGGATATTTCCAGGCGTATCATGCAAGGCAGGAGAAAGACCATTGCTGCCGCCGCCGCCGCCGGCCGACGGTGGGCAAGCAGAGCAGACAGCCCAGATCAACGTGGATTAGCGAAAGGGAGAGGTCGTCGGCGGGGTAGAAACAGAGACCCGTGGCTGCAAAATAGACCGGGCCCAGTGGCAGGGAGAGTAAATACCTAGACAGCCCAGATCGCCCGAACTCAATATCGGACGGCCGAGGCTTTCCGCCCTAGCGTCTTATCTCTTCATGGTTTTTGTTGATCTCAGGATGCATTTGACTTCTCTTTCTTGCCTAAGAGCATCTCCAGCAGTTTCCCATATATGGCCTTTGGAGGGTGTATGCGCCCAGCCGTGTCCCGATAGGTTTTTAAGAAAAAACCAAGTGGACAAATTGAAATAAAAAAAAAAAGCCAAATTCCATGCACAACTTAGGGAAACTTACAAATTTAAGCGAAATTCGATAAAAACTAAAACTAAAACTAAAGGCCGAGGCAGTGATAGAAGATGGTGTAGTATCCGTCGTCGTCGTCGTCGTAGTTCGGCGCCTCGTCCTTTGAGGCTTGGCTGATGCCCTCGCCGTCGCCACATCCACTCAGGCCGGCCTCGTCCTCGTTGGCGGAAAGATCGACGAATTTGCCCATGCAGAAAGGTCGAATCCGTTGGTCGCAACACCATCGCCATTGTACCTCTCGGCCATAGCGAGCAGGGGTTTACATGAGAGGAAGCTAGGTTGGAAGGTGAATAAGGCGAGGCGAGGAGGGAAATGGGTGAGCTTATCCACGCCCGGAGGTATTTAAGAGCGACGAGCCTCCAGGCCTAACCACCGCATTAGTGTGTGGCCTGCCGACGCAAAGAGACCGACACATCTCAGAAGACTTGCCACATTTAACTCGATGGACCGGCACGCCAGGGAAGACAAAGCGGTGGTGTGTCGCTGCAAGGGCGAGGCCACCGGCGACGCGACGGTTCCACCATTCGTTCGGCACCCCTGCTCGCCGCCTTGTTTGTTTGGGTGCGGCCTGAGGGCATGAGACCAAGTACTAGGTTGTCACGGGTGAAATCAGCCTAGGAGGGGCCAGCTGGGCGAGTTTTTTTTTTGTGTCCGACGCCTCCATGCATATGGCGTTTGGCTGGAAATGGGCCGGCTGGAGATGCTCTACTAGTGTCTTATTCTCTCTTTTTATCGCACGGAATATATAGTCAATAAGGAGGACTCGCTGTCGTCGAGGAATATTAACAACATTTTAAATTAGCACCAACATAAGTGGACTGATCAACCAAATATACTCCCCCTTTTCTTTTTGGCCTGGCCTGCACTATGGGAATTGACTAATACTAGTATCGATCTGTTTTTTGTAACGCTGCATGACAAAACAGAATCTATCAGCATCAGCTAGTGTCAAGAAATTTAGCAACAGAGTAGGGACATGTGCTGCTGCAAAGATTGGACAACAGTGTGTGCGAATTAACGAAGCCAGCATGCATTTCCATCGGCATATGCCCTTTTAATTTTGGGTGTTCCCAAGAGAAAGAAGAGAAGAGCTACTAGTAGAAAACTACTACTCTCGGATTAGTTTTGTTTGTTGGATCCACATGTATGTATCTAAACGGCAGCAAAGGGCCCAAATCAAATCTGACAACAATTTTCGTCTCCATGCACCGAAAGCATCCAAGCTCTGATTGAAAGAGGGGTTTGGAGCTGCCTGAATCCAGCCAGCCTCCTAATTGTCAGGTGTG
Organism: Avena atlantica; assembly: GCA_910589765.1. Classification (NCBI taxonomy): domain Eukaryota; kingdom Viridiplantae; phylum Streptophyta; class Magnoliopsida; order Poales; family Poaceae; genus Avena; species Avena atlantica. The sequence goes on from OU342739.1 coordinate 3,865,577, forward strand.
TCAGGTACTAGCATCTGACGGATGAGGCGGGTTAAATTAAATATAATCTGGACGAATGAGAACGGGCAATGTGGGTCCCACAGAGGACTAGATTACGAGACAGATGCACGTGAGTTGAGAAGAGGACATTGGCAAAAGAGAAAAAAAAAGGAGAGAAAGAGAAATTGTAATTGGAAGCAACAAGGTATGGGTTTTGGAGCGAGGACAACAGGGATGAAAAGGAGGGAGCATCCTCCCACTGAGTGAGTGATGAGATGATATATAGGATGCAATGTACTCCTCCTCCTCCTCCTCCAGATGAGATGATGGCAACACAGACTCGCTGAAACTGATGATATATAGTATGTATGGATCATATCGGCCGATCATGCAAAAGTGGTGGCATCTTTTCGATGATGTGTGCGTCCTAGCCTAAAGCAAATCCTCCACACAACACACACAGATAGATTCTCAACACCAAATCTCTCTCCTAGCTCTAGTACTGCATACATGTTCTTTAGGCTGGTTCGTTCTAGCACCAACCCAAGTTCTTTATTTATTTGTTTATACCCTCATATTTTTTAATTAGAAAATTATAATTAAAATGGTGTATTTTATTTATTTTGATGTATTGATAGCATACTATTGCAGAACAAACTAGGAGTGATATATATTGTGTAGGCACTACGTACGTGTACTATTTATGCCGTAGGAAATGCAAGGAAAAGGAGCGTGGAGAGTGGAGAGTCGTGCTGCGCGGATGGGACAGCCGCGGCCGGAGTAACGGGTGAGACTCACCGTCGGACCATGGAGTCGACGAAGGAGTCCGGCTGGCCGGACTTGAAGGCGCGGAGGAACGCCCACATGCCGCCCACCACCGGCCACCCCATGTCGCCCGGCGGCAGCCGCCCCCGCCTCTCCCCGCCCAACGCCGCCGTCCAGTACCACGCGTGCGCCCTCCGCGCGCCGCCGTCCAGGACGAACACGGCCATGGCCGCCAACGCCCCCCACCACGGCCACCACATCGCCAGCAGCCTCCTCCGCCTCCCACACAAAGAAGAAGGTGACGACCACCGCCGGCGTGCGGTTCAACGAACCGGTGGTCGATCGACGGCTAGCTTTGTCTGGGAGCGCGGCGGGCCTGGACTGCTCGGACGGACGACGGGCGGCCGGCCGGCCGGCCAGGCGGAGGTTTATATAGGCGGTGTCAATTCGGCGACCCACAAGCGACTACTAGCTAATTTATCATCATTTAATCCTATTCGCAAAATTAATTAATTATATATACTATCCTATCCGCAACATTAATTAATTAATTATCCTATTCGCAACATTAATTACATATTTTTTCATGTATATCCTAATTACTAATTTGTTGCCATATTGACACCGCGAGCGCTATTAATAAACCAACAAAAATCTGTCTGTCGCTTAATTTGTCTCTTGTCACAGGATGGAATGGATGGAACAGTAACGTTACAGAACAAATTACATCTGAGTAGACAGGAGCTGTGTCCTTTATTTGGATCATCCGGCAGGAGCTAGCTAGCATCGTGCCTGCTTTTATTTTAATCTGTTTTTGCAAAAAAAAAACATCTCAACTACTTCCTCCGTCATGGATTATAAGGCCTAAGAGCTTTTTTAAAATGTTAGAAATTATAAGTTCTTTCTCATTTATTACCATCTCTCATCCAATACATGGTCTTTTTTTTCTTTCTCTTCTCTCATACATGTATAACTATTGGTGCATGTAGTAATCAAGAGGATGAGTTATTGATTTTCTTAATCGTATCAAAATGATCCATAGGCCTTATAATCCCTAACAAAGAAAGTACGCCGAAAGTTAAAAATCTCACTGCATTTTAAAAATCCACTAATATTGCGGTAGTACCTTGAAATGTGCACCAATGGGCTGGTTTAGCCACGATCGCAACATTTCTAACCGGGGACCCACTATTAGGGATGATGTGGCATGACATTAATGGTTGAGAATAACTAGCGTTTGACATATCTAACTTTCAAGGTTTTTTTTGTAAAATTTCGAGGGATGCCCTTCTTGTATGAGACACACCCTCAGATCCCCTCTATCCATTATGTTTTCTATTTCTTATTCTCCAAGTGTTGCTCCCACCACCGCCTTCATACTTCGCCGTCGGCCCTAGCCGTCAGCCAGACCCCACAACCCAGTGCTGCCTCCCAACTTCCTCCATCTCCCGCATAGCGGGCGCCTCCAACTCCTGCACCCAGCGTGTCCATGGTGCCATCCCATCTCCTGCACTCGCACATCCACCCGTATCGTCCTAATCGCCTGCATCTTGCACGACCTCCTTTCTTGCCCCATACCCTGCACTCGCGTGGCAGCCAACATTGGCCGATCCTCTACACCCTGAGCGGCCGCCATCGGTGACCTATCCGCTATATCCCGTGCAACCACCATCATCCCTATGCCCATCCTCATGGACGCCGACATCAACTTCCAGGACTCGGGCGATGGAAGTTCGCCATGGATGAACGCAACTCGCGACACCGCAAGGAGAAGAAGAAGGCTACCGTGGTAGCGCCGCACCGGTGAACCCTGCGATAGGACAAGGGTTCAGTGTGGGGAGCGAGAGTCAGGGGAAAACCACATCGGTCTCCATCGACCCCGTGCAACTCTGACTCCACCCCGTAGGACTGGGTCGCCATCGACCCCGGGAAATCTTCCAAGAAAGCATGGGCACGACGCCGCTCTCGAGAACAAGGTTCTCCCCCGAGCTCGGAGAGAGTGACCATGGTGGTTTTAGCCCGAACGCCCTCTTTACCCCGAGCATCAACAATAGTCACCATGGAAGCATAGAACTCAACGATGACTACACTGACTCGCCGGGGGATCAGCAGGCGTGGCGACAGACTGCTCCAGGCGATTTTGCTGGACGTAGCTTGTTTGGTGCTCCCGGCCTATAAACCTACTAGGTGTTCGACGAAACGTAAACCAGAGGCTTGGGCACCTATGAGGTATGTGATCAATGCATTTGTGTTCTGTGTGCATACATTGATTGATTGCTTAGCTTGCGCATTCTGTTTGTGTGCAAAGGCCGATCATAGCATTGTCATGAATGACATGATCAATGAATCTGCTGGCAGCACCAAACATGCATTTGAGAGGAGGAAGAGCAATATGAAGATGAGGATGATGATAATGATGCAGAGGAGGAACAAGGCCTGTTGAGGGATGGGAATCGAGGACCCTTGTGGGAAATCCTTGAGGACAAGTGTTTGTGTGATGTATGGGCTGCCATATCTCTTGATCCCATCACCGGTGAACCATCATGCACATGCTGAAGAGGAGCCAAGAGGCGATATTGAACCAGTTAGGTTTTATTAAGCATGACATCAATGAATTATGTGGATTCCTTAAGAATGTGCATGGAAGATCGGACAACGGCTTGAACTTGGCCGCTCAATTGGTCAAGGGGCTAGATCTGTTCAAAGAGCGCAACAAGGATAATGATTCCAAGCTCATTCATTGCTACAAAAAACTCGCCGACCATGAAAAAATGGAAGCTCATGTGATGGCAACTCAAGAAAGGCGTCAATGATAACATCATTGATGTGGACACGCCTGTGGCGGCCTCGGCTGGACGCCCATCGGCAACAAAAAGGCCATGTCGTTACATCGGTTGCAGCATCAGACAAGGTGCAATCTTTGATCAACAAGTTCCTTCCCGGGGTATTGTTGAGCTCAGTCCCGTGGTAGGTAGAAGGGAGCTCAAGGCCGATATCATGCAGGAGAAAGATACGAAGATTGAGATCAAGACATCACGAGTGGCGGTGAAGAAGAGGAAGGATGATTTCACTCTCATGACGGTCGGCACATCGATGATGGTTGCCGAGGTGAAGATGACATGAGAAGATCCGAAACGACATTCTCCTAGAAATGGGCATTAGGATGACGAGAGCAGGGATGCCACCACCGGAAGAGAGCACAACACAAACTTCACCAGACTTGATGGCAGAAGAGCCGACATCCAACCATGAGTAGTGTCTGTAATTTGTGGGCGAACTTTACGCTTTTTTGTAACCATGATTTTTCTTGGCCAAGATCATATTCGTGTTTTTGTTCGAATTTGCCATTTAAAACAAAAATCACATAGGGAACTGCCTTTAGAACTCGTGGCTGGGGAGACACACGCCTCAAAGGCAAGCACTCGTGTCGGCGCTCTGCAAACGACCGATCCGGTGTTGTTACCAGGCGTTGGTTAGGGAGCCCGAATAGACATGCTCTAAGAGTTGCGCAAACAAATTAACTTTGAATTTTAGCGTTAGTTGAGGACAAGAAATGTACTTTTTTTTTTCCTTTTGAGAAACATCAGCTACAAGATGGGGCCGACCAATGAGTAACTTAAATTGGACACATTGTGACATCAATTTAATCGGCGTGCATGCGATGCAATGCTTGGAAAGTTAAGCTGCAATGCCTGCACGGGAGATGTGAATGATAATATACTAGTATTTGTCAGTTAAACAATTTATTCCCATCGAACGCACATGCATGCACAGGAGATATGAAAGATATATATTTGTTGGGTGAATCATCTGTTCACTTGCATGCATGTACAAGGAGAGATGAGGTTAACAGGTGTGGAAACGGTGCATGTGCCGCCTAATTTTGTAGTGGGTGTTAGTCAAAGTCAACAAACTAATCACACGTAAGTACTGCCCATGTAAAAACATGGGACAAAATCATGGAAGATTATGTATGCAAAGAAATATATAGAAGGAATTAAAGCTTGGTATTAATTGTCCCGTAAATAATGGGGCTGATTGATTTTATATTACTATTTTCTCTTCCCCCTAAAAAAAATATGTCGGATATTTGTTTAGATACACATGTATATATACATGTTTTACTATATACATGTGAATCTAGACAAATTGCTATCGACCAACTGTTCAAATTGTCCGTGTGTTGCACCGTCATTAGCAGTAAGATGAGACCCCGACTACTACTCCAAAAAGATTGGTTCGTAATTGATTTTATACTACTACTCTCTCCTCCTAAAAAAGGATGCCCTAGATTTGTTTAGATTCACATGTATAGTTACTATATAGATATACATGCGAATCTACACAAATCCCGGACATAGTATATATCGCTATCGACCAACTATTGTCTGTGTGTTGCACCGTCATTAGCAGTAAGATGACCCCGACTACCCCAAAAAGTGGTCCGTAAATGCTATACACATATATAAAGGCTCGCTCTTTTTGACCCGATTATGATGTCTGAAAGAGGAAATTAGGAGAGGCCGGGAAAGCGATTTTGTGGTTCAGTTTGGCCTCATCCTGCAAATAGTTAGTAGTAGTGACCCAAAAGAAAAGCGCTTTTGGGGACGGATCTAAGGATTTTGGCCATGAAGAATCACCAAAGCAAGCAAGGTGTGCAAGTTAGGCTTTATCTTGTCTACCACCACCAACCAAGTATAAGTGATGCCAATTTGTTTCTCAAGAGGATCTAAGTAATCATTGGAAAGGGTATTTGGATTTTGGCGCATTGTGTTGTTGCAAGCTGCTGGTAATCTTGGCTTTAATATAATCCTCTTGATCCATAATTTATGCATCGAGATTCGAGCAAATAAGAGAGGACGACAGAAGCAGGACTCACCGTCGGACAAAGCTGTCGATGAAGGAGTCCGGCTGGCCGGACTTGAAGGCGCGGAGGAACGCCCACATGCCGCCCACCACCGGCCACCCCATGTCGCCCGGCGGCAGCCGCCCCCGCCTCTCCCCGCCCAACGCCGCCGTCCAGTACCACGCGTGCGCCCTCCGCGCGCCGGCGTCGAGGACGAACAGGCCCGCCGCCACCAACGCCGCCCACCACGGCCACCACATCGCCGGCCGGCCCCTGCTGCGTCTCTCGCACGCAGAGGAAAAAGAGCACCGCCGGTGGCCGACGTCGTATGCTGGTGTGCGTGGTTCTCGACCGAGCGCTGCTGGTGGAGGCGGCGGCTAGCTTTGCCTGCGGTACTCGGGGTCGGACGGCCGGCCGGGCGGAGGCTTATATATATATATATCTAGACACGGGATTAATTAATCTTTTTTGAGAATGCGATTAATTAATCTTAATTACCTTCCTTTCGCGCCATTTCTGTTTTTTTTCCATTACTACCATCTAGAACAAATTGCAGCTGCCCGTTTAATTTGTTCTTTTTGGAGCTAGCCTGCCAGCCTGCCTGCTGGTTAATTCTTCGGATGATTAATTTCTTGGACTGCAACGTCATCTTCTTGCCAGGACCTACTCAATGGATTGAGACGGTTGAATTGCACGCTATACCAACACGTGGGAAATAAAACAGAAATAGTGCACAATCCATAATTAAGGAAAACATGAATATTATTATATAGTAGAATAATAAAAGGAAAACAATAACAGTCATAAGTGTTGCCTGCCAAAACTCACCGGCGAGCAGCGATGAGCAACACGAAGAGCCGGGAGGCTCCCAGAACTGCTGGTGGGCCCTGGTCCCTCGGGCAACGGCCCGCAAAACTCCGGCACACGTCCTGGCTTGGTTCGAGGGCGTGCCACCTGATCTATACCTGATCAGGAAGGTGATGGATTGCTCCGATTGGTTTCCTGCAATGTAAACAAGTATACGTAAAATTCGAGCCGTGACCGGCTCCCAGGTTTCCCTGTGAATCGGCTCCTAGAGCCGATTAACCCATGGTTCTGCATTAGATCTATGATAACATGGGGTTTTGCTTCATCAATACAAGTTAAATCGATCTACGATAGTTTAACGTTTTCACTACATAATTGGAACGTCCTACACGTAATTGAGCCTGGTAGATATAAAAGATGATGGAAAACTAACCCTAGAGAAGGCCTAAAAACCAACATAAAGTCAATTCCCAGAACAACTCCTCTTGGATTGGCAAACCATATCTTGCATATTACTGGATCGTTCAACCCGTTTGCAAGGCCTGATCATGTAGATATCAAACTAAACCTTGGAGAACAAGGCACAACTATAACAGATCAAATCGACTTAAATAAAGATCAAGCAAGATGCCACCCTTACACCCGGGAAAAGGTGCAAAGGCGGCGAGATAGCTAGAGGCAGCAAAACTAAACAATCATAGCGAAAAGTACTGTTGCTAGCCTACACGAATATATGATAAAAGTATTACTCGTCATCAACAAGGCTTCAGTACGAGTAACACCAAACAATCGCATAAGTAAATACTGCCTAGATCGCAAGATGCGATCTAGGCAGCATGGCACTTACCCGAGAAAAACCCTAAAAACAAGGGGTGGCGATGCGCCGAGATTGTGTTTGTTGTGAACGTGATTGTCCTCCTTTTCTCGATAACCTTAGGTACATATTTATAGTCCGGAGTCTCTCTACTTTTGGAATAACTCTACAACTCTATCTTTACCTAAACTGAAACGGAACCTACTATGATACAAGATACACGGGCAATTTAGCCCAATTCTACGCACTAGGCCGATCCAACAACACGTTGAATATACGCATCTTCCAAGCCCATCTTGATCACGGCCCATCTCCTTCGTTGGCCAAAATATGGCGATAACACATGCCCCCCTGGTTTTGGCAATGATAATTCCAAAACCACTCTGTGTTTTTTCTTCTCCTCTCCTGGGTTTTTTTTTTGTATCGGGTTGCGCGTTGACAGAATGCGTGGCAGAACAGAATCGTCACGCTACCCCTTCATCATGATGCCCTGTCTTCTCACCTCCTTCGCACTGCATGATTTGACGATTTTGGCAGTGCAATCTGGGAAACCGCTATGGCATTGAACCGTCTCTCCACTATTCCCCTTATTTAAATCCGTCTGAGCAGTTCGCAGTCCCCATCTTCCTCCAGTAGCCAAAAAACCCTCTTCCTTCGCCGAAAAAACCCTCTTTTCTCCGCCATGGCCTCCTCTGCTTCCTCTGGCCTGTCCTCCCATGCCTCCAACTCAATGAGCGACCGAGAGCCGACGCCAGAACACCCCCCGATGGCGGCGTACCACGCTCTCCCCCCCCAATGGTGGGACGAGAGAGACTGGGACTTCGCCGCTTGGTCGGAGGACGACGCGTCCATGACTGACGGCGAGGAGGACCTGCAGTTCCTCGCCGATGGGGAACTGGAGGCGGACAGCACCGACGACGCCATGTCCTGGGACGGCGTCGACTCCTCCGACGAGGAGGAAGAAGAGGAGGACACCTCCTCCGAGGAGTACCAGCCGGTGAAGTACTTCCGCGCTGGGTCCGAGGACACCGAAGACGAAGACGAGGACGAGGAGGCCCCCGCCGGCTTCCTCAGCAGCAGCAGTGAAGACGACGCCGGTAGCAGCGCTGAGGACAGCGAACAAGACGGCGGCGACGGCAGCGACGACGACCTCGGCCTAGATTAGGAACCAGTAGTAGTAGTAGTAGTAGTAGTAGTAGTATGCTCCCTTTTGTAATCCATCAGCCGCTTGTAAGCAATCTGCTTTTGAATGAATGAATGAAAAATCCGTTTCTCGAAGATTGCCTTTCCGCTCCAATTTTGTCGACAACAAAAAAAATAAGTCGATGCTCCAGGAGCCGATGATACTGTATCGGCTTTCATCATACTGCACTTATACAGTCAAACAAGTCAAATCGCAAAGAGCCGATGATCACGCATCGGCTTTTCCCCAAAAAACGTCGACAGGGTCAAAACTTGGTCGCATATTTAGGCAAATCAAAACGTCCACTTCTTAGTTTCAAACGGTAACCTGCGACCCTTTTCAAAAAGGGCGACCTAGATCCCCAATTGCCCATCGAAATATGTGCCCTGAACAAACAGCTAGTGACGGGCAAGGATGAAGATGACGAAGCCGAGATCGCCGAAATAGATCGTGTCCGTGCTGACACGCTCAACGCCTTCGAAGCATTCTTCAGTAGCTTGTACGTGTAAACTGGCATCTGTTTGTAACATGTGTGAACCTCTAGAGTCGATGATCGTGCATCGGCTATATATTTTTGCTTTTATTCGGCCGATTTTTGGTATCGGCCCCCACATTTTTACTACCCATCATCTCACGTGCTTTTTACCTGGCCGATTTCATGTATCGCCCCCCATGTTTTACTGTCCATCATCCCACATGCTTAGGAAATATTTCTTGAGATGTTGACCGTTGACCGCCACCGGGAATTTCACGCCGTTCAGCTCTTCCAGCATGTACGCGTTCCCTCTTAAAACCTGATCGACCCTGTATGGCCCGTGCCAATTTGGAGACCATTTACCATATGCTGCATCCTTAGTCCCTAACGGCAACACCGCTTCCCATACCAGATCGCCAACGTGGAACTCCTTAGGTCTCACCTTCTTGTTGTATGCCCGAGCTACTTTGGCCTTGTTCTCTTTGATTTTCTCAAGCGACCACAGCCTAAGCTCAGTCACATCTTCAACACTGTCACTCATCAAAGCTGCATATTCTTCAGCCGTTAGATCGTTCTGAAAGGTGACGCGTCTCGATCCAGCCGTAATTTCCCAAGGCAATACTGCTTCTTGTCCATAGACCAGATGGTACGGCGAGGTTTTTATCACTCCATGACATGACATGCGGTAAGCCCATAAAGCCTCTGATAAAACCTCATGCCAACGCCTAGGGTGCTCATCGATTTTCCTCTTGATCAGCTTGATAAGGCTCTGGTTGGACGCTTCAGCTTGCCCATTTGCTTGTGCATAGTACGGAGATGACCGAATCAGCTTAATCCCTGTGTCCTCACAGAACTTCCTGAACTCGTGAGAAGTGAAAACCGAACCTCCATCGGTCGTGATAGTCTGGGGAATCCCAAACCTATGAATGACGTGCTCTTTCACAAAATCGACAACATCCTTTGAACTTACTGACTTCATAGGGACGGCTTCCACCCACTTGGTGAAATAATTCGTGATGGCCAAGATCCACATGTGGCCCTTGCTTGACGGAGGATTGATCTTGCCGATCATATCCATGCCCCAACCTCGGAATGGCCAAGGCTTGATGATGGGATTCATTGCTGACGCGGGTACCATCTGGACTTTTCCAAATCTCTGACATGCTTGACACCCTTTGTAGTACTTAAAACAGTCCTCGAGCATGGTAGGCCAATAAAACCCTGATCGCCTGATCAACCACTTCATCTTATGAGCCGATTGGTGAGTTCCACAGGCGCCTTCGTGTACCCCATGTAGGAGCCGATTGGCCTCGGCTGTTCCCAGACATTTGAGCAATAAACCCTCAAGAGTCCTGTAAAACATGTCGTCCCCAATGAGCACATACTTCATGGCCTTGTATCTTATCCGTTTAGGTGCCCCCCGAGCCGAATCCTTCAAGTAATTGAAGATATCGGCTCTCCAGTCGTTCGCGTTCAGGAATTGCACCTGAACATCGGCTCCCTCTGCTACATCCTTGTAGCCTGAAGCCATTTGTGCAAGATCGTTTGCTTCGGTATTCTGCGATCGCGGGATCCAGGTGAAGTTTATGTATCGGAACTGTGCCATCAGCTCACGGCATTGCATCCATAATGGGAAGAGCGACTCACTCTCACACTTATATTCCTCCGTGAGTTGAGAAATCACCAGCTTGGAGTCTCCAAAAATTTCCACTGCTTCCGCTCCAGCTTCGATGAGCAACTCCATTCCCTTGCGTATCGCCTCATACTCGGCTACATTGTTGGTGCGAGAGGTAGACAATCTAATGGAGAAGGAAAATGTTGCCCCCCGGGGCGACACGAGTAAAATGCCGATGCCGCAGCCATCATCGCAAACTGATCCGTCGAAAAACATAGCCCACGCTCTTATGGACAAGGCTGCTATGTTGGTGTTGATCCTTTCAGCAATAAGATCGGCCAACGCCTGTCCCTTAACTGCTTTCGCGGGTTGATACCGGATGTCAAACTCTGATAATGCAAACATCCATTTGCCCAGTCGGCCTTTTAACATAGGAGCCGACAGCATGTGCTTTATGACGTCTGATTTGCATATGATGATGATCTCTGCTGATAGCAAAATGTGGCGCAGCTTGGTGCAGGTGAAAAACAGGCAGAGGCATAACTTCTCAATATCAGGATACCTTGTCTCTGCGTCCAGCATCCTCCTGCTTATGTAAAATACGACTCGCTCCAGCCCATCATAAACTTGCACCACCACCGAGGCGATGGACGTGTCAGCTACTGACAGGTAAATGTAGAACGGTCTGTCCGGCTGGGGTGGAACCAACACTGGCGGCTTCGTCAGATATTCTTTGATCTCGTCAAAGGCTCGCTGTTGTTCTGCCCCCAGCGGAATTCCTCGTCAGATTTAATTTTTACTAGTCCCATGAACGGCTCTATCCTTCCTGACAGATTGGAGATGAACCTTCTGACGAAGTTGATCTTGCCGATGAGAGACTGTAGCTCTTTCTTTGTGGTGGGTGGCTTCATTGTTCGTACTGCCTCCTGACTTTTCAGGCCGATCTCAATCCCGCGTTCATGGACCAAGAAACCCAAGAATTGACCGGCTGTTACCCCGAAGGCGCACTTCTTTGGGTTCATCCGTAGTCCGAATTTTCTCGTTCGGTCCAGGACGCGTTGCAGATCGCCCAAGTGTCCTTCTACTGAGGCAGACTTGACCACCACGTCATCGATATAAATTTCCACCAGCTTGCCGATCAGATCATGGAAAATGTAGTTCATGGCTCTTTGGTACGTGGCACCAGCATTTTTCAGTCCAAACGTCATGACAACGTATTCAAACAACCCCACCGAGCCTGGTACTCTGAACGCAGTCTTGTGTATGTCTTCTGGAGCCATAAAAATTTGGTTGTAACCGGCATTTCCATCCATAAAGCTCAAGATCTTATGGCCAGCCGCTGCGTTGATTAACGTTTCTGCCACCGGCATTGGGTACTCATCCTTTGGGGTAGCTCTATTGAGGTCCCGAAAATCTATGGCGACACGCCAACGGCCATCCTTTTTCTCCACAGGGACGATACTAGAAATCCATTCAGCATACCTGCATGGCCTGATTAAATCAGCTGCCAACATTTTCTCAATCTCCTTCTTGACTTTTTCCAGAATTTCGGCCTTCATCTGTCGTGCCCGCTGCTGGAACGGCCGAAATCCTTTTTTAAGCGGGAGTCGATGCTCAATGATGCTCCTGTCTAACCCGCGCATCTCTGTATAGTCCCAGGCGAAGCAGTCTGGATATTGTTTTAACAGGGCTATCATCGGATCCCGCAGACTCGGGTCCAACCTTTTGCTGATAAAAGTTGGTCGTGGCTTATCCCCAGGACCAATGTCGATTTCTTCTAGTTCATCAGCCGATGTAAACCCATACCCTAGCTTTCCATCACCTGTCAAATCGATGCTAAGCACAGGGCAAACAGTAGGTGAGGTTAACAAAAATAATTTGGGCCGATTGCCTGAATCGGCCCCCTTTTTTATTGCATTAGTCAAGGATGGTTTACACCTTACGGTTTTAATATCGCTGGGAATCTCCCTGCTACGACTACACGATCTGCTCGTCGTAAGATTGCTGCCCTTTGTTTTTTGTGGCCGATCGCAGGGATCGGCCGTACCACGCACCGTCGTGGACTTTGCTACTCCGTCAGGCCGGTGGATAAGACCAGCCTCACCCCGTTTTTTGTAGCCTCTATGCGTTCACAGCCGTCTAGACTGATTCCAGAGATCGGCTCTTGGTCTTCTGCTTCCCAGACGTTCATGCCATCAATGGAGACCTCGACAGAATCGTCTGCGTGAATGACTTCTACCTCATCTCCATCCCACTGTATCAGGCACTGGTGCATCGTGGATGGGATGCAGCAGTTAGCATGAATCCAATCTCTCCCTAGTAGGACGGCGTAGTTGCTTTTGCTGTCCACGACGAAGAATGACGTGGGGATGGTTTTTCTGCCCACGGTCAGATCCACGTTCAGTACGCCTTGCGTTTCCGAAGTCTGACCGTTGAAGTCGCTTAACGTGACGTTGGTTTTGATCAAATCTGCGGTGGAGCATCCCAAACACCGTAGCATGGAGTATGGCATGATATTGACTGCTGCTCCGGTGTCCACCAACATCTTGGTGACAGGCTGCCCATTGATGTAACCTCGTAGGTACAGGGCTTTCAGATGCTTGTAATTCTTCTCACGCGGCTTCTCAAAAATAACTGGCCGCGGGCCGCAGTCGAACTGTGCCACTGGTAGCTCGCTGGTTCTTGGTGCGCAGAATTCTGACGGAAGTATGAACACCATGTTTGTGCCAGCCGATGTCTTCGCATCGGCTTTTACCGGTTTGGGGCGCCACTCCTTCCTTCTCGGGTGATCTTCCGTTTCCAAAGTCTGCCTCACTTTGACGGCCAGATCAGGCCGTGCTTTCTTTAAAGCGTGGAGATACTGCGCTTCGGCTTCTTCCAAGTTACGTAGCCGCTGCACCCTGCGCTTTTGGGTGTGTCTGAGTCCATCGGGACACCACCTTGGACGGTGATACCTGTCTTTCTCTTCGTCACCCACTGGCTCCTTGAGACCTTGTGTTCGGGATGCTCCCCTGCGTCTGCTCTGTGGTGGGAGAGGCCCTAGGCGCTGGAACACTGACACTGGCTCTGTGTCCTCCCGCTGTTGTCCGCATTCCGGGCAGTTATCGATCGTAGGCAATCGGCTCATTCCCGCGTCCCAGCAATACTTGAAGAACGGGCAATCCCAATGTTTGTCCGCGCCTTCCTTTCCTTTTGGCGGTCCCCTAGCGAGGTGCTCATATCCTTCATCTTCTCCGTCGCGCCGGCGACATTGGTCATATTGCCGCTCATACTTGTTAAGGAGATGCGTGGAATGTGGCTTCTGATATCGCACTCTCCTTACTTGTTCCTCTGTTAAGTACCGCCTGTCATTGTGGCTGGGCCGGTCGCGTGGACTAGCCTTCTCTCTTTCTTCGCCCCGAGAGCGACCACCCTCCTCCTTGTAGTCATGGTGGTACCCAGACCCTGCCATATTAACGCCGAACGAGAAATCTAGCTGACGCCTCGCGGAGCGACTGAGTTCTACCATGTTGACGCCGGGAAATGGGTTTGTGTCCACTTTCATGGCGACCTGCCCAAGGATCAGACGGCCTTGTTCTATCGCCGTTTGGATTTGGCGACGTAGCTCTTTGCAATCATTGGTGGTGTGGGTGAACGAATGATGCCACTTGCAGTATGGTCTCCCGTGCATTTCCTGAGCCGTAGGGATTTTGTGGCCTTCGGGTAACCTCAGCTGTTTCTCCTTCAGCAGTAAATCGAATATCTGCTCGGCTTTGCTCACCTCGAAGTCGAACCCTTTTGCAGGCCCTTGCTGTTTCACCCATTTGCAGGACACAGGATCTGCCCCTCGAGCCCATTCGGCTACGGCCACTTCCTGATCTTGTGTAGGATCATCTTCTTCCGCATCGACCAGGCCTATCGGACGTTTGAATTTGTCTTGGTACAACTCAGGGTGGCGCTGTTCATACATCGTCAGTTTCTGGGCCATGTGCGCCAATGAGTTGTACTCCACTTGGAAAGCCAGATCCTTGATGGGTGCTAAGAGACCCAACACTGCCAGCTCGACTGATTCCTTCTCAGTTAAACGAGCTGAGTAACATCTGTTCTTGACGGTCCTGAAGCGCTGGATGTATTCGGCTACAGTTTCTCCCCGCTTCTGCCGCACCTGCGCCAGGTCTGCAATGCCAGCCTCAGTAGCCTCTGAATGGTACTGGATGTGGAACTGCTCTTCCAGTTGCTTCCAGGTATGAATTGAATCAGGTGGCAGCGAGGTGTACCACCCAAAGGCTGGTCCTGTCAGAGATTGCGCAAAAAATCTTACGCGCATCTGATCCGATGCCGAAATCATGCCTAGCTGTGCCAGGTATCGGCTTATGTGCTCGATCGAGCTTGAACCTTCTGACCCGCTGAACCTTGAGAACTCAGGGAGCTTATACTTGGGTGGCAGCGGAATCAGATCAAACTCGTTGGGGTACGGCTTTGAATAGCCGATTGTCCTTCTCTTCGGCACGAAGCCGAACTGGTCCCTCAGGATGGTACCGATTTGCTCCACTGTTTGAGCTGCAGGGGCTAGATTCTCATGACTCGTTCCAGTGGCATACTTGGCTAGCCACGCCTGTTTGTCAGCGTCCATCCCAGAGATTCCTGCTCCAGAAACACCTGCCCCCGAAGCCCCTATTCCAGAAACTCCTGCCCCAGCAATTCCTGTGGTTGCAATCTGGTTCGTGCGCGCCAAGCTGTTGCAGTCCGGTACGTAAGTGCACACATATCCATGTGGGATTTCTTTAGGTGGTTCAAACAGGAACTGGCAATCGCCAGGGTCGCCTCCGACCTTGTAGACGACGTACGCCGGTGCCCCTGGCGGCTCTGGAGCTGCAAGTGTGAATGACAACTGTGGCCTGGTCTGGAGCGGTCTCTCTCCCTGGTGAGTCCCCAGAGTAGGCCCCGACGGAGAGTACTGATGTTTCATGATCTCCTGAACCACGCGAACTGCTACCCGCTCGAAAGCGTTTACCAAGCTCTCAGAATGGCGGTGAAGAGAATGAGCCACCATGTAGTTGACTTCCTGTCGCAGAGCTCTGGTACGCTCCTCCGAAGGAACAGACAGATCCACCTCATCAAGAGCACCCTCGGCGGAGAACCCTCTCCACTTGATGCCATGCTTACGGGTTCTCTCAAAAGAGCCGATGAGATCGGCTTCGAAGAGATTTCTGATCTCATCATACTTCGCCTTGTGCTCTTCAGGCAGCTCATCGTACGTGACTGGTCTGCTTTCCATCGCAGCGTCGGATGTTGATGTAGACGTTGTTGAATGTCCCACCGGGCGTGCCAGAATGTGTTGCCTGCCAAAACTCACCGGCGAGCAGCGACGAGCAACACGAAGAGCCGGGAGGCTCCCAGAATTGCTGGTGGGCCCTGGTCCCTCGGGCAACGGCCCGCAAAACTCCGGCACACGTCCTGGCTTGGTTCGAGGGCGTGCCACCTGATCTATACCTGATCAGGAAGGTGATGGATTGCTCCGATTGGTTTCCTGCATGGTAAACAAGTATACGTAAAATTCGAGCCGTGACCGGCTCCCAGGTTTCCCTGTGAATCGGCTCCTAGAGCCGATTAACCCATGGTTCTGCATTAGATCTATGATAACATGGGGTTTTGCTTCATCAATACAAGTTAAATCGATCTACGATAGTTTAACGTTTTCACTACATAATTGGAACGTCCTACACGTAATTGAGCCTGATAGATATAAAAGATGATGGAAAACTAACCCTAGAGAAGGCCTAAAAACCAACATAAAGTCAATTCCCGGAACAACTCCTCTTGGATTGGCAAACCATATCTTGCATATTACTGGATCGTTCAACCCGTTTGCAAGGCCTGATCATGTAGATATCAAACTAAACCTTGGAGAACAAGGCACAACTATAACAGATCAAATCGACTTAAATAAAGATCAAGCAAGATGCCACCCTTACACCCGGGAAAAGGTGCAAAGGCGGCGAGATAGCTAGAGGCAGCAAAACTAAACAATCATAGCGAAAAGTACTGTTGCTAGCCTACACGAATCTATGATAAAAGTATTACTCGCCATCAACAAGGCTTCAGTACGAGTAACACCAAACAATCGCATAAGTAAATACTGCCTAGATCGCAAGATGCGATCTAGGCAGCATGGCACTTACCCGAGAAAAACCCTAAAAACAAGGGGTGGCGATGCGCCGAGATTGTGTTTGTTGTGAACGTGATTGTCCTCCTTTTCTCGATAACCTCAGGTACATATTTATAGTCCGGAGACTCTCTACTTTTGGAATAACTCTACAACTCTATCTTTACCTAAACTGAAACGGAACCTACTATGATACAAGATACACGGGCAATTTAGCCCAATTCTACGCACTAGGCCGATCCAACAACACGTTGAATATACGCATCTTCCAAGCCCATCTTGATCACGGCCCATCTCCTTCGTTGGCCAAAATATGGCAATAACAATAAGTCACATGAACCATGGAAATTGTAAAAGATATACTCACTAGCTCTTTCTCTCAAAATAGATGTCAAACATTTGCATATACTCCCATGTACCTATACACTAAAACACATTAGATGCATGCGAATGTAGATAAATCTCCAACGTCTACTTCGAGATGGACGCTTTTTAATTCTCGTTATCTCCATTAAAGTATATATGGTATTTTGTTGCTTTCACTTATATATGCTATTTATTTCCTCATTTTCATTCCCCTCTCCGATTTTGTTATGCATCCCTGTTTCTTTATTTTATTTTTAATATTTTCCCTAAACATGAAAATAAAGTATATTTCTTTATCGGTTTCATTTTTTTTTTGAATAGGCTACCAAGCCACCACGCGACACAAAGATCAAACCTAGATGATATTGACACTTGAGGATCAAGAATTACTGTTACTAGATTCGAGGATGCAAACATGAATTTAGTTTAGCCCTTAGTTGGGGACCAGAAATATACTTCCACCGTTGCAAAATATAAGATGTTTTAGCCTTTTTTTCTTCTAAAACACATATATCTAGGAAGTCTTTTAGTGTATTTATTCACTTATTTTGCTTCGAATCTACATGCTAAAGTGTCTAGATACATGCGTTTTAAGAAAAACTAAAACATCTTATATTTTAGAATACAGAGAGCACTTTTTTCTTTCAGAAACAACAATTGAAAGATGGAGCTACCAGAGTGACTTAGATTGGACATAATTGTGCTATGAATCAGCGTGCATGTTGACAAGTTAAGCTGACATTGCCTACTCAAAAGATGTGAAAGATAATACTTCCTTCGATCCATATTGATTATTGTTGAATTGGATATATCTAGATGTCCAATACACCCAATTCAACGACAATTAATATGGATCAGAGGAAGTATATATTATTTGTCAGGTAAACTTCGCATCGAAACACATGCATAATCAGAGGAAGTATATATTATATGATGTACCACTGAGTGAAAACTATGGGGATGAGAAAATAGACCTTCTAATTAACTTTTATGGGTTTCACGATATTTCTGATTGTGATGATTTTTTTTGTAATTTACAAGAATATTCATGTTCCCTTGAACATATTTTGTTTTTTCTTAATTATATTTTTTTTTCATTTCTCACTCAGATGAGAAACAACAGAAATGGTAAATTTAAGATGTGAAAAACATATTGCTTCTCATATTCTTGTAATTTGTGTAGAATAAAATTTAAAATATGCATAACAAAATCAGAGGAAAATAGTACAAAAATCAACATATATAAATAGAATAGAGAAATAATATCAACATATTGCAAGATAATTTTAATACAAATTACGTGAGTTGGTAGGTAATTTTTTTTTTCAATTTTACAATTACAACTATTTCCATGATTTATGATTATTATGTTTTTAATTCACAATGATATACATGATTGTGTGATTTTTTTATAATTTCTTATTAGTTTCTTTTTTGTTGTAACTTAGTTGCCAAGTACGTGAACAAGCTACCACCAAATCATCATCAGAACCTTTATCCATTGGAGCAAGAAACCAGAACATTGGCACTTGAGAACCGTGACAACACATTTTCTCTCCCTCTCCTCATCTCTCTTAGCTCTCTCTTGAGAGACGCTTGCATCTCCACGGTTCCTCTCCCCCTCGTCTCCGGCGACCTCGATGACCGGAGGGGATGGGGGGAGGAGGCTGCCACCCTCCTTGTCCAAAGTAGTTGTAGGATATCTAGGTTTTCTTGTTCCCATGTGGACTATGGTGTTGTGCCGAAGGGGATCGAGGTGCTGGACCACTCGAGCTGTTTTCGATGGCTGGCAACGGTGGTCCTGCTCATGTTGTTCTAGAGGTCTGTACCGAAGATGAGCGGCGGAGCTCCTGCAGTCCATCCTCTAAATAACCTTGCGGTTCGTGGTGTTGCTCAGAGTCGATTTGGAGGCAAGGTTTGTGCTTCATTCCTTGGTCCTCTCTTGGTGGTGGAAGGGAGAAGGCAAAAGCTGCTATCCAAGAGGGATCCGATCAATGCTGGGGGTTCAAGATACTACAACATGCCGATGAACAATCTCGGTGGTCCAAGTTAGACTGCCGAATCATATGGCCGACGGGCGACCCCTCGTCACCAGCTTCATGTGTTGGCGCATGTTTAAACCTCCAGGAGGCCTTGTGTAGTATGCTGGGCGGCGCTGTTCTTGTCCTCCTGACCAAGTGGGTTGTGTCCCGGCGCTGAAAGCGAAGGCCGTCTCAGCGATCCTCTGTTCTATGGAGGTGTAAGAGGACTCAATTGTGAGTGGCCTATCCGTGTCTCCTCGAAGCTCCTTTTCCCCTCCCCTCTCTACGCGTTGACCAGGAGCAGCCGGGCTCCCCCCGAGCTATCTCCGCCGGCTCTGCTGGCCGGAGATGGCGAGGGGGAGGCGCCGGAGTAGTAGGTAGTATAGATTTAGGTCTTGTGGCTTTATGCCCGTAGATTGGAGTAGGGCGTCGACTCTCTCTGGCCGGATTCGACGCATCTGGGGATGCTGCTGCCTTCTGCTGTTGCTCCGATGGTGGGAGCTGGTGATGTGTGGCGTATCTGCAGAGATTTCCGCTAATAAGGCCTCCCTCTTCCCCTTCTTGGTCCAGTTCGTGGCTCCCCTGCATCCTCTCAGGCTGGCCGGCCGTGGCGGCGAGGGGGCGAGAGGATCCAGGCGCGACGGTGCTGGTTCGTTGGAAGGGTGGGGTTCTCGTTTCAGCTTGGTGTTTCAGCACAGCGCCGGTCGACCGCCTTCTTCCCCTGCTACCTTTCCACCGAGGTGGTGGATGGTGGTGTTGGAGTCTAAGGTGAGGCCCCTTTCAAATAAGTGTTGTTTTCTGCATCAGATCGGTGGACGCGAGTTAGTGGTTTGGCTCCTGGCCGGCCGTGGCGGCGAGGTGGTGCTCTATCGCCATGATTTGACTGATGAAGCTATTTCCCCCTTGACCGGCCGTGGAGGCGAGGGAGGGTGGAATTGCTGGAAGTTGGATCCGTCCTTGCTCTGGTGGTCGTGTGGCTCTCTTTCCAGGGAGTCAGTGTGGATTCGTCAACACCACCTCTTCTATGGCTTTCCCTCCTCATCTCGTGCAGGAGCTCTGAGGGGGAGGCCCGGTTTCCCCGCGCGGGGTCGACGAGCTCTGGCTGCTCTACGCTGCTGCTTCATGTCGGGTCTTCTCCTTCTGGGTGTTGTGGTGGCATCGGGAGGTATTGGATCCCTGTGGTGCAACGACGATGCTCGGTCATGGAGATGTGAAGCCAACCTTTTCTTCTACAGATCCAAATCGGAAGCTTTGTGCCACCCGATTATCTTGGCTAGGTCGAGGCCATCAAGCTCGCCGACGAGCACCGACGACTCTTCAACCTCCGTTGCGAGGCCCTCCTGTTGCAGAGGCGGTCTGGAAGATGAACCTGATTGCTTTCTTCTGATCTTCTGTAGGGTTCTTTGTGCAAAGCGTTTGGGCATGATTGTAATTCTCTTTCTTTTAGGGTCCGACGTGAAAACCTGTAACTCCACCATTTTATTTTAATATATGGCTTCCTACCCCCTCGGGGGCTCTCCTCTTTCAAAAAAAAGAGGACTCAATTGTGTTTTTCTAATTTGTTGTAGGGTCCTTTTCACATTTTCTTAGGTCCATGTCGAACTTTCTTACTTTTCCAATGACCCTATTGTAAACTGTGCCGACACCGCTTTTATGAACTCCCGGTTCAAAAAAGAAGAGAGAATCAAGAATTACTGTTGTTAGAGTTGAGGGACCAAACATGGATTCCAGCAACAAACTTTTCCTTTCGAGAAACACCAGCTACAAGATGGGCCTACCAGCGAGTACCTTAGACTAGACACATTGTGACATCAAATCGGCGTGCTTGAAAAGTGAAGAAGCAGTGCCTGCACAGGAGATATGTGAATAATAATAATAATATAATAGTATTTGTGGGGTGAACCATTTACGAGAGGTGAGGTTAAGCAAGCGCGTATAAACGCTGCATGTGCCGTCTAATTTTGGAGCTAGTGGTGTTCAAAATCAACAAATTAGTCTGAAACTAAATATTGTAAAACATTGGTAGAATTCATGGAAGATTACATTATACTATATATGCATAGAATTATACTAGGAGAGCAGCTAAAACTAAAGCCTTGGGATTAATCAACGGGTAATATGGGGGTTCATTAATCGTATGTATCTCTCTATCGACCATCTGTCAAACTGGCTGTGCGTTGCACCGTCATTAGCAGTAAGACGATGCTGACTACTCCCGAAAGATCGGTTCTTAAATGCTATCCATATACAAAGGTTCTTTTTTGTCCCGATTACGATGTCTCAAAGAGGAAATTAGGTGAGGTTGGGAAACCAATTTTGTGGTTCGGTTTGGTCTCATCCTGCATATAGTAGTGACCGAAAAGCGATCTTACAAACGAATCTGACGATGTATTTCTTGTATCACATGAATTCTTACACGCAATTTTGGTGAAAGATATGTTTTTTGGTGTGCATGATATATAGATAGACGGAAGAAAGCGAACACAGTTTACAAACCCAAATGATAATTATTTGCGTGGATCTCTCACACAAAAGCAAGCAAGATAGCTAGGTATGTCGTACTCCCTCTAGTACTAAACCCCTACAACTAATATGGAACGGTGGGAGTAATAGTCGTAGTCAAAATTGATTAGTCTAGTGCAAATATTTAAGCAAAATAAGTATAATTTTTATAACTATAGTTTGAACTAAATTTAGTTTACACGTGTTTATGCGGGTTGCCGCTTGCAACCCTAATGCATGGGCATATGAACTTTTTTTTTTGAGAATGGGCATATGACCTTGCATTTAACATCTTAAGCGCTTTAGAGCTTTTGACTTGGTGTGGAGTGGTGCGCTTTTCGTTGGTGGCTAGCCCTTGTTTGATGCTGCGTGCGTGTATGCCTTGCCCATGCAGGCTAGCCTGACTTTAGAGTATATATGTGATAAAGCGAGAAAGGTGCCTAGCGAGCTATAGCTATGTGGTGATGTGTTCCAATCCACGAGAGAGGTCCCAAGCATGCGTGGCAACATTGCAGCTATCCATTGATCCTAGCTAGTGGAGGTCCCAAGCGTGACAACTATGTGGCAACTAGTAGTAGCTCGATACGAAAGATGGATGGATGGTGGAGATCCAACTAGTTGAGTATCTAGAAAACCTTGAAACCAAGGTCCATCTTTGATACCCTCGATTTGACTCGAGATTCGTGATGCTCGTCGGCAGTGCCCAGGCTTGTCTAAGGTGTGAGGTGGGGTGTTGTTAAGGCGGAAAGGGAGACCATAGACCATGAAACCTTGTCGGCGGTGTTGCGGTTGCAAGACGACATGGTAGTACTACCATCAACATGGCCCGGGGAGACGAGTGGGAGGCAGTTCAACTCGGGTCGCGGCAACAGGGCCTTGCCGGTGGCGGTGACGGCTACATTAGACACATATGTACCGCAGAATAGCGAAGTAATAAAAGGGTGTGCGATTTGACTTGAGTGGGAGAGAGAAAGGGAGATCCAACAATGTGGTACCAAAGGTTGTGACAAGTGGCTATGATTTAAGAAAATTCCGGCCTCATAAGTGACAAAGATGATTCGAACCCGATCAAGAGGCGGCGATTAATGCATATATGTACTTACACTCGTATACCCATTCGAAGTGGAGCAAACCGGAGTTCGCTTTCTAGATAACAAACAGATAAAGATCGAGGTGATGGATCATGGATGAGTCGTGATCAGGCAAGACAAGATCGGACATCAATATCTTATATCTAGCTTTATAATGGGGCGACAATGACACATACATATATTAGCCTTTAATTTGATTTTCCTACTCCCTGGCCAATGCTTATTACTTACCAGTGAGTCACCCATGGCCCGCTTTGCTCGCCGACACGGGACGCTCTGCCTCGATTGATATGCAGAGGCTGACAACAAAATATTCACAAATACAATATAATGGTTACATGTACTTCCTCCATTTAAAAATATATAAGACGTTTTAGTTTTGTGAAATGAATGTATTTAGACGATTTTTGTGTATAGATTCAGAGTGAAGCTATACACTAAAGAAATGTCTAGATATTTTCGTTTTACAAAATTAAAATTTCTTATATTTCTAAATGGATGGAGTACCGGTTACTAATAATATGTTTGTTTGACCAGTCTCTGTGATGCGTACTGGACTGTCTCTGTCACCTATTTAGTTAATCAGTTAGTGGCACTTATTCGAAGATGGCATTCGCCGGATGATCCTACGCTAATCCGGACAAAACTTCTGATGCTGGCTAGCACGAGCTTACAATAATTTTATGGATATATAATATAGTCATAACTAACAAGGACTGCTGATCACTGCTAGTAGCTAACCACTAATTAGCTGGTATAAGGTGTACTGTCATGTGTGTGAACAGAACATTAATTGTCAAATTCTTCCTGCCTTTGAGTCCGAGTTCCAAATATATTCATATATGAAAAGATGCTTGATTGCGAATCTTAACTTTGTCAATGGTGATCAGTACCATACCTGTCCCAGAAGATACTGGTAATTACAGTATTCCCAACAATCAATACAGGTGAGAATTGGTAAAATGAACCAGTTTCCATGATGCTGGACACGCCACAACCAACAAAATTTGTTAACCAATTTGTCCTGGTCACAAGGTCAAGTAGTAACTTTATGGAGAAGGATCACCCAAATCGTTTCCATCCAATTTGTACTCTGTTCTTGGATCTAGTTGTGCCTGATAATTTGGAAAAATTCATGGAAGATTATACTATATGCAGGAAAATATACTAGGAGAGAAACTGAAACTAATGCTTGGACCGGGATTAATTAAGGGGTAATATGGGGGTTGATTAATCATATGCTTCGCTATCGACCATATGTCAAATTGCCTGTGTGTTGCACCATTGTTAGTAGCTAGTAAGATGAGGCCGACTACACCGAAAAGATCGGTTCCTAAATGCTAAACATATATAAACGCTCTTTTTGACACAGTTATGATGTCTCAAAGAGGAAATTAGGAGAGGCTGGGAAAGTGATTCTGCATTTTAGTTTAGTCTCATCCTGCATATAGTAGTGACCGGAAGGTGCTTTTATAGACGAATGTAAGAGCATGTTTATCAGGGCCCTTAAATTTCTGCCCCGTAAAACTCGAGTACAGGGCCCTGTACTCGATTTTGCTCTGAAATTCCCGACTGATTTCATCGCCCGTCTAGCAGACCCCGTATCCGAGCCCCGTATATTTAAAATTTAAATTTCGCGCGAGATAAAAGCAGATTGTTCATAGATAGGCTTCGATTCATCAAAAATACATGCAAAATTGTGCGATCTAGCGGTAGATCGCGACTTGTTAAGCTAACCCTAATCTAAAACTGCACAAAAGAACCTCGCCGGAGACCTCCTTGTCGGCGAGGTTGTCGCTGCCGCGGCGGCAGTACGCCTAGTCATCGTCGATGACGATGACGGCGGCGGCGGCAGCCTCCGCCTTCTTCATCTCCTCGACGACGGCGATGGCGAGCGCCTCCTCCTCCTTATCCGCTGCCGCCCTGTCGGCGGCCTCCTGCTTGGAGGCCTCGACCGCCTGCAGGAAGAGGGGATCCTCCCCCTCCTCCGCCGTGGCCGCCGTCCCCGCCGCGGCGCTCGAGCCCCCCTCCCAGTTGGGAGCATGCCTGGAGCGCCACGCCGCGAGATTGGCGCGGTCCATCTCCCATTGTGCTCGACACTTCTCGAATTTGTCGCCGGTCATCGGCGGCAGCGGCGGGTCGATGTTGAAGTAGCAGCCGCCAGGCGCGAAGTCGACGAGCGACCGCGGCATCGTCCCCGGCCACCCGACCCATTTCTAGACGGCGTGGCGGCTGCCGGCCCAGGATAGCTTGCAGTAGAGGACCCACGCTTCCTCGAGCGTGAGCTCCTCGTGGAGGCGCTTGGCTGGGGAGGAGGAGCCTGTGGCTTGGCGGCGGCAGCTCATGGCGGCGGCGTGGATTCGTGAACGGAACGGCTGGAATTGCTCGCCGGAGTTGGGCGGCGCGCGGCGGAGCTAGGGTTGCGAGAGAGGGGTTAGATCCTCACTCGCACCCTCACCCTGTACTTATACGGGGCCGGGTGGGTGAGTTGTCCCGCCCCGTATCCGAGCAATACGGGCCGGCCTGTTTACGGGGCGTGCTAGACGGGCCAAAACACCGGCACCCCGTATCTCACCGGAAATTTACGGGGTGCCGACTGTTTACGGGGCCTGTTAGACTTGCTCTAACGATATATCTCTTGTATCACACATATTATTGCACGTATATTTTTGGTGAAAGATACGTAGAGATGGAAGAAACACAGTCTACAAATCCAAATGATTACTCGTGTTCAGAACATCTTATATTTATAGCTACAAGAAGTCATTGAAGGAACAAATTATATGACCCCAGTATATATCGTGTCGCCATACATCCCACCGCCTCGGAATGTACATCTTAATGACAATTGGCCCTTTTTCGCACATAAATGAGTGATTTCTGATAAAAGGAGGAGAGGAAGGTGCACCACATTAATTCCTGGACAAAATCAAGCATGCTAGCTAGATAGAATGATTGGTGATCAGACATGCATATGGCCTTGAAATTCTCAGATAATATACTACTAGTGATACTTTACACTTTAGAGTTTTTGACTTTGTGGTGCACTTTTCATTGATAGCTAGCCCGTGTTTGATGAACCTGGTGGTTCTAAAGGTAACGGTATGTACCGGGGCGTCATCCTTATGCTAACCAAACTTCTAAAATTTTTGAAAAACAAAAATAAAACTTATGAAACATGACTTAAACTTACGAAACATCTCCTACTATTCAAAAAATGTTTCACAAAATTTGCTCTGTTTCAATCTTGTTTCATAAAAGGCTCAGTTCTGTTTCAATTAGTGACGTCAGCGTGATGTCATCCATGTGCTGACAGAAAAAGACAAAGTGGCGCACCAATCTTAAAGAACAAAAAGGATGGGTGCCTGCTAGGACACCTAGCCTTTAGAAAAGAATTTTCGCTTGCTAGGCATGTAAGATGCATGTATGGATCGCAAACAAGACGCGTGTATACCTTCCCCATGCAGCCTAGCCTAGCTACATGGACGTGATAAAGGCAAGAAAGGTTCCTAGCTATAAGGTGATGTGTTCATGGCTTAGCCTTGTGTTGCATCCAAGAGAGAGAGAGGTCCATGCGTGCATGAGCATACGTGGCAACATTGCATATATCCGTTCATCCGAATGGACCTTGGAATATGTCAAAAGCTCAATATATCGGTCCCAGGCATGACAGCTATGCGTCAACTAGTTCGAGATGAAAAATGGTTGCAGCACTTCCTCAGAGATGTTATGGCTGCGAGACGACACACTAGTGCTACCGTCAACCATGGGCGGGGGAGACGACAGAGAGAAACATTGAATGTGGCAATAGGGCTATGGCGACAATGAGTGTCGGTAGTTACATTGTCCACACATACCGTCCGATGGCGAATTGAGAAAAAGGTGTCGATTTGCCCTGATTGGGCGAGAGAAAGAGCGATCCAACCATGTGGTGTCATAAAGTTTGTGACATGTGACTATGATTTAAGAAAATTCCAGCCCCATAATAGTCTAAGATGATTCGAACCCGATCGAGAGGTGACAATAAGTGTATACTTGCAACACAAGGGTATTGTTCAATATAAGGCGTGTACATATATATGTATGGCGTACATCAGTTCCAAGTGGAGCAAGCCGGGCGTTCGCTTTCTGGATAACTAGCAGATTGATAAAGGTCGATGTGATGGATCATGGACGGGTCGTGATCATGCAAGACAAGATCGAGCAGCAATATCTTTGGCTAGCTTCGTAATGTCTCGACAATGGCACGTACATATATTATTGGCCTTTAATTTGCTTTTCGCACTCTCTCGGAGCATGGTTACTTATCAGTCACCCATATGGCCCGCTTTGTTCGCCGACAAAATTGTAGCCACAAAAAGGACACATGGCACTCTGCATGATTGATAGGCAGAACAAAATATTTTATATTAGCAAAATAGGAGACCATGAGGGGGTCTTTTTTTCTGACATCTCGCAACAACCGTATAGTTGCTTATATAAACACACGACAATATAATACTTTATCCGGTCCATAATAAGTGTTGGTGATTTGGTACTATTTAAGTACCACTTTTGCTTCGGTCCCCCCTTTCTTCCTTCTTCTTTTTAAACTTTGACAAACAAAAACTCGATACCGATTGTTTAGAGGACCGTACGAACTCACCCGAAGTATATATGGTCCTCTTATATGTATACTCACCGTACACGTATACTTATATGCCTCCAGAATGCGAAAATCGTAAGTTATATAACAACAACAACAAAAAATTTAAATATGACATGCAAAGACGTAGATCGCGATAATAGGAGGTGGGATCAGCCGTCCGGAGCGTGGATTATACCCGGTTCGACCGAGTACACATATACAGAGATATACGTGGCCTCGATATGGGTTTCGACTGATCAAAGAAATAAAACGGCCCAAGAAGCTTAAGTTTAGAGGGGGGGGGGGGGGGGGGGGACCGAAGCACACCTCAGTACTGTTATCGCCACATTTTGGCCAAAGGAGGAGATGGGCCGTAATCAAGATGGGCTTGGAGGATACATATATGCAACGTATTGCTGGATCGGCCTTGTGCGTGGTTTTGGGCTAAATTGCCCGTGTATCTGTATATTATAGTAGGTTACGTTTCGGTTTAAGTAAGAGATAGAATTGTTAGGGTTATTCCAAAGATAGAGAGTCTCCGGACTATAAATATGTACCTAAGGTTATTGAGGAAGGAGGACGATCATGTTCACAACAACCACAATCTCGGCGCATCGCCACCCCTTGTTTCTAGGGTTTCTTTCGGGTAAGTGTCATGCTGCCTAGATCGCATCTTGCGATCTAGGCAGTATCTGCTTATGCGATTATTTGGTGTTACTCGTACTGAAGCCTTGTTGATGGCGAGTAATACTATTATCATAGATTTGTTGGGGTTAGCATCGGTACCTTTTTTGTTATGATTGTTTAGTTATGCTGCCTCTAGTTATCTCGCTGCCTTTGCACCTTTTGGGGTGTAAGGGCAGCATCTTGCTTGGTCTTTATTCAGTTGATTTGATCTATTATAGTTATGCCTTGTTTTCCAAGGTTTAGTTTGATATCCACGTAGTCAGGCCTTGCAAACGGGTTGAACGATCCAGTAGTATGTAAGGATATGGTTTGCCAATTCGAGAGGAGTTGTTCCGGGAATTGACTTTACGTCGGTTGTTAGGCCTTCTCTAGGGTTGGTTTTCTATCATCTTTTGTATCTACCAGGCTCAGTTACGTGTAGGACGTTCCAATTACGTGGTGAAAACGTTAAACTGTCGTAGATCGATTTAACTTGTATTGATGAAGCAAAACCCCATGTTATCATAGATCTAATGCAGAGCCATGGGACAATCGGCTCCAGGAGCCGATTCACAGGGAAACCTGGGAGCCGGTCGCGGCTCGAATTTTACGTATGCTTGTTTGCCATGCAGGAAACTAATCGAAGCAATCCATCACCTTCCTGACCAGGTATAGGTCAGGTGGCACGCCCTTGCATCCGCCAGGACGTGTGCCGGAGTTTTGCGGGCCGTTGCCCGAGGGACCAGGGCCCACCAGCAGTTCTGGGAGCCTCCCGGCTCTTCGTGTTGCTCGTCGCTGCTCGCCGGTGGGTTTTGACAGGCAACACATTCTGGCACGCCCGGTGGGACTTTCAACAGCATCTGCATCAACATCCGACGCCGCGATGGGGGACAGAACGGTCACGTACGACGATCTGCCTGAGGAGCACAAGGCGAAGTATGATGATATCAAAGCTCTCTTCGAAGCCGATCTCATCGGCTCTTTTGAGAGGACCCGTAAGCATGGCATCATGTGGAAAGGGTTCTCGCTCGAAGGTGCTCTTGATGAGGTGGATCTGTCTGGTCCTTCAGAGGAGCGCACCAGAGCTCTGCGACAGGAAGTCAACTACATGGTGGCTCACTCTCTTCACCGCCATTCTGAGAGCCTAGTGAACGCTTTCGAGCGCATCGCGGTTCGCGTAGTTCAGGAGATCATGAAACATCAGTACTCTCCGTCGGGGCCTACTCTAGGGACTCACCAGGGAGAAAGACTGCTCCAGACCAGGCCACAGCTGCCATTCACGCTGGCAGCTCCGGAGCCACCAGGGGCACCGGCGTACGTTGTCTACAAGGTTGGAGGTGACCCAGGCGATTGCCAGTTCCTGTTTGAACCGCCTAAAGAGATCCCACATGGATATGTGTGCACCTACGTGCCTGACTGCAATAGCCTGACGCGCACGAACCAGATTGCAACCGCAGGGATTTCTGGGGAAGGAGTTTCTGGAGCAGGGGCTTCGGGAGCAGGTATTTCTGGAGCAGGGATGTCTGGGATGGACGCTGATAAACAGGCATCGCTAGCCAAGTACGCCACCGGAACAAGTCATGAGAACTCAGCCCCTGCAGCTCAAACGGTGGAGCAAATCCGTACCATCCTGAGAGACCAGTTCGGCTTCGTGCCGAAGAGAAGGACAATCGGCTATTCCAAGCCGTACCCCAACGAGTTTGATCTGATTCCGCTGCCGCCCAAGTATCGGCTCCCTGAGTTCTCAAGGTTTAGCGGATCAGAAGGGTCGAGCTCGATCGAGCATGTGAGCCGATACCTGGCACAGTTAGGCATGATTTCAGCATCGGATCAGTTACGCGTAAGGTTCTTTGCGCAATCTCTGATAGGACCAGCTTTTGGGTGGTACACCTCGTTGCCACCTGATTCGATCCAGACCTGGAAGCAACTGGAAGAGCAGTTCCACATTCAGTATCATTCAGAAGCTACCGAGGCTGGCATTGCAGATCTGGCGCAGGTGCGGCAAAAGCGGGGAGAAACGGTAGCCGAGTACATTCAGCGCTTCAGGACTGTCAAGAACCGATGTTATTCGGCTCGTTTAACTGAGAAAGAAGCAGTCGAGCTGGCAGTATTGGGTCTCTCAGCACCTATCAAGGATCTGGCTTTCCAAGTAGAGTACAATTCATTGGCGCACATGACCCAGAAACTGACAATGTATGAACAGCGCCACCCTGAGTTGTACCAAGACAAGTTCAAACGTCCGATAGGCCTGGTCGATACAGAAGAAGAGGATCCTGTACAAGACCAGGAGGTGGCCGTGGCTGAATGGGCTTGGGGGGCAGATCCTGTGTCCTGCAAATGGGTAAAACAGCAAGGGCCTGCAAAAGGGTTCGACTTCGATGTGAGCAAAGCTGAGCAGATATTCGATTTACTGCTGAAAGAAAGCAGCTGAAGTTACCCGAAGGCCATAAAATCCCTACGGCTCAAGAGATGAACGGGAGACCATACTGCAAATGGCATCACTCGTTCACCCACACCACCAATGATTGCAAAGAACTACGTCGCCAGATCCAAACGGCGATAGAACAGGGCCATCTGATCCTTGGGCAATTCGCCATGAAAGTAGACACAAACCCATTTCCCGGCGTCAACATGGTAGAACACAGCCACTCCACGAGGCGTCAGTTGGATTTCTCGTTCGATGTTAATATGGCAGGACCTGTGTACCACCATGGCACATATAAGGAGGAAGGCGGTCGCTCTCGGGGCAAAGAACAAGAGGAGGCTGGTCCACGCGACCGACCCCGTTATGATGACAGGCGGTATTTAACCGAGGAGCAAGTGAGAAGCGTGCGATATCAGAAGCCACACTCCACGCATCTCCTTAACAAGTATGAGCGTCAGTACGACCGACGTCGCCGGCGCGATAGAGATGATGAAGGATATGAGCACCTCGCTAGGGGAAAGTCAAAGGAAAAGGAAGGCGTGGATAAACATTGGGATTGTCCCTTCTTCAAGTATTGCTGGGATGCCGGAATGAGCCGATTGCCTACAATCGACAACTGCCTGGAATGTGGACAGCAGAAGGATGACACAGGTCCAGTTTCAGTGTTCAAGCGTCTAGGGCCTCTACCGCCTCAGAACAGACAAGAGAAGTCATCTCGAGCAAAAGATCTCGAGGAGCCAAAGGGTGAAGAAGAAGAAGACAGATATCACCGGCCAAGGTGGTGTCCCGATGGACTCAGACACACCCAACAGCGTAGAGTTCAGCGACTGCGTAACCTGGAGGAAGCCGAAGCACAGTACCTCCACGCTTGAAGGAAAGCACGGGCCGATCTGGCCGTGAAAATTCGGCAAACCTTGGAAACGGAGGCTCGTCCGCAAAGGAAAGAGTGGCGCCCCAAACCAGTAAAAGCCGATGCAAAGACATCGGCTGGCACAAACATGGTGTTCATACTTCCGTCAGAGTTTTGCGCTCCAAGGACCAAAGAACTACCGGTGGCACAGTTTGACTGCGGCCCACGGCCGGTCATCTTTGAAAAGCCACGAGAGAAGGGCTACAAACATCTGAAAGCCCTGTACCTACGAGGTTATATCAATGGGCAGCCTGTCTGCAAGATGTTGGTTGACACCGGAGCGGCAGTCAATATAATGCCATACTCCATGCTACGGCGTTTGGGACGTTCCACTGCAGATCTGATCAGAACCAACGTCACGTTAAGCGACTTCAACGGCCAAACTTCAGAAACGCAAGGCGTTCTGAACGTGGATCTGACCGTGGGCAGAAAAACCATCCCTACGTCATTCTTCGTCGTTGACAGCAAAAGCACCTACGCTGTCTTGCTGGGGAGGGATTGGATTCACGCTAACTGCTGCATTCCATCCACGATGCACCAGTGCCTAATACAGTGGGATGGAGATGAAGTGGAGGTCATTCAGGCAGATGATTCGATCGAAATCTCCATAGCTGGCATGAACATCTGGGAAGCAGAAGACCAAGAGCCGATCTCTGGAGTCAGTCTAGACGGCTGTGAGCGCATTGAAGCTACAAAAAACGGGGTGAGGCTGGTCTTATCCACTGGCCTGACAGAATAGCAAAGACCACGATCGTATGTGGTACGGCCGATCCCTGCGATCGGCCACAAAAAATAAAAAGCAGTAATCTTACGACAAACAGGTCATGCAGTCGTAGTAGGGAGATTCCCTGCCATTGTGGAGCACAAATAAGTTGTAAACCTTCCTTGACTAATGCAATCAAAAAGGGGGCCGATTCCGGCAATCAGCCCAAATTATTTTTGTTATCCTCACCAACTGTTTGCCCCGTGTTTAGCATAGATTTAGCAGGTGACGGAAAGCTAGGGTATGGGTTTACCTCCGCTGATGAGCTAGAGGAGATTGACATCGGTCCTGGGGATAAGCCACGACCAACATTTATTAGCAAGAAGTTAGATCCGAATCTGCGGGGTCCGATGATAGCTTTGTTGAAAGAATATCCAGACTGCTTTGCCTGGGACTATACAGAGATGCCCGGGTTAGATAGGAGCATCATTGAGCATCGACTCCCGCTTAAAAAAGGGTTTCGGCCATTCCAGCAGCGAGCACGACAGATGAAGGCCGAAATTTTGGAAGAAGTCAAGAAAGAGATCGAGAAAATGTTGACAGCTAGGTTAATCAGGCCATGCAGGTATGCTGAGTGGATTTCTAGTATCGTACCTGTAGAGAAAAAGGATGGCCGCTGGCGTGTTGCCATAGATTTTCGGGATCTCAATAGAGCTACTCCAAAGGATGAGTATCCGATGCCGGTAGCAGAGACATTAATCAACACAGCTGCTGGTCATAAGATCTTGAGCTTCATGGACGGCAATGCCGGTTACAACCAAATTTTTATGGCTCCGGAAGATATACACAAGACTGCGTTCAGAGTCCCAGGTTCGGTGGGGTTGTTTGAATATGTAGTCATGACATTTGGACTGAAGAATGCCGGCGCCACATACCAAAGAGCCATGAATTACATTTTCCATGATCTGATCGGCAAGCTGGTGGAAATTTATATCGATGACGTGGTGGTCAATTCTGCTTCAGTACAAGGACACTTGGGCGATCTGCAGCGCGTCCTGGACCAAACAAGAAAATTCGGCCTACGGATGAATCCAAAGAAGTGTGCCTTCGGTGTAACGGCCGGTCAGTTCTTGGGTTTCTTGGTCCATGAACGCGGAATTGAGATCGGCCTGAAAAGTCAAGAGGCAGTGCGAACAATGAAGCCACCTACTACGAAGAAAGAACTGCAGTCTCTCATCGGCAAGATCAACTTCGTGAGAAGATTCATCTCCAATCTGTCAGGAAGAATAGAGCCATTCATGAGACTGGTGAAAATTAAATCTGATGAGGAGTTCCGCTGGGGGACAGAACAACAACGAGCCTTCGACGAGATCAAAGAATATCTAACGAAGCCGCCAGTGTTGGTTCCGCCCCAGCCGGATAGGCCGTTCTATATTTACTTGTCAGTAGCTGACACGTCCATCGCCTCGGTGGTGGTGCAAGTTTATGATGGTCTGGAGCGAGTTGTGTTTTACATCAGCAGAAGGATGCTGGAAGCAGAGACAAGGTATCCTGAGATCTATAAGTTGTGCCTCTGCCTGTTTTTCACCTGCACCAAGCTGCGCCACATCTTGCTCTCAGCAGAGATTATCATTATATGCAAATCAGATGTCATAAAACATATGCTGTCGGCTCCTATGTTGAAAGGCCGACTTGGCAAATGGATGTTTGCATTATCGGAATTTGATATCCGGTATCAACCCGCGAAAACGGTTAAAGGTCAGGCGTTGGCCGACCTTATTGCTGAAAGAATCAACACTGATATTGCAGCGCTGTCTATACGAGCATGGGCCATGTTTTTCGATGGATCGGTTTGTGATGATGGTTGCGGCATCGGCATTCTACTCGTGTCGCCCCGGGGGGCAACATATTCCTTCTCCTTCGGACTATCTACCCCTCGCACCAACAACGTCGCTGAGTATGAGGCGATACGCAAGGGAATGGAGTTGCTCATCGAAGCTGGAGCAGAAGCAGTGGAAATTTTTGGAGACTCCAAATTGGTGATTTCCCAACTCACGGAGGAATACAAGTGTGAGAGCGAGTCGCTCTTCCCATTATGGTTGCAATGCCGTGAGCTGATGGCACAGTTCCGGTACATAAACTTTAACTGGATCCCGCGATCGCAGAATACCGAGGCGAATGATCTCGCACAAATGGCTTCAGGCTACAAGGACGTAGTAGAAGGAACTGATGTTCAAGTACAGTTTCTGGAGGCGGACGACTGGAGAGCCGATATCTTCAATTACTTGAAAGATTCGGCTCGGGGGGCACCTAAACGGATAAGGTACAAGGCCATGAAGTATGTGCTTATTGGGGACGACATGTTTTACAGGACTCTGGAAGGGTTACTGCTCAAATGTCTGGGGCCAGCCGAGGCCAATCGGCTCCTACACGAGGTACACGAAGGCGCCTGTGGGACTCACCAATCGGCTCACAAGATGAAATGGTTGATCAGACGATCAGGATTTTATTGGCCCACCATGCTTGAGGACTGTTTTAAATACTACAAAGGGTGTCAAGCATGTCAGAAATTTGGAAAAATTCAGACGGTACCCGCGTCAGCGATGAACCCCATCATCAAACCTTGGCCATTCCGAGGTTGGGGCATGTATATGATTGGCAAGATCAATCCTCCATCAAGCAAAGGCCACATGTGGATTTTGGCCATTACGGATTATTTCACTAAATGGGTGGAAGCCGTCCCTATGAAGTCAGTAAACTCGAAGGATGTTATCAATTTTGTGAAAGAACATGTCATTCATAGATTCGGGATTCCCCAAACTATCACGACCGATGGAGGTTCGGTCTTCATTTCTCAAGAGTTTAGAAAATTCTGCGAGGACACAGGAATTAAGCTGATCCGATCATCCCCATACTATGCTCAAGCAAATGGGCAAGCTGAAGCGTCCAACCAGAGCCTTATCAAGCTGATCAAGAGAAAAGTCGATGAGCACCCTAGGCGTTGGCACGAGGTTTTGTCAGAGGCTTTATGGGCTTATCGCATGTCATGTCATGGAGCGATAAAAACCTCGCCATACCATCTAGTCTATGGACAAGAAGCCGTATTGCCCTGGGAAATTACGGCTGGATCGAGACGTGTCACTTTTCAGAACGACCTAACAACTGAAGAATATGCGGCCCTGATGAGTGACAGTGTTGAGGATTTAACTGAGCTTAGGCTGTGGTCGCTTGAGAAAATCAAAGAGAACAAGGCCAAGGTAGCTCGTGCATATAATAAGAAGGTGAGACCAAAGGAGTTCCACGTTGGCGATCTGGTATGGAAAGCTGTATTGCCATTGGGGACTAAGGATGCAGCATACGGTAAATGGTCTCCAAATTGGCACGGGCCATACATGGTCGATCAAGTTTTAAGGGGGAACGCGTACATGCTTGAGGAGCTGGACGGCGTAAAATTCCCAGTGGCTGTCAACGGTCAGCATCTCAAGAAATATTTCCCAAGCATGTGGGATGATGGACAGTGAAATATGGGGGCCGATACATGAAATCAGCCAATAATAAAAAAAAATATATAGCCGATGCACAGCCATCGACTCTAGAGGTTCAAACTGCTACGAGCAGGTGTCAGTTTACATGAAGAAGCTACTGAAGGAATGCCTCGAAGGCGTGGACGGCGTCAGCACGGACACGATCCACCTCAGCGATCTCGGCTTCGTCATCTTCGTCCTTGCCCATCACTAGCTGCTTGTTCAGGGCACGTATTTCCGCCAGATCAGTCTTCAGTTGAGCTTTGAGGCCTTCCGCTTCGTCTTGGGAGCGGGCGATGAATGCTTCTTTGTCACGGATGAGCTATTTAGTCGCCCGGACCTTCTCTTCAAGATCTCCCAGTTCCTTTTTCAAGGATGCAAGCTCGGCGGTGCTGACAGAGGTGTCAGTTTTGGCATCCAGAGACGCCTTTTTCTCGTTGAGCTGCTGACATTTGTATGCAATGTTGGCCTTCAGTGGGAGTTGGGCGCGGCGCAGATTAATCCTCTCACGAGCCAACTTCACCCTTGACCCGTAGAAAGACAGAGTTACAACTGGCCAAAGCTTCACCAGCAGTGCTACTGGGAGTTGGTCCTTGATTTCAGCAAGAACACTCTTCACCTCTTCAGAACCCTCGATCAACTTCTCGATCGGGGAGGACAGCAAGGCTTTGAGACGCTGGAATTGAGGTAGAACAGCCCTTGCTCGTGGTTCATCGTTGGCAACAGAGAGAGTTGGTTCGATGGATTCAGGGTCGAACGACAGCAGGCCTGAGATATCACAACCCTGGCAGGTCAAAATGGCGTCAGTATGCGTCCAACATGGAAGGAAGAGCCGAACGAAGCGAACGTACCTCTCCTAAGGTCAAGGGGATAGCAGATGACGAGGCAATCGGCTTGTGTGTTGTTGCTGGGGGCTTGGCTAAAGTGGTAACCGTTTCAGCTACACCTTCATGGATTACTAGATCCAGCCTTGCGGCAGGCATCGGCACTTCCCCGGATTTTCCACTAGAAGTGCCAGTCGTCTGCATGGAAGGTGCTTAGCCGATGTAAATAAGTGATGAATCGGCAGATATAAAAAATAAATATATAATTGGTAAGAGCATTGAGGGTGATGACTTTCGAAACCTCCTGGCTCGACGAAGAAGTTTGCAGCCCCTTGCGAGCCCTCTTGGGGCTCACAGCTGGCCCCGCCTCGACTGATGCTCGGGGGGCAGTAGGTGCAGGAACCGGCCTTTTCCTGGAAGCCGATGGTGGAAAATCTGGCTGGCTCGGTGTGGTGGTCCTTTCAGAGTCTGTTGGGCCCGATTCTCCTCGATTGGATTGTGTGTCCCCGCTGGAGGTGTCTTCGATGGAACCCTGTAAGAAAAGGAGAGCTAGTAAACACAAGCATGTTTGCAAGGGTGGAAGAGATCGACCAAGGCATGGATCAGCATACATGCGAACTTTCTGGAGAAGGGCTCCGGCGCCTCAAAGTCTTCCTGACAGCTACCTTCCTCACCACCGTTCTTGTTTTAGTTGGAACTCGAGAGGCGGCAGACCCCGAAGTGGCTTGGATCTTGGAAGCCGATTGTGGTGATATCGGCTGGTTCTGCATCACGACCTTTTTAAAAGGTGGCGAGTTTTTGCAGAAAAGGACCACAGGAGCTGGTGGGAAGAATTCGAAGGGGGAGCCATCATCGTGTGTAGGTTCAGGACCATCTTGTTGCTGCAGGGAGACAGAGCGGGTTATTAGAAGAATCATTTGGGAGCTGCATCAAGAAAATTTACAAGTAATAGTACCTGTTCTACGGGGATATCATATTCAGCATCGAGCTGTTCTAGCAACGGTCCCAGAGCTCTCCTGAAGGCATGAGTCTTCCACATCGACCACCAGTTCTCAAAACCATCGGTTGATGAAGCGAAGGTGAGGTTGTTAGGAATTGGGATGGTCAGAGCATCGAAGAAGGAATAACACCTTTGACTGGTGAGAGGATCGGGCAGGTCAGCTCCGCTCTCTGTAAGATGGTGGAGAAAGAAATGGGGAGGTACTTGTCCAAGGCCAAATTGCCGAGCCACTACGACCGGCTGGTAGAATTCGTATCCAGGCTTGATTATTCTGTTGGATGTGCTCATGCCAACTGGAAGGAAACAGGGACGGATCACAGTGGAAAATAGCTGCCGAGTACTGGTGTCATCGGCAAAGTTGTCTAGCCTGAAGGAGATTGGATTTTCAAAATGTTCCGATTCTTCCATGTAAGGAAAGAAGATAGGATTATCCAGGCCTTGGAAGAAAATGCTGAACCACTTGGATGCTTCCTGAGGGATCAGTTTACTACCTGGCAGTCTATACAGAGCTTGGCCGTAGCTGGTGCATCGGATCTGCTTCCCTTTGGCATCTGGAAAGGTGCAACTCGCCAAAAGGGGGAAGTTTGGGACATGGTTTTGAAAATACAGCTGAGCCCATAGCTGAATGAACCACCAAGGACCTCCTGTTTTGACTGCTATGCCGGAGAATAGTTTGACAGACATCAACTGGAGATATCGATAGACCTCTCCAAGGAACAGTTTGCCGATGCCAAGTTGAGTGCCTTTGGCAAGTTCGTAGGCCAAGGAGAGGTAATTCTTGGTTGGAGCAAGGGAAGGGCCACAGAATATGAAATGTTCCAGCCAGAAGTTGAGGAAAGCCGTGTGTTCTTTCTCTGTGATAGGGCCTTTAGTTTTCATGTGGCTTTGAATATAGGCACCCCAGTTCGTGCAGTCTGTTTTGGAAGAAAGCTTGTAGGGGACCTTTGTCAGATTAAAAGCCGAAGGGCTGGGTGATGTAACGTCCAGACCAGTAATCATCACCACGTCTAACAGAGTTGGTGTCATGGGGCCATGACCGAACATGAAGCAGTTCAGAGCATCAGACCAGAAATAGCCGATGGTTTTTAGAAGATTTTCATGTTTCTCAAGGGGAGACAATGACAAATACAAAGCATCGGCTATTCCCGTGGTTTCCCATTGAGATTGGTAAGTTTTGGCTACCCTGCTGTACCAAGAGACCCAATGTTCAGGAGGATTAGGCCAGGCTCGCAAGCAGTCGGCCCAAGAATTCAAATCTAGGTTTTGGCTTACGAAGGGGATTCTGTTTGCCTCGCAAGAGATCAGATGGGCAGGACTAGATTCTGTACGGGGGCCAAGACAGAGAGAATTTGGGAGAGAAGGATGCGGCAGCAGAATGTCTGAAACCTAAAAAATTTAATGGTGGAATAAAGCATTAATTCAGGTGTTTGCCATTAATTCTAGCACCGTGTTCAGACTGCGAGGAGTAGGCGTACCTTCAGACCAGAGACCGCTGTGTTGGTGTTGGACGATTCCGTCATCTAGTTTGCCGGCGGAGATGGATCTATGCAATTGGGGATCGAGGGTTCTTGTCGCTGTGGGCTCGATCTATTCCGTGAGGCAATTGGAGATCTGGGTTGGCCTTTTTTGAAGAGGGTCGCAGGCTGCCGTTTGAAACTGGAAAGTGGCCGCTCAGATTTGTCTAAGTATGCGACCAAATTTGACCTTGTCAACGTTTGTGGGGAAAGCCGATGTGTTACCATCGGCTCTTTTGGCTTTGACTTGGTTGACTGTATGAGCGTAGTACGGTGAAAGCCGATACATTACTATCGGCTTCTGGAACGTTGACCAATTTTGACTATCGGCAAAATCGAATTGGAAAAGCAATCTTTGTTGATTCAAAAGACGATTGTTTACAATGGAGCCGATTGCTTGCAAAAGGAAATCTACTACTAGTACTACTACTACTAGTTCCTAATCTAGAGGCCGGTGTCGTCGCTGCTGTCTTCGCCGTCGTCGTACTCGCTGTCATCAGCGCTGCTGCCGGCGTAGTCTTCGCCGCTGCTGCTGAAGTGATCAGCGGGGGCCTCCTTGTCCTCGTCGTCGTCTTCGATGTCCTCGCTGGACCCGGCGCGGAAGCGCTTCACCGGCGGGTATTCGTCAGAGGAGGTGTCCTCCTCCGCTTCCTCCTCCTCGTCGGAGGATTCGACGTCGTCCCAGGACACAGCGTCGTCGGTGCTCTCCGCCTCCAGTTCCCCACCGACAAGGAACTGCAGGCCCTCCTCGCCGTCGGTCAGGGACTGGTCGTCCTCTGACCAGGTGGCGAAGTCCCAGTCCCTCTCGTCCCACCATTGTGGGGCGAGAGCCTCGTACGCCGCCATCGGCGGGTGCTCCGGCGTCGGTTCCCGGTCGCTCATGGTGTTGGAAGATTGGAAGGAAAGGCCGGATGATCTGGAGGAAGAAGAGGAGGCCATGGCGGAGGAAGAGGGTTTTTTGGCGGAGGAAGAGGGTTTTTTGGCTAATGGAAGAGGATGGGGATGCAAACTGCTCAGATGAATTTAAATAAGAGGAATAGTGGGAGGTGGTTCAATGCCATAGCAGTTTTCCATAATGTGGTGCCAAAACGGTCAAATCATGCACTGCGGAGAAGTTGAGAAGACAAGGCATCATGATGAGGGGGCGGCGTGACGATTCTGCTCTGCAACGCGTAACCCGATAAAAAAAAGAAGGGGGAAGAAAAAACATCAACAGAGTGGTTTTGGAATTATTATTGCCAAAACCAGGGGGGCATGTGTTATCGCCACATTTTGGCCAAAGGAGGAGATGGGCCGTAATCAAGATGGGCTTGGAGGATACATATATGCAACGTATTGCTGGATCGGCCTTGTGCGTGGTTTTGGGCTAAATTGCGCGTGTATCTGTATATTATAGTAGGTTACGTTTCGGTTTAAGTAAGAGATAGAATTGTTAGGGTTATTCCAAAGATAGAGAGTCTCCGGACTATAAATATGTACCTAAGGTTATTGAGGAAGGAGGACGATCACGTTCACAACAACCACAATCTCGGCGCATCGCCACCCCTTGTTTCTAGGGTTTCTTTCGGGTAAGTGTCATGCTGCCTAGATCGCATCTTGCGATCTAGGCAGTATCTGCTTATGCGATTATTTGGTGTTACTCGTACTGAAGCCTTGTTGATGGCGAGTAATACTATTATCATAGATTTGTTGGGGTTAGCATCGGTACCTTTTTTGTTATGATTGTTTAGTTATGCTGCCTCTAGTTATCTCGCTGCCTTTGCACCTTTTGGGGTGTAAGGGCAGCATCTTGCTTGGTCTTTATTCAGTTGATTTGATCTATTATAGTTATGCCTTGTTTTCCAAGGTTTAGTTTGATATCCACGTAGTCAGGCCTTGCAAACGGGTTGAACGATCCAGTAGTATGTAAGGATATGGTTTGCCAATTCGAGAGGAGTTGTTCCGGGAATTGACTTTACGTCGGTTGTTAGGCCTTCTCTAGGGTTGGTTTTCTATCATCTTTTGTATCTACCAGGCTCAATTACTTGTAGGACGTTCCAATTACGTGGTGAAAACGTTAAACTGTCGTAGATCGATTTAACTTGTATTGATGAAGCAAAACCCCATGTTATCATAGATCTAATGCAGAGCCATGGGACAATCGGCTCCAGGAGCCGATTCACAGGGAAACCTGGGAGCCGGTCGCGGCTCGAATTTTACGTATGCTTGTTTGCCATGCAGGAAACTAATCGAAGCAATCCATCACCTTCCTGACCAGGTATAGGTCAGGTGGCACGCCCTTGCATCCGCCAGGACGTGTGCCGGAGTTTTGCGGGCCGTTGCCCGAGGGACCAGGGCCCACCAGCAGTTCTGGGAGCCTCCCGGCTCTTCGTGTTGCTCGTCGCTGCTCGCCGGTGGGTTTTGACAGGCAACATGTACGTACAAATTTTGTACTAAAGCTTCGACACATATTTTGGATCGCACGTAGTAGCTTTTGTTTTTAACCATAAGTTGGCTTCTGTCCCCACTTTCTGTATCCTTTTGCTCTAAAATTTACAAAAATAATTAAGTAGAATGGATCAAGCTTGGCCAAAAAAAAACAAAGGCCACATCTCGACACAAAATAGATGATAAAATTTGTGGCCGTATAGCGAAGATTAATTACTGTGTAAACCATGCTGGTCTAGATGGAAGTATGGAACATCTGGCGAATGCCAGTCTAGATGGAAGTATGCCGGGTTAGGGATCTTAACCTGGCTCTTCAGCCAAGGCTTTCCTACATAGCTTCGAATGAGCTTTGGTCAATATAGTTGCTTATATAAACACACAACAATATAATACTTCTGTCCGGTCCATAATAAGTGTTGGTGATTTGGTACTATTTAAGTACAAATTTTGTACTAAAGCTTCGCAAAAATGTTTAGGATCGGTAGTAGCTTTTGGTTTTAACCATAAGTTGGCTTGTGTCCCCATTTTCTGTATCCTTTTGCTCTAAAAATTACAAAATAACTAAGTAGAACTGATCAAGCTTGGCCAAAACAAACGAAAGCCCACATCCTGACACAAAATAGAAGATAAAATTTGTGGCCGATATGGATTACCGTGTAGACGATGATCGAATTGGTATATAGTAAACCATACCGGTCTAGATGGAAGTATGGAACATCTGCCTCACGATGTCCATGCCAGTCTAGATGGAAGTATGCCGGGTTAGGGATCTTAACCTGGCTCTTCAGCGAAAGGCTTTCCTACATAGCTTCGAATGAGCTTCGGCCAATGCAACAACCTGCTTTAATAAGTCGAAACTCGCAGGGGACCGGACGTTTGGGTTGGAAAAATTACCGGCAAAGCTTGAACAACTAAATCTGCCTAGTCGTTTGCACCAATTGCCCGAGGTTTCGTTTGCAGCGGCGACATGGAAGAATTAACGAATAAATCGATGCCTCCTTTTCATGTTTATTCACTAATTTGCGCTGTTTTCGGAGAGGGTTAGCCAGCTCGGATGCATTGCCCCTTCTGCTCATTGACCGAATCCTCGGGGCACCTGTTCTTGCATTGCAGGTCTATTAAAGCCGTACTCGGACACGGTCCCCGCCCTTCACTGCGATGTTTCTTCTTGCTCCTCAATCCAAGATCTATGGGAAGGGGTTCGGCCATGCAAAGTTCGCTCCTCGGTCTTAATTTCTGCCCTTTGGAACATTTGGAAAAGGTGAAACTCAAAGATGTTCAGTACCTTAGACGAACCCGTCTCTCATAAATCTTCAAAACATGTGCTTCCGACTTGTCTATGTGGTCTCACCGATGTGCTGATGCTTCTTGTAAAGTTCGGGATTGGAGGGGGGGTCATGTTTGCCAATTTCTATTTTTTAGTTATTACTAATATGTTTGTTTGACCAGTTTCTGTGATGTATACTGGACTGTCTTTGTCACCTATTTAGCTAATCAGTTAGTTGCACTGATTCGAAGAGATGGCATTTACACTAATCCGGACAAAACTTGTGAGGCCGGCTGATGGCATAACACGAGTTAAGAATAATTTTATAGGTATAATATACATAGTCATAACTCACAAGGACTGCCGATTCCTTTGAATATCCAATCATTCCGAGAGCATATACGAACAGATGCCTCATTCTCAATCTGAACTTTGTCAACGGTGATCACTACCATACCTGCCCCATAAAGAACGTGTACGTGGTCAAAATGTTTAGTTTTGGACATGTCATCACATGATAATGCCACTGATTTGGTTCCCAACAATTAATGGCATCAAAGTGTACCACCAGCTGTTTAGTGCAAATCAATCAATCTGTCAACAACAACTGTCCTAGAATTGGTTAGCGTTTATTTAGGGAATTGTTTTGATATGTGATCCAGTAGACTAGAAGCGATGCTATCCGGTCTGTTCTGAACTCTTGTGTATAATGAAAAGCCCACGATGTAATGGTTAACACACTTAGCCGAAAAGACCTTTTGCCATATTCTCTTGATTTAGCAATGACAACCACTCTTCATGAGGCTTCTTCTACAATTTAATATAGTTGCGCTTATGGTTTCTTTTGTATCCGAAGTCCGACCTCTACATGATGCTTCGTATCTCGAACATCATGGAAAACATTTAAAGTAGTGTTGCTAAATGTCTCTCGGTCGATCCTCCAGACCGCTTTATGATGGTAAGCATTTTGTTGTGCCAAATAATTAAAGTCTGAGAATGAAGTTTCTTTCCTCTCGTGTTATCAGGAATCTTCTTTACTATTTATCTAGTGGTGTAAATTGTTATCATGATCTTTGGCAAAGATTTTGATAATCCTGGATGAATAAAGAGTTTCCTCTATTTTCTCAGCCATGTTCTAAGAGAGACTATGATTTTGGTAATCACAAGTTTCTCTTGTTACATGTTTCTTGTGGCTCTTACGAGTCCTCTCCACCAAAACTCCTTTCTTAGCCTTCTGTTGAATGAAAGAGTGACCCTTCTATTTCAAAAGTAGTTTAACAGCTTGGTTTTATTGATCCCTATCTCCGCAACCTGTAATCTCTACTTAAGCCGTATAGCAGAGGTTCTTTATCGAAGTATGTGGTTGTGTTCCTTCTGTTGGAAGCTTTACTTTCCAGAAACTTAAATTCTTCCGTGAGCTCCATGGTC
Source organism: Avena atlantica (assembly GCA_910589765.1). Classification (NCBI taxonomy): domain Eukaryota; kingdom Viridiplantae; phylum Streptophyta; class Magnoliopsida; order Poales; family Poaceae; genus Avena; species Avena atlantica. The sequence goes on from OU342739.1 coordinate 3,909,501, forward strand.
TCAATCCTTATGAAGACCATCTATCTAATAACTTGAAACCTTCTCTTTTTGTTTTTTGTGTTACCTTGACGTGTTTCATGCTCGTCATCTCAGAGCTGTTTCTGAACACTCCATTCAAGAGTTGACCATGAGATACTCGATGTGTCATCTAGAGTGTTTCCCTCTTATCCTTAGAGTGACCCTTTTTCTTTATCTCTCTGTCTCTCTTCCTACCTTAGGAATCTCGGGTCGAGATTCTCGTAAGGGGGATATAGCTGTAACACCCCAGTTATAGATAATATTAATTAAGGTTGCTTGTGCATTCATGAGCATCATTATCTTGGTAATATAAAATTCAAACAAGAATAAATGGAAACTAAAACCCTAAAACACTAATCTTCCATCTCTCTTTTCAACTATTTCAAACAGTTTCAAATATTTTGGAAAAGGTCAAAATGTTGTGATCCCAAAGTGTTACAAGGGCCTCACGTTATTTTAAATGTATTACAAAATCTGTGGCATTTTTGAAATGCCCCAAAACAATTTTGAAATGAATATAGAAAGAGAAGTGAGAAAACAGAAATAGAAAAGGATTTTGGAAAGAAAAACTAATTCTAAACCTAACGAGGCCGCGTCCCAGCTTTTCCCTCTCTCCCTGTCGCCGTGCGCAGTGCCCTGCAGCCCAGCGTGGCCCATATCCGGCCCACTACCGCTTCGCCTCTTCCCCCGTCGTCTTCCTCCCGACGCCAAGATCCTGTCTCAATTACCAAAGGTCGGTACACATATATCACCTTTTCTTTTGCGTTTTTCTTATTTCAGTGCATCATGTATTTTTATTGTAAGCGTACTGCGACAAAGATATGAGGACTAACACTTTTTTGCAGGGTCATATGAGGACCAACTCAATTTGTCTGAGGCCATGGACAATGCATACACGTCTTCCACACCTTGTCTGACAATCGAGGCCCACATATCATTCTTACAAAATATTTTTTCTTTGGTAAATAGGGACGCTCAAACGTCGGATAGATTCATGTGGAAAGAACTGCCAACGATGCTTACTCTACGAAGGACATATATACACAATGCTTTGATAGGGAAGAACATCAATCAGTATGTTTAGGCCAGTGTGGGAATCAAAGGCGCCACCCAAATGCAAAATATTCTGTTGGCTAGCATTGAGATACATGCTCGGGACTTCTGATAGACGCCATAGAGATGGCCTAAAAGATCATTCAGAGGCATGCTTCACTTGTACTCACGAGGAATACAATGTCGATCACATACTGATGCAAGCCCCTATGCTAGACAAGTCTGGATGGGCTGCTTCAATGAGATTGGACTTCAGATATTGGAACCACAACAAGACATCAAGTTGGAGTCTTGGTGGGAGGAAGCTAGAGGAAGAGTGCAAAAAATGGATAGGAGGAGATTCGACACTCTAATAGTACATGTAAGCTGGACTTTATGGAAGCAACACAATGTGAGAGCTTTTACCCACAATTTTAGGGTTTCAGGGTGATTTACAATGACTGTAATACCCGATACATGTTTGAGGGCATAAATTTTTTATTTTATGGCTATTTTCATGAGCTATTGCCCACAATTTTGGTGTTTGCCCATAGTTTTGAGATCCAGGACGATTTACAATAATCTTAAGACCAGATAAATATTAAAGGGCATGATAAAAACTCGTAGTTTTTGTGTTTTATGGCCATTTTCATGAGCTATTGCCCCAGAATTTTGGGGTTCCAGGAAGATTTGCATGTCTCGTAAGACCAGATACATGATTTAGACTTATGACCAAAAACTTTTCATATTTTGTTTTATAGCCGTTTTAATAAGTTATTGCCCATAGTTTTGGGGTTCCATGACAATACACAACGACCGTAAGGCCCGATACATGTTTAAGGGCATGAGAAAAAACTCGTCGTTTTCCTGTTTCACGAACAATTTCATGAGCTAAGAGTTATGACCAAAAACTCATCGTTTTGGCATTTCATGGCTGTTTGAATGAGTTATTTCTCTCAATTTTGGGGTTCTAGGGCGATATACACTAACCGTAAGAACCGATACATGTTTGAGGGCATGACCAAAAACTCATTGTTTTTGCTTTTTATGGCCGTTTTCATGACCTATGGTTTTGGGGTTCTAGGGGATTTGCATGGCCCGCAAGACCCGATACATGTTTGACACACATGACCAACTCGTCGTTTTCATGTTTTATGGCCATTTTTTGAGAACAACTATGGGTAATAGGTCATGAAAACGACTATAAAACAAGAACCAGACGAGTTTTTGGTCATGCCCTTAAACATATATCAGGTCATAAGGTCATTGTATATTGCACTGCAACCACAAACCTATAACATCCCAGCATTTAGGAACCAACGAAGGGTAGATTTAGAAATCTGTGAAAATTCATGCATTCATCTGTGAAAATGTGGGTAAATTTTTTCGCCAAATAAAAACCTAAAGTGATCAAAGTTTCTTTCATACTTTGAGATTAGGTATAGTCACTGGTAGAAAAGGGCCCATGCGTCCCGGTTGGTAAGGGCCATTAGTCCCGGTTGCCCAACCGGGACGGGGCAATCGGGACTAAAGCTCTAACCTTTAGTCCCGGTTGCCCCACCAACCGGGACAAATGGGGGCACACGTGGCGGCATCAGAGCGCGAGGGGGGGGAGGGGGGGGGGGTGGAGCATTAGTCCCGGTGCTACATTTTCACAGATGAATGCATCACATACAAAAGTTGCTATTCGATGCTACCGGCCAATTTCTTGAAAGTTGCTATTTTTACAATTCCTATTGTCTATACACAGCCGAGTAGTATTCCCCTTGTGTGTTTAGGACTTCTGCATCCAAGAATTCCGCCAATTCCTCCTGAATTGCTCGTACGCGATCCTTTGGCAGAAGACCGTCCCGTAGACGTTCGATCTGATTTAAAAAAGGAGTCAGCCTATATGAATGAAACTAAACACAATTTGATTCTAATTAAAAACTATAGAAATTGTTTACGTATGTGGAGTTGCTCTAAATTTCTGCCCTTCTCATCGCACGTCTGCCGGATGAACTCGCATACATAGTATCCACATAGATTGTTACCTGGTCCCTGCGTCAGGCACTTTACGAGAACAGAGTTCAATCAAAATAATAATCAAGCATGATAATAACTGTATCAAAACTAGAATCAAAGAGATGCGTGGATATAGCTAGTGGTGCTTACATTTAATGGTTGAAATGTAAGCTCCTCTTTCCAAACACCCCTAGCCTTCTTAGTGAACCGTTTCCAAGCGCTGCCCGGCGTAGAAAACGAATAAAATAAGTTATTAAGTACTTGATATCATAAAATTCACGAACGTTGCCGATATAGTGTCGTAATGATTAGAATTACCGCTGGAGAAGCATCTGCATGTCCTTTCACGTCTCAAGGGGTTTATGTTTCGAGTCCATGACTAGTACACGCCCTTTGTCAAGTTGAATGATTAACAGAATATAGTGGTACCTGCGAATGCAGAACTAATCAATTATATACTTAACATCGAGTAAGCGAAATAGAAAGTGTATACAAGACAATAACACTCACTGGAAGTTGTAAGGAAATAGTATTTCCCTTTTGGTTTCTTGAAACCTTAACGCGTGTACTATATTATCCTCGTATCCTGGGGGCTTATTTTGAGATTAGCTTCATGAACCCAATATGGGTCAATGAAGCCAATGTCATAGATTTGTCCTCTGCTGCATTCGAGAATCTTCATTCTGCATATTACAGTATGATTATATACATGCAATAAACAAAATAATATAGCTGGAGACTAAATTAATTACAGAATTAGTACTTACAGACAATAGGCACTGATGATCGATTTGTCCAAGGCGTCTTGATTGAATAATTGAAATAGTTCATCAAATTCAATGGATATCATGTCATCCTTATCTTTCCCATGATGCTTTTTTGTAACCCTCAGCACTATCCAGTTAGCCCCGGCCCTTGTGGCATGCATGTACCAGTTATGCAATCTTCGCATTTTTGTTGGAAGATTGTTTACCTCCTCAGGTTTGACGAGAGGTTTTCCGTACTGGTATTTGTATGCTACTTCACTCATGGGGAAGAACTCTAACTGGGATAAGTACTGGGCAATACTCATACCTTGAGCAGCGGCAACTTCTCCGTATTGTGCAACTACCTCTGGATCATACTGCTCTTCAGTCCCATATTTGCTTGACCCCACATTGGTTTGAGAAATCACCTTGAGAGGGGCGCAAGTCTGTTTTGCTTGTTCTTCGAGCTGGGCAACAGATTTCCCGCTTGCATCAGTACTGCTCTTCGAGGCTTTTTGTGCCGCATGTGACTTGAGAATAGAACGCTCATAGTCTGATGACAGCTTTGGCTCGGGTTGATGAAGATTCTTTAGCATTTTCAACACTTTGGCTTTTTCTTCTTTGGTGCTGGGGAACTCTGGCTCTTTCGGCCGCCTCAGCTTACCAAAAACGCTGTCGTTTCCGCATCAACGATCACCGTAGTCTCCTCTTCAGTACAGTCATAAGCTCTCTTGGGAGGAACCGTTGGTACTTTTGGAAGAGGCTCTTGTTTACGTTTCGGCGATCGCTTACGACGCATAGTAGCGGTACGCTTACGCTTTTTATCCTGAGGCGCCGGCGATGGCTCCCGCGGCGATGGCTGCACCGGAGATTGGTGAGGCGACGGAGCCGGGTGAGGCGACGAAGACGGCTGCCGCGGCAGCGACGACCTCGCTGGAGACGGGTGAGGCAGCGGCGAAGATGGCCTTGGCGTGTGATTTCGAAGCACGATACAATCCTTCGGCCATAGAATGGTGACGTTTTTTGCGTCACCCAACACAGTCACATCCCCTTCACCAGCAGGGTAGTGAAGATCCAAAACCTCAAAGGTGGGCATGATTTCATCCACGCAGACAACAGCGTAGCCCTCTGGAACCGGACGACAGTGGTAAGTTGGTGTGGGTCCAATTGGTAAGGCATAGCCGACCGCCACCTTCATTGATATGTTCACAACTTTGACATGTAGCTCGCAGTGTGTCATCTCTGTGATATCATCCACTGGGTAGCCAACAGGAGCCATCGTCGGTGCATCATCGTCATCGCCATTGTCATCACCCGGGACCTCGGTGGAAGCCACACTGCTTTTTCGATTATTCGATAGGCCGGTAGCATCGAATGCAGTGTGCTGCTGAGATGGGTCGGTAGTACTTTGCTCTTTAAGTGAGTTAATTTCATCTTGTTGTTGCTTTAATCGTTCTTCAATTAATCGCATTCGCTCTTTCTGACTTTCTGCTTCAACTGCCGCCCTGTCCTTACTCCTCTGACGGCTTCTATCAGGATATTTCTTCCTCTCTTCGGGAAACCCAGTCCTCCATGATTGGGAGCCTATTGTGCCTCGTGTTCGTCCATCATGTTCCTTATTTCCAAGGGCGAGTTTGAGCTCATCATTCTCTCTATCGGGAATGAAGTCCCCATCTTTAACAGCCTTTACTGCTTTTCTGATCCTCTCAATTGGCAAGGGGTCTTCTTTATGTCGTATGTTATATATACACCTCCCTTCCGAGTCCAACGTGCCCCCATGCCCGTAAAACCAATTCCTTGCACGTTCTACCCAATCGTCTGTCTCTGGGGTGATCTTTTTATCACGCAGTTCCTGCTCAAGTTTCTCCCACTTAGGAATGCCAGCCCTGTAGCCACCTTGCCCCATAGTATGGTGATACTTCTTCTTAGCAGCATTCAGCTTATTCGTTTCAGACATTTTCTTAGATTTTTCTGATTTCTTGTATTCCACAAACTCAGCCCAGAATGGTTTTATCTTCTCAAACTGAATATTCTTGAAATCGGGAGTCTTGTTTTTCACGACATAGTCAAGGTGCAATCTTTTCTTCCAGTTGGTGAAACACTGGGCCATCTTCTTCAAAGCCCACTCCCTGACCTTAGCCTCCATGGCTCTCCCATGTTGTAAGGCGTCCTCAACTGGATCCTCCGCATTTGGATCCAGCTCTATCTTCGGTAGTTTGAAATTAACCATGAGCCTCTTCCACAGTAAATCTTTGGCGTGGTTAGGGACAAATAAACATATTCCCTCTTCATCCGCATTAGCAGGCCTATTCCAATTTCTAATGGTGATCGGGATTAAGTCCCTAACGATTACTCCGCATTGTGCCACAAATTTGGTTGCGACAACTTCGGGAGCTGTCGGTTTGTCGTCTTCAGCGACATCTTCGATCCTGAACCTCTCATGGTCTTGCAACTTTTTGGTTGGGCCTCGTCTGCTCTTTTTAGTAGATTCCTTTGATCCGGAGGGCTAAAAGAAGAAAGATCGTCGTTACTATTTCTATATAGATAGCAGATGATTAATTAATGAATTGATTTATATTACATGCACCTCGCCGGAGCGGTCGTCTTCTCGATTACACAAGGCATCGCCTTCTCCCTCGCGGAAGGCAACACCTTCAACCTCAAACAAGTTGTCTATTCTGGTAAAAAGAGGATCACCCTCACCGGAGTTGTTCAGAAACGTTGATACGTCTAAATTATCTTCCCCACGGATCACACCTTGGATCAACTCTTCCTTTTCTTCGTCTCTGACGTGTGGGTCCATATTTTCTGCATAGGTGGAAAAACGAATAAGTCAAAGCGGCTAAAGGAGAAAGTTAAGGAGAAACCCTAATATATACATACACAATAATAAAAATGAAGAGAAACCCTAAACCCTAAACCTAGCTACAAAAAGGAAACCGTGTAGTAGATAGGTAACTCTAGCTAAAATCAACTAAAATCAATATTCCGGAGTTCCGAGGGGTGTAAAACCTAGTTCGGAGAAACCTCGGATGCATATGAGAGGGGAACATGAGTATAAGGCTACAAAAGGGAAACTATCCAGCAGATAGGTAACACTAGATACTAACAAAATACCAAATTGGAATCGATTTAAGAGGGTTCAGAATGCCCTGGCGAAGGCACATCGTCGAACCCACATGCACCTAAGGTGTATTAATGATTCCTTATCTAACCACAGTGACTGACAATGTGAATCGGGTCTGGGGCTACCCACAGTGACTGACCAGTGGGGCCGAAGACCAATAATACCAAACTAATTAATAAACCTAATAATACATAACTAATAATAAACCTAATAATCGAAACACCGAAAAGAAAGGGAAACAATCAACACATGGCATCGATGCAATGCTCAAGCAAGTATGATGATATGACAAGTTAATTTGCATTGGAATGTAACCCTAAGACATGCTCGACGATTTAATCGGGGTTCCGACGGGTGAAAACCCTAACTCGGGGAAACTCCGGAACATATGAGAGGGGTGCATTTGTTCTTCTAATTATACTTGTCATTTAAATTGTTGAACAATGCATGATTATAGGTTAAATAGATAGGTTTCATTTTTCTAAACAATTTGATATATTATTTGTATTTTTCTGACTTATAAATAAAAAGATATTGAATTTACAAGTTTATATCAATTTCTAGAATTATTAAATCATTTAAAATTGAATTACTGTGTCAATATGACATCAGCAAAGGGTTGGTTTTTTTACCAAGACAGAACCTAGCCACTGTCACTGAGTGCTGGGCCCTAGGCCACATCAGCAAGCCACCGTGGTGGTCAAAGGTCAGCGGGCCCGTGGGCCACGTCAGCGTGACGCCGGGGTGACGTCATCTCGGCGGCCACCGTCGGGTGCTCACCGGGGACGGGGCTGTGAGGCGTGCGGGGCGACGGGGCTAGGCTTGATCGAAGCAGCGCGTCGCGGTAGGCAATAAAATGGCGGCGCCGCTCGAAGAAGCTCACCGGAGCTGGGCGCACGGCGGGCAGCGGCGGCGGTGCTTGCAGCGACACGACGCGTGGCGGCTACAACAAGCAAGGGGGCAAACGGAGGGCACTGGGAGGTGCAGAGGCTCACCACGCGTTAGAGAGAGGCGGCGCCGCTCCTTCTTGGTCACCGGAGCGTCGCCTCCGTCGAGCTCGAGCGGCGGCGGCGTCGGGCAGGGGGGAAGTAGCTCGTGCACGCACGGACGGAGGCGGCGGTGCTGGCGGACGGAACGCGCGGGCTCGGGCAGCTTGACGGCGTCGGGGGCGGCGAGCTCGGGCAACCTGCCGGCGTCGGGGGCGGTTGTGCGCGCGTCGGTGAAGCAGAGAAGTGAGATGGGGAAGGGAAGAAGAAGAGGAGGGGCGTCAGTTATAACCAAAGGACCTTTAGTCCCGGTTGGTGGCTCCAACCGGGACTAAAGGGGCATACGTCCCGGTTGGAGCCACCAACCGGGACGTATAGTCCAATTTTCAGCAGCTGAAGGGGCGCGCGCGCAGGGGGCTCTTTAGTCCCGGTTGGTGGCTCCAACCGGGACGTATTCCCCTGTTTTCAAATTTTTTCAGTTATTTTCTCTCTGTTCCCGCCTTATTTTTTATTTTGGGGTTTAAATTTGTAATGTTTTTTAAATGATAATTACTTTGGAATTTAGAAAAACTTTAAACATAAAAAGTGTTTGAATTTGAATAACTAATTCGAAACCATTTTCTATTTTGAAAAATAATTAATGTAACTATTTAAACTATGAACCATTTAAAATTAATAATGAAATAACTTATATTTTTTAAATATTAATTTGGAATTTAGAAAAACTTTAAACATAAAAAGTGTATGGATTTGAATAAATAATCCAAAACCAATTTCTATTTTTAAAAAATAATTAATGTAACCATTTAAAATTAATAATGAAATAACATATATTTTTTAAATATTAATTTGGAATTTAGAAAAACTTTAAACATAAAAAGTGTATGGATTTGAATAAATAATCCAAAACAAATTTCTATTTTTAAAAAATAATGAATGTAACCATTTACAATTAAAAATGAATTAACTTATATTTTTTTAATATCAATTTGGAATTTAGAAAAACTTTAAACATAAGAAGTGTATGGATTTGAATAAATAATCCAAAACCATTTTCTATTTTTAAAAAATAATTAATGTAACCTTTTAAAATGAATTAAATTATATTTTTGAATATTAATTTGGAATTTAGAAAAACTTTAAACATAAAAAGTGTTTGGATTTGAATAAATAATTCAAAACCATTTTCTGTTTTAAAAAACAATTAATGTAACCATTTAAAATATGAACCATTTACAATTAAAAATGAATTAACTTATATTTTTTTAATATCAATTTGGAATTTAGAAAAACTTTAAACATAAGAAGTATATGGATTTGAATAAATAATCCAAAACCATTTTCTATTTCTAAAAAATAATTAATGTAACCTTTTAAAATGAAGATAGGGGACAAGCATCGTTAGAACTTGCATTGGATCTCCGAAGAAACCACATATTGCGAGTCTAAAAATGATTTTTTCAAAAAATCACGGGCGATAGATCATGTACCTGTAGTACAAACCGGACCCACTTCCTGCCGATTCGGCAGACATTTGTCCTTTTTACCCGGGATGGACGAAAATGTTTGAGATGTACCGGTTGGGAGATAGTACATGTAAGGTGGTCTAGTATTTTAGGAAAATGGTACGGTAGCATTCTGAAACGGCATTTTGGTGGTTACTTCACAAAACGACCCGTTTTTTGCGCTCGGAAAATGGAAAAGGGCTTTTCGGTGCGACAAAAAGGAAAACTTCCTCCTGCAACATTGTTCTCCATACCAATGTCCACACACATGCATAATATGGGCACAACATCACAAACTATGCCGTGATTCAGCACATAACATCGGTCATTTGGACCGAAAACCATGAAACCTCGAACATGATAGGTCATTTTGTGAAGGTTTTTTCGAAACATGATCAATATACCAAGTCTGGTATTTTTCCTTTCAACTATGTAACATAATATGACACCACACGAAGGATTTTCATTGTTCGGATTTTTTTTGAATTTATTATGCCCGTTTTGAATTATCTGAATTTCTAACTATGGTCGAACCAGTGTGCATGAAGATAGGGGACGAGCATCGTTAGAACGTGCATTGGATCTCTGAAGAAACCACATATTGCGAGTCTAAAAAATATTTTTTCAAAAAATCACGGGCGATAGATCATGTACCTGTAGTACAAATTGGACCCACTTCCTCCCGATTCGGCAGACATTTGTCCTTTTTACCCGGGATGGACGAAAAGGTTTGAGATGTACCGGTTGGGAGATAGTCCATGTAAGGTGGTCTAGTATTTTAGGAAAATAGGACGGTAGCATTCTGAAACGGCATTTTGGTGGTTACTTCACAAAACGACCCGTTTTTTGCGCTCGGAAAATGGAAAAGGGATTTTCCGTGCGACAAAAAGGAAAACTTCCTCCTGCAACATTGTTCTCCATACCAATGTCCACACACATGCATAATATGGGCACAACATCACAAACTATGCCGTGATTCAGCACATAACATCGGTCATTTGGACCGAAAAAGCCATGAAACCTCGAACATGATAGGTCATTTTGTGAAGGTTTTTTCGAAACATGATCATTGTTCGGCACACATTTAGTCCCGGATGTAGTCACAAACCGGGACTAAAAATATTTTCCGCCATTTCCCACCTCTTCCCGCCAAGTTTTCCCGCCCTTTCCTTTCTACTAGAGCTTTTAGTCCCAGATGTAGTCACTAACCGGGACTAAAGATATTTCCCGCCATTTCCCAAAGCTTCATGCCAAGTTTTCCCGCCCTTTCCCTCTATATTTAGGGTGATTGTGTCATGTCTATCCACACATCCACACCTTCCTCTCTTAGAACAATGGACAACGCCTACTGGGCCATTCTGACCCTCGAGGAGACCGAGGCGCTGTGCGCCTCCAACTACCCTTGTCCGCCGGGCTACCGGCCGCCCGCCGGCTGGATGCTGAGCGCAGGAGGGGTTCCTGTCCCTCCTGTCCCTCAAGGTTCCGCACGCCAGGCGGCCATCACAAACCACTTCTACCACGAGCTCACGCCGGAGCAGCGGATGGATCCCCAGTGGGATCCCGACAACTACGACACCTGGAATGCCTTCTTCGCTAATAGACGGGAAAGGGAGCTCGCCAGGTATGAGGGTGATGGCCCGCCACCGGTGAACCACAACGAAGCCGGCCGTCGTCTGTGGTGGGCGAACCGTACTATCATCGAAGTGATGCGCTACATCACCGGGGGAGACCATCCTCGCCTACGGTGCCCACGAGTCCACCCGCCACAGGCCCCACACTGTCCCGGCGGTAGCGGCATCGTCTTCCCGTGAATCCGAGGCTGGAATGGACCCTGGTATATGCCATGGATGGGCTGAGGATCCCCGGAGTGGCAGGTGACGATGACGATGATGATGACGACGACGATGAAGACCCTGAAGCTGTGTACTATAGGACTAGGCATGATTATGACTAAAGGGGGCGACTTTAGTCCTGAGTGTTAGCTAGTCCCGGTTTGTCCCGGTTTTTAATATTAATAAATGTCTTGAGTGTTACCTAATAAATAGAGGGAAATGCCTATATAAAGAGAGGTTTCATATTTAGTCCTGGTTGGAGAAACCAACCGCGACTGAAGGGATTGCGGCAGAGTGGGCCAAGCAACACTAATAATAGGGGTGAGTGTCGACATTATGTCGTGCGGCTTGTACCTTGTCCCGGATGGTGTCATCAACCGGGACTAAAGATGAACCTTTAGTCCCGGTTGGAGACACCAACCGGGACTAAAGATGAGTTAGCACTAATAATAGGGGTGAGTGTCGACATTATGTCGTGAGTGTCGACATTATGCCGAGCTACTTGTACTATAAATATGCATCCTTGTGAGTCCAGTCCTCCAGCCAGTTTGAGGCATCTCCAAGATGGTTTTAGAGAGCAGGGACACCACTACGGCCAGTTTCAGGGAGATGCCAACGGAGCCCAGTCCTCCGGCATCTCCGAGAAACTGGTCATAGAGGCACTCCCTAATATGTGAAATTAGTTAGCTCCGAGGCGTATTGATCTAGTTAGTGAAGTTACAAGCTGCAAGATGGTTTTCGAGAGCAGGGACACCACTGTGGCCAGTTTCAGGGAGATGCCGACGGAGCCCAGTCCTCAGGCATCTCCGAGAAACTGGTCATAGAGGCACTCCCTAATATGTGAAATTAGTTAGCTCCGAGGCATATTGATCTACTTAGTGAAGTTACAAGCTGCAAGATGGTTTTCGAGAGCAGGGACACCACTGCGGCCAGTTTCAAGGAGATGCCGACGGAGCCCAGTCCTCCGGCATCTCCGAGAAACTGGTCATAGAGGCACTCCCTAATATGTGAAATTAGTTAGCTCCGAGGCGTATTTATCTAGTTAGTGAAGTTACAAGCTGCAAGACATTTATTAATATTAAAAACTGAGACTACAAAACCGGGACTAAAGGCCACAAACCGCGAAAGATATCCTTCGGTCAAGCCACAAACAGCGAAAGACATGAACTAGAGTTACATAATATGAGCATGAACTTCTTGGCATATGTCATTCCTTATGACCGCTTCAGACGTAACCATGGAGCATCTTCTTTACTTAACGGAATGCTTGGGTCAATTTTCACTGTGAAGGGCGGAATTTCATCAAACTTATTATAATCTTCTGACATGTCTGTCTTGTCCTCGATTCCCACGATGTTTCTTTTCCCTGAAAGAACTATGTGACGCTTTGGCTCATCATATGATGTATTCGTTTGCATATTTTTTCTTTTTTTAGGTCTGGAGGACATGTCCTTCACATAGAAAACCTGAGACACATCATTGGCTAGGAAGAATGGTTCATCTCTATAACCAAGATTGTTGAGATCCACTGTTGTCATTCCGTACAACTGGTCTATCTTTACCCCTTCCCCATTCAGGTTGACCCATTTGCAGCGAAACAAAGGGACTTTAAAAGAGACTCCATAGTCTAGTTCCCATATATCCTCTATGTAACCATAATATGTGTCCTTTTGTCCATTCTCATCTAGTGCATCAAAGCGGACACCACTATTTTGGTTGGTGCTCTTTTTATCTTGGGCGATCGTGTAGAATGTATTCCCATTTATTTCGTACCCTTGGAAATTCAATACAGTAGAAGATGGTGACGCGGCCAACAAGTATAGCTGATCTCCAACAGTGGTGTCATTCAAGAGATGTGTCCGCATCCAACCACCGAAAGACTTCATGTGTTCATCTGTAATCCATGATTCAGGCTTCCCCGGTTTTTTGGAGCGTACAATATTCTTGTGTTCCTCGATATACGGAGCTGCCAAGGTGGAATTATGTAGAACTGTGTAGTGTGCTTTAGTGAAAGAATCCCCGTCCCTACATATCATTGCTTTCTTTCCCAGTGTGCCTTTTCCACTTAGTCTTCCCTCATGCCGCGAGTCAGAAACACCAATCGGCTTAAGGTCAGGAATAAAGTCAACACAAAACTCAATGACCTCCTCTGTTCCATATCCCTTGGAGATGCTTCCTTCTGGTCTAGCACGGTTATGAACATATTTCTTTAAGACTCCCATGAACCTCTCAAAGGGGAACATATTGTGCAGAAATACCGGACCGAGAATGGCAATCTCTTCCACTAGATGAACCAGGAGATGCGTCATAATATTGAAGAAGGATGGTGGGAACACCAATTCAAAACTAACAAGACATTGTACCACATCCTTCTGTAACCTTGGCAGAATATCTGGATTGATTACCTTCTGAGATATTGCATTGAGGAATGCACACAGCTTCACAATGGGTACTCGAACATTTTCCGCTAGAAGCCCCCTCAATGCAATCGGAAGCAACTGCGCCATAATCACGTGACAGTCATGAGACTTCAGGTTTTGGAACTTTTTCTCTGCCATATTTATTATCACCTTTATATTAGATGAGAAGCCCGACGGCACCTTGATACTATAAAGGACTTCAAAAAAGATTTCCTTCTCTGCTTTGGTAAGAGCATAGCTGGCACGACTTAAGTGACGCCCTTTATCCGTCTTGTTATCTGTATGCATGTTCTTTGGGTCTTTCATAATTTGTTGGTCCTCCCGTGCTTCAGGTGTATCTTTTGTCTTCCCATACACGCCTAGGAATCCTAGCAGGTTCACGCAGAGATTCTTCGTCACGTGCATCACGTCGATTGAAGAGCGGACACGCAGGACTTTCCAATATGGCAGCTCCCAAAATATAGATTTCTTCTTCCACATGGGTGCGTGTCCTGTAGCGACGTCGTTCGGAACTGATTGACCGTCGGGACCCTTTCCAAAGATTACTTCTATGTCCTTGACCATACCAAATACATCATCACCAGCAGGGAGTTCAGGCTTCTTCCGGTGATCTGCCTCACCTTTGAAATGCTTGCCTTTCTTTCTTACGGGATGATTGGTCGGAAGAAATCGTCGATTCGCCAGGTACACAACCTTCTTGCATTTATGCAAATATGTACCTTCGGTCTTATCTAAACAGTGGGTGCATGCCTTATATCCTTTGTTTGTCTGTCCTGAAAGGTTACTAAGAGCAGGCCAATCATTGATGGTTACGAATAACAACCCTCGTAGATTAAATGGCTCCTGTTTGTTCTCATCCCACGCACGTACTCCTGGTTTGCCCCACAACTGTAAGAGTTCTTCAAATAATGGCCTAAGGTACACATCAATGTCGTTGCCCGGTTGCTTCGGGCCTTGGATGAGCACTGGCATCATAATGAACTTACGCTTCATGCACAACCAAGGAGGCAGGTTGTAGATACATAGAGTCACGGGCCAGGTGCTGTGACTGCAGCTCTGCTCCCCAAAAGGATTCATGCCATCCGTACTTAGACCAAACCATAAGTTCCTTGCGTCACCTGCAAAGTCTGGGAAGTATCTCTCGATTTTTCTCCACTGTGACCCATCAGCAGGGTGTCTCAACTTCCCGTCTTTCTTACGGTCTTCTTTGTGCCATCGCAACAACCTGGCATGCTCTTTGTTTCTGAACATGCGTTTCAACCTTTGTATTATAGGAGCATACCACATAACCTTAGCAGGAACCCTCTTCCGGAGGGGCTCTCCCTCAACATCACCAGGGTCATCTCGTCTGATCTTATACCGCAACGCGTTGCATACCGGTCATTTATCTAAATTCTCATACTCCTTACCGCGGTAGAGGATGAAGTCATTAATGCATGCATGTATCTTTTGCACATCTAATCCTAGAGGACAGAGAGTCTTCTTTGCTTCGTAGGTACTCTCGGGAAGTTCGTTATGTTTTGGAAACTTCGGCTTCATTATTTTCAGCATCTTTTCAAATGAGGAGTCAGTTAGACCACACTCTGCCTTCCATCGCAACAATTCTAGTGTGGTACCGAGCTTTGTGCTGCCATATTCACAATTTGGGTACAACAATTTCTTGTGATCTTCTAACATGCCCTATAACTTCAACTTCTCATTTTCCGTTTCACAGTCTCGCTTTGCATCAGAAATGACCCTACCAAGTTCATCAGCCGGCTCATCTGATGCCCGTTCTTCACCTCTT
This sequence comes from Avena atlantica, assembly GCA_910589765.1. Classification (NCBI taxonomy): domain Eukaryota; kingdom Viridiplantae; phylum Streptophyta; class Magnoliopsida; order Poales; family Poaceae; genus Avena; species Avena atlantica. The sequence goes on from OU342739.1 coordinate 3,924,957, forward strand.
TCCTCTCCATTGTCTTCCATTGCAGTATCACTGTATTCAGGAAACATATGATGATAGTTGTTATCATCATCTTCTTCTTCACCATCTTCCATCATAACCCCTCTTTCCCCATGCTTGGTCCAGCAATTATAGTTGGGCATGAAACCTTTCATAATCAGGTGGCCGCGAATGATTTTCGAGGAAGAGTACTCCTTGTTGTTCCGACATTGAACACATGGACAACGTATAAATCCATTCTCTTTGTTTGCCGTAGCCACATCGATAAATTTATCCACGCCTTTGATATACCCGGCTACCCGCCGGTCATCGTACATCCATTCCCGACCGTTCATCTGCATCATATAAGTAAGTTTATCAAAAAACAGGACATCATAAATAGTGAAATAACCAATTCACACCGACACATGAATTGTATCAATGACCTAGAAAAGATAAGATTGCTAACCTCGATCGAGGGAAATAAAGAGGAGAAAGCTCAAGTGCGTCTCGGACACCTTCTATATTTTTGTTCTATGAGAAATTCAACGGGATTATTCACTCAAACATTTCAACAAACACCTTCAATGCATGCATGAGAAAAACCTAGCACACCCCCTCACACCTTCCACCATTCGAAAAAACAGAGTGGAGGCAGAGGGGGCTGGGGCGTTGCATTTATAGAGGGCAGGGGTATTTAGTCCCGGTTGGAGCCAGCAACCGGGACTAAAGCTGCGTGCCACGCCACGTGGCTGTGGCCAAACCTTTAGTCCCGGTTGGTGGCTCCAACCGGGATGCATGCCCCCTTACCAACTGGGACGCATGCCCCCTGGCCCCGTGCCCGCTCCAACCGGGACGCGTGCCAGCATTAGTCCCGGTTGGTGGCACAACCGGGACTAATGCTCCGAGGGGTCGCGAACGGATAGCCCTTTTTCCTCTAGTGAGTCTTGAAGGATGATTGTTATAGAGTTTGATATGATCGTTGTGGACTAATGTGTTTTGGGAAATGAAATTTGTATTTAAACTTGAGTGTTGAAATTATAGTTCAAAAGGATTTAAAGTTATGTTTGAGTATTATGCTTTAGTCAAGAGTTAATGATTAGTAGTTTAAACTTTATATAAAGAAAACAATTAAGAATAAGAATCTTCATTTCAAAATTTTATTCAATAAATAAGTTACACAAATGTAACTTATGTAAATGAGCAACAAACTTTACAATAGTAAAGAAATAAAAGAATAATCTTTATTTATTGAATAATAGTACAATCTTTATTACAAAAGAATAAAAATAAAAAGTATAAAAGAATAAATTAAAGATTACAATTGAATCAGAGAGATATTACAAGTGACTATTCTATAAAGAAAAAGAAAACCCTAAACTAAAGTCTTGATCTTCAAATCTGGTACCTGCAAAATAAACAGAAACTTAAAAAAGAAAGAAAGTTAGGATTAGAATTATTTTACTCTCAGATTTGATAGTAAAGTGCACTGTTCAAGATTTCATCATTGAGTAATCTTTTAAAGGGGGAAATTTCACCAATATGAAAGAACTGAATCTTTCATAATTTAAGCCAGAAGTCAAATAACTCCAAATAGCAAGGAGGGGCAAGTTTCACCAGCCAAGTAAGAGTAACCAGATAAAAGTAATTTCACAATCAGAGCATATCCACAAGGTGTGCAGCAGACACACATGTAGCACACACACCAAAATGCATGGTGTATGCTGTCAGCACCACAACAACAACCACACACACAAAACCATCAGCACAGCCGTGGGAAGCATCCCCACACCATTTCTTTGTTCATACACACCAAGAACAGCAGCCCAGCTAAACCAAGCCAAAGCCAAGCAAGATCACACCAATCAAAACTCTGGATCACATCAACAAAATGGTGACATAAGGAGGGGTAGATCAGGTGGATAGCAAGACCAAGATCAAGCCATCAGGACCAGGAGGTGAAGGGCTAGATCAAGAACAAGCCTAGGAGCTAGAAATACCAGGGGAGCACCAGATCAAGCTAGCCATAAGATCAACAACAACAACCAAGTGTGGTGAGTAGTAAAAGACCATCACATAATCTATCTGTCTAAGCTAGACAAATATTTATGAGTAGTATCATACTCCACTTCTCAGAAAAACACCCAAGTGGGGTGATTCCATCATTGAAGTTTTAAACACTAAAAGCAATCAGAAAACTATAAAGGTCCAACTAAGATCTCAAGGAAACATCATTGATCCTAGCTATCAAGCTATATTTAAATTCAAGAATGAATATAGTCAAGATTTAAACTTCTAGGCACATCTCTTAAATAGGAGTAGCACCTAAGAATTTAATCTTATGGATCTATATAAGTTATCAGGCTTACAATCATTTTCCCCCAACTTTGATTCAAGAAACAGAAGCTGGTATCACTACCAGAACCAATCCATGAGAAATAATAAGAGAAGGTTCTAATCCCTAAACCTCAGACCAACATCATAGGTCTTAGGGATTTAAGGAAAGAAGTTTCTACTTATCTATAAAGCCAATCTAATTTTAAGCTTGAACAAAACCAAACCAAGTAATAGAATCTAATCTTGTGTGCCATACAAGGATGGTGTCACAAGAACAGTTCTAAACTAAGCAGGTTAAGCATCCAATCTTCACAGATACAACCAACCAACTATAAATCATTTTCCTATTCTTAATCATAGGAATCATAACCAAGAATATTCATATATATATCATCACTGTAATAGACCATTTGATCTCAAGCTATATATGAAGTCTTAAGCCAGCAGTACTAATACAGTGACTTCATCACACAACACTCACTGTCATTAACCCAGTAATGACAGTGGTGAGCTATTAAACCACTAGATTTCCCAAGTATTGCTTCTATAGCAACTTTACCATCTGAGCCATATCAAAATTAATCCATAGAATCATCTGGTAAACCACTAGCATCACCACAGCTAATCATAAGCAGCAAGCCATAGCTAACAACCACTTATCATGCTTAGGGACCATCAAAACTTGATCCAACTCATCAGATATCTAATCCATAGAGGGGTATGAACCCTAAGCAGAACAAACCAGCTTAATCAGGACAAGACACTAACTAGGAATGGCCATTACCAACATCTAGCATGGAATGGCCTAGCATAGAGAGCATGATGGGAAGAGGAACAACTTACCGAAGGTCCTCGCTGTAGATTAGAAGAGGAAGCAGATGGTCGACAACAAACACGGCGGCACGGGGAGCACCCCCAAGGGGGCGCTGCGACCCACACCACACTGATGCGGCGACCATAGCCACGCTTGGGGGTGAGGAGCATCACCACGACACACGTCAGCAGCAGCGGCGTCAGCACCAACACCACCCCAAACCCTAGGGTTCGGAACGGCATCGATCTGGCCACATGAGGGCACAAGGTCCAAATCGAATTGGACAGAAGGGTGAAGCAGGGTTGACAACCACACTATGCACGACGGTGGCGGCCAGGAAGGTCCACGACGGCGCGAATCACCGGCGGTAGCATCACTGACCACGGGGTCGGGAGAGGAGAAGAAGAGAGGTGAGATTGAGGGGGAGACAGAGGGTGAGTTGGGCTGGTTGGGCCAAGACCCCTTCGGGGTGTTGTTTTGACTTTGCCCTACTGGGCCACAAGGGCCCAATAAAACCAAACAGTCAGCCCAAATCAGTTTAATCCGTTTTAATAAAGAGGAAAAGACCAAAATGCCCCTGAAACTAAATAAATTCTAGAAAATAAAATAAAAGTCCAAAAATTATAAATAAAATATTTTTGGATTCACAATAATCCAAACTATCAAAATAAATTTTAAGAGATAAAATTTTAGACATATAAGTTTTATTCAGAATTTTGTAATAAATATATTCCTTATGGAATTTTACAAAATTATTGAAAGATGATAAAAATAAATAAAAGTCACTTTCATTATATATTAATATTTTAGTATTTTAGAAAAATACTAAACAAATATTTAATATCAAGTTTTGGTATTTAATGATAATTCTTAAAGGAATTATTAATTAAATAAAATGCAAATAAATTGAAATAGAATAAAAGAATACAATATTCAATAAATATTAAAAATTAATATTTATAAAATCTTTATTATTAAAAGAATTTTTATAATTTAAATAAATGGGGAAGAATACATATAAAGCTAAATGATGCATTACATTACTTTGCATAATCATTTTGCTTCTTTAAATATTGTCCTTACCGGGCAATAATGATGTTTTTGTAGACATAGAAGCTCAAGGTCCAGTGCAAGCATCAGACTTCACTACCTTGCCATCACATGGCAAGTTCATCACTTGCTCATGTCCTTTGAAGAATATTTATCAAAGTATTTGCGAATTGTGTGTTATCATCTATATTATAGAAAAAGAAAACATTATTTTCTCAAGATACTAAATCTTAGATATCGTCCTAAGTGATGATCTGATGGAGCAATAGAACTTAGGGTTCTAATTGCAATAATGATGAACAATTAGGGATTAATAACCCATGACATCAGTGATTCTAGCGCCGTATATTACGCGTTAACCATGCGATTTGGAATGGGACGGAGAATTCAGCTATATCCTTTTCCTCTTGTATGGAGGCAAGACGACCTTACCGTGACGTTGTGATTCCTTGTGCGGATCCAACATATGGGTGGGAACCCTTACGCCCCACACTTTTGGTGTCTAGATTATCTATGAATGGTGTTTAGGGATATAGTCCAGTCAAATGGTACTCGTCCGGGCATCACCAGGTCATAGAGTCTTCGGGAAGTCATCAGGGTTTTAGCCTACCTGAAAGGGGGCTTAACGGAGGTGAGCCAGCCCCGAAGGATCTTGCAGACATATGAGGTCGCGGAGAGGGCAGTGATTGGCTTGGACCAACTACTGGGCCCCACATCATGGAATTATGGACGGGAAAGTACGCCCGGTTGTGCAACAAGGAGTTGATCTCTCATGGGTAAAGTAACGCACCTCTGCAAAGTGTAAGAATTGTAACTTGTTACTCCCTGTTCCGGGAAGGAGCTACGAACACGGCAGGAAAGGAACTCCATGAAAGTTCTAGTCAACTTGTGAAGGCTGATGGTCATAGATTTTCATAATAAAATCAATCTTTGAAGAAAGATTTACCAAAACTGCATAGTGCCAAGGACTTATAGTCCGAGGTGGTAGTTAAAGCATCAAACTTCCCACATTGCATATAATGAACTTGTTGGGTAACGTTGTTACTCATCCTTTCGTTTGAATCCTTGCTAAGACTCTGAGAATCCCGAAGATACTCCAATGTATGCATCTGAGAGTCAAGAGGAGGTCTTCTATGAAGAGCCCAACCTGTATGGAGCCATAGAAGGGGAGGACTACGACATCGTCTACGAAGGAGAATTCCAAGAGTCCGAATAATTACTATAGTTCTAGTAGCCACTTGAGCCGAGCAACATGAACAATATATAGCAATAAGTCGTTGAGCTCAATTTGGAGTTTAAGTTTTAAATTTGAAACTTTCGCTGAAACACTTATATTTTGGTTTGTAAGTTGAATCTTTTGGAAGCCTTGAACTTCCGTTATTGTAATAACGTGTGTATGTTTATAATATGGACCCGCAATGTTTCTGTTGTACCACTCTGAGGGATGTGATATTTACGGAACGATGTTCTGTGGATGCCATGTCAATGACTATAGTGTACTACACATGAAGTGGTATGCTGGGTCACCGCAGTTGGTATCAGAGAAAATTTCTTTGACCTTAGGTTGGAAACCTAGTAAAGGGTATTAACTGTAGGATAGTGTAGCAATGATATAGAATTCTCTAAACTTAATATAATGGGTATTCAAATGAGAATATTCCATTATATGTTTTAGTGCGATAATTCTTTGTTATGATGCAATATATTATTGGTTACTAATATGAATATTTTTCTGATATACAGAGATATTGCACCAAAGTTTCCAAAACAGAGTTTGGTAAGGAAAGACGAGACTCTTGATGATTATCAAGGATCACTCACAGAACAACTTTGTCAACTTTTAAAGATTTTTAGTTGTCCAACTAGAATTCCAGTGAATAATATAACTTACTATGATGGCCGGATGTTATCCAAGTATCATGTGAGTATCCAACTTCCAGAGGAGCTTGGATTATATCATGATATACCTATAGGTGAAGGTAGGAGTCATTTAGCAGCCTATCATGTTGCTGTTGTGGAGGCGATAGATAATATCCGGGAGCATAAAGCCAAGGAGTTAGAAGGTAGCACATTTTCTATGATACCTCATGATTCTATAGACTCGGAGCCTATATCGGATAATCTTACTTTGGTTAAGAAGCATCCTAAGTTAGCTTCCAAGTTTATGGATAGATATCGAACACTCGTTGCGTATTTCTATAAGACACATCAAGTGATTGTCGAAGATAAAAATAACATGTTAGAGGATCTAACTGATCCGGAAAGGAGGAAGCAGTTAGCATTCCAGTTAGAGAAGGAAGCAAGTAGTAGTGCAACACCTATCTTTAAGGATATACTTATAGATCCTGAATCTTTTATACCATATCCTTATTCACCAAGTCCTGAACCTATACATGATCCCACTATGGATACGAGGTATGCAGTACCACATGGTTCAGAGGAAGGTTCTAATTCAGAACTTCCTATTGAGAATTCTGCTGGTTGGAGAAGGGGATCATATGAAGGATCTCACGAACACCAGATGTCCATAGATGGTTCTGACAGAAATGTTGGATAATCTAGCTAGATGGGTGCAAGAAATAACCCTAGCAATAGTAGTAGAAATGCCATGTCGATAGATAATCAGGATGAAGAAGAAGATCCTTAGGAGAGAGTGTTTGAATCATCAACATCTTCTCAAAACCCAGGGAATATACATTATCCGGTGTTTAACTATCTTGCCCAAAGGAGCACCTGGGGATCGGCAGGATCTGCGTATCCTGTTGACAACTCAAGGAATGAAGCTTAGGAGATGCAAGCAGGAGATAATGTTGAATATGTTTCTGAAGACTTTTCAGCTAAGCTGGAGGGAGTCAATGCGCTCAGGTTTAGTAATGACTCAAGTTCTGACACTTCAGATACTGAGTATGTTCCTTCTGGAAGGCCATTTGTTCCGCAAACTGTGCGACGAACATCACATCACCACGGTTGGACATCAGGCATGTATGATGAGCGTAGTTACTACTAGAAGTAGGCAACTATTTAGAAGTATCAAGTACCGTGTATTGTACTCCAAGAATAAGATAGTTAGATAAATAAGGTAGTGTTATGATTATACCTATATGGTATATGTTGTAGTGACTTTGTATTATTATGATATTATGTATAATATGTGAAATGCATATTTGGATTTTCTTTGGATCTTCATTGTGTGACTAGTTCTGTGCGTAAAGTCGAGCTCAGAACACATGTGCATGATGTAATTATGAGTTTTTGCTTTATGTTGGAGGACTAGAGGGTCATGGATACGAGTGTAGAAACCAAAGCTAAACAGCAGCGGATGTAACGTGAGGCCAAAGAGAAGGCCGATGCAGATGCAACAAATCAGGGAGCATTACCACCACCACCAATGAGGCCGTTAATGGAGAAGAACTTTATGCAGTGTATGCAAATGATGCAAGAGACCCAGAAAAAGTTCATGGAGGAGTTGCTGGGACGAGGAAATCAGAGGGCACCTACAGGTGGAGGAGTGAGTCTATCTGACTTACGGAATGCAAGACCGTTACCTTTTGCATCAGCTCCTGAACCAATGGATGCAGAAGATTGACTAGCAGATACAGAAAGAAAGCTGAAGACTGTAGGTTGCAATGATGAGGATAAATTGAGGTATGCAACTCATCTTCTAACTGGACCTGCAACATCATGGTGGGAGAATCAGTTGGCCATGCAACAACCAGGAAGGGAGTACACCTGTGAGGAGTTTAAACAGAGATTCCGTGAATATCATGTTCCGGAAAGTGTTATGGAGTTGAAGCGGAGAGAATTTGAGGAGCTGCAGCAGGGATATAGGGTGACTTCTTTTGGGCTTATAACCTAGCTTCTAGGTTCCCCACCGCATAAGCATAAAAGAAGTCTCCAGATTTCCCCACCGAAAAACGCCTCAGAAGCCAAGTTACATGCAGTGGAGAGAAACTAGTCGAGACCAGTTTCCCGAGCTTCTCATCCAGCCCGCGAACCATTTTTTAAGAATAGACATGTCCTTGTCAAAAATTACAGCAGTGTGCCACCGCAAGGAACCAATCATTAAAAAAAAAACCTCAGCGCTCCCGAGCCCGTCCTGCCCGACCCCCCCGCGAACCGTCCCAGCGCTCGACCCTTTCTCCCAGCACTGGCGCTCGCAGCCATCGAGCCGCCGCCTCCCCCCAGCCCGTCTATGCTCCAGCACCGCCGCCGCGACCAGATCCCGGCCGCCAGCGGCCGGATCCCACCCGCCGCCTTATCTTCTTGGCCGAATCCCACCTGCCTGAGGCCCCATCTTTTCCGCCCGAAGCTCCAGGCCGGTGAGGAGATACTCGTCCGGCCGCCCTCTGCTCGTCAGGCCGGACTCAGCCGCGGCCTCGTCCCCTCCAGCATGTCGTCCGAGGCAGCTAAGGTAGCGTTCTTCAATGTTTTCTTTCACTCATGGTTCTTGGTAGATGCATACGATTCTTGCTATGTGATGCGCCGCGCTGTCTTTTTTCTGAGCCTTTTGACCAGTTGGTCTGTTCCCATTTCCACGATAGTCACTCTCTCCGTCATCTTGTGTGAATCTTGGATTGATAGCCAGATTCATTGTATGCGGTCATGTATAAATCGTGTTCGCTTTGCACACCAATCAGACGTGTGGTCTTCTGCTCGTTAGTTTGGTGACAATTGTGATTCGTCAGGAGGTAACTCATGGATATATGCTTGCTAGTAGATGTTAAGCGTAGTGATTGTACTGTCCCAAAAATTATGTCATGTTAAAAGATGATACAGGTGTATCGATAGTGGTGTGTGTGTGATAGTGTGACATAAAAATGGTGGATAATATTTTTTGTTGTATATCTAGATTGTCAAGCCAAAACAAGTGAAAGCTAGTTGGGATGCTGTAGCTCATTGTGTATTTCTTGACGTGTGCATCGAAGAGATTAATGCAAATAATCGTCCGGTACATGTTTTGACCAAACATGGTTATTCAAATTTGGTTACGAAGTTCAACGAACGCACGAAGAGAAACTATGACCAGAAACAAATGAAAAATAGGTGGGAAACACTCAAGAAGGATTACACTGTTTGGAAAGGATTGATCCAACATGCATCCGGTTTGGGTGTAGATCCTATCACTCATACCATTGATGCTAGCGACGATTGGTGGACACATGAGATACATGTAATGATGATAACTTGGTTGGAAATTGTTGTTGTTCAATGCATATGTTTGGCAATTGTTGTTATTCTAATAGCATTTTGTGATATGCAGATGTGTCCGGAGGCTGCCAAGTTTCGGATAGCTCCACTGCAGGATGAGGAGGACCTAAAGATACTGTTTGACAAAAATGTTGTGACCAATGTGGCTGCTAGGGTGCCTCCAACTTCTCAGGCTCGAGTGGACATTGAAGTGGATGGTGAAGATTCAGGTTGTGAGGCTGATGATCCTCTTGTTACACCTGTGCGTACACATGGCAAGAAGAAGAGAGGATGCCCCTACTCACCTACTCCCACATCCATGCCAAAGATGAGTGCTACAACTAACAGCGCTTCTAGGTTGGATCATATGATGGAGCTCATGGAAAAGAGGGAGAAAGACAAGGAGAGGATTAGGATAATGGAGGAAGACAAGAGTAAGAATTCTGTGACATCTCTGGACAAGAGTAAGGAATCTTCTAGGGATGAGATTAGGCGGTTGGTTTCCTTGGTATATCAGGATGGAGCTAAGCCTGGAAGTTTGGAGTACTTCTATGCGACACAACTTTTCATTTTACAGGAGTATCGTGAGATGTTTGCTTGTTTGGTGGAAGATGCAACGCCTGCCCATAGGATAGAATGGCTTAAAATGACATGGGAGCATCATAGCAAGAAGTAGTGTTTGCAACTTGTATTGTAATGAACTATGTTATTTGCTAGGAACTTGCATCCGTACTGAGATGTGTTATTTTCTAGGAACTTGTATCTGCACTGAGATGTGTTATTTATATCCTGCCGTGAACTATGTTTGTTCAGTACAACTTCAATTTGTCTTGCTCCCTAGTTATTTGGTTTCTTCTTACAATCGTTTGCTTTTGTACAATTACAGATGAACTCAAATGATGACTCGGATGAAGAATTTGATATGATGTTTATGCTTGCGGCTTGTATTGCCGACAATGAGAAGGTTCCTTATGCTGCTAGAAGACCGCCATTTGGTGTCAGAGATACAATGGGTTGAGGACAGGATGAATGATCCAAAGAGATTCTACAAGGCTTTTAGAATGAGGAGGTCAGTCTTTCAAATGTTGCATGCCATTCTTGTTGCTGACTATGGCCTCCTTTCGACTGCTCAGATGTCGAGTGTAGAATCATTATCTATGTTTCTTTGGATGTTGGGGGGCCCCGCAACAATTAGTCAAGCTGCAGATCGTTTTGAGCGTAGTGTTTCTACTGTGAGTAACAAATTTCATCATGTTTTAGACTGTGTAGACCGTATGGCGGGTGATTATATTAGACCTAATGATCCTACTTTCACCCAAGTTCATGATAAACTTAGACAACCTAGATTCTGGCCCCATTTTAAAGATGCCATTGGAGCAATTGATGGAACACACATTCCTGTGATAGTAGCTGAACAAGACAGGCAAAAATATACTAATAGGAAAGGTTATACAAGTCAGAATGTGTTGGCAATATGTGATTTTGACATGAGGTTCACATTTGCTGTTGCTAGATGGCCTGGATCTGTTCATGATACACGTGTATGGACTGATGCTCGGCCCCATTTCTCCAACTATCCGCACCCTCCTACAGGTAATCTTCTCGCATATGTAGTACGTACAAAAAATATGTGCTGATAAATACTACATATTTATATTCTGATTTGTTTGCTACTTTCAGGAAAATACTATCTTGTTGACTCTGGATATCCAAATAGAATTGGTTATCTCGCCCCATTCAAAGAATAGCGCTACCATGTTTCGGAATTCCAAGGGGCACCTCCACAAAACATGATGGAGAGATTCAACCATCTTCATTCCTGTCTACGTAATGCCGTCGAAAGAGCATTTGGCGTTCTGAAGAAGAAGTGGCGCATTCCGCAAGGATTGCCACATTTTCACGATCCTCTGACGCAAACGAAGATCATCACTGCGTGCATGTGTTTGCATAACTTTATTCGCGACAGTAAGCTACATGATCAACATTTTCACAACTTTGAGCGAGGCCCATATATTCACGAGGATAGCGCATCGTATACTAGTGCAACCGCTCCCTCTTCATCTGATAGTGTCATGGGTACACTACGACAAAGCATCGCTGAAGGAATAGTAGCTTGAGATGTTATTTTTATTGTAATTTCAGAATCGTATGACACTTTCTATTATTTTGGCATGTCTTGAGTTATACTACAACATCATGTTTTATATTTATGTCTAGCTCTATTTCTACTTATAACTAGCGTACGTATACAATATATCGTTTTATTAAAAGCGTCTAGGGGCATAACAGACATGTCACAGCTTATCGCAGTAAATAAGCCAAAATAGATAAGCCCAAAAGAAGTCTCCCGACAGTTTCTACAAGCTTCTGCCCACCGCAGTTTCTTCCCACCGGAATCTATAAGCAGGCTTATGCATAAGCAGAAGCCCAAAAGAAGTCATCCATACTAGTGTTATGAAGTATATCCAGGAGTTTAGTCAACTGTCTCGATATGCTGAGGAAGAAGTTAATATGGAGGAAAAGAGGAAGAAGCGTTTCCTGCGTGGATTAAATCCATTTGTGAGGATGCAGTTGAGGTTGGATAATAAGCAAACTTATCAGCAGTTGCTAGATGCAGCTATTACCTTCGAAGATGACTACAAGAATGTCCAACAGGATAGAAGGAAGAGAGCTAAGAAGGAAATCAAGACGATACAAGCAAGCAAGACCAAGCCCAATCTGGAATTCAAACCAAGGAATAAGCCCTATAACAACAACACTTCCAATCGGAGTGCAAATCCAAACGCAAAGAATATTAGATGGCACAATTGCAAACTCCCAGGGCATATGAGCAGGGATTGCCCAAAACCAGTAATTGTATGCCATGCTTGTGGTCAGAGAGGTCACATCAAGCCCAATTGTCCAAGAAAACCACAAGGAGGTTGGCCGGTTCGAGATGGAAGGAAAGCCAGTGGAGGAAATGGACAGCCCAATAAAGGAGGAAATAATGGCAAGAACAACAATGGCAAGAGGAACATACCTACCAGGAAGCTGAACTATGCAACCCTCGAGGAGGTGGATAATTCGTAGCATGCAGTGATATGTACGCTTAATATCCTTACCATGGCAAAGTTCTTTTTGATACTGGTGCAACTACTTCATTCATTTCTGAAGAATTCTGTGATAAGTTCAGGATTAGAAGGGCAATGTTAGAAAACCCTATGACCGTAGTTACGGCAGGGGGAATGTGATTGTACGCCACATTAAACAAGATTAGGTTATCTCGATCTATGGTTGTACCTACTTTGCAGACCTTTATGTGATTCCTTTGAAGGGAATTGCAGTGGTGCTGGGGATGGACTGGATGATGGAACATGGGGTTCAGATAAATTGTGAGGACAAAACTGTCTCAATCAAAACTCCAAGTGGACCAAGGATAGTTTATCAAGCAGATAAGCACTGGTAGATTCTTGAAAACTCGCGAAACAAAAATTCGTACTACCGATTCCCTGGCGAATGTTGGTATACCATTAAATTTTTTACGCAAAGTTGGGTTGTTTGATTGCTAAACACTTCGCGCATGGCGCTATGTTTTTGTCAGAAGAATGTTTCGTGACTGTGGTTTAATTTTGTCGTTTTGCTTAATTTACGATTGTAATTAATGTAAAGTTTGGGTTGTTTATGTTCGCCAATTTGTGGATTTGATGAGCAATGTTCATAGGCCTAGTTGTAGTGCGTATGCTTAAAATACAACACTCGCCAAAATAGTAACGGACCAGACATATAAATAAATGGGAATTACATTATACAGTTTCAAAATATAAGAGTTTTTAGCTTTGTGATCTAGACCTCTTTAGGTTGGCTAGAATCTCCCTCATCAACTTGTGGTTGTGTGACTCATCACCTGGCCAAAATGATCAAACCCAGTTGATACATCTGAGTAAGCCATGACACACACTCGTGGCAGATGTGGGCTGATGCCAACATTGTATGGGATCTAGACCTCTCTACGCTGGCTAGAAACATCTTCACCAGCGTTTCTCCTCTCGCTCAAAACAGTGTGTATTTCTTTGGTATAGTCCTCGTCACAAAGGAGTAAAAATGCCTTGATAGTACTTATGGCCGTGTCTACGAGTCAAGGGATGTAGTTTTTGATGAAAATGTTTTTCCCTTTGCTACACTTCATCAAAATAGCGGGTCGTCGTCTCCATGATGAAATTCTTTTGCTTCCTTCAGACAATCCCTCCTCGGTAGAAACAACTATGGGTGTGCATACTAATGACCAATATATATGTGCCGATTGTTCCTGTCGTTGATCCTATGCAGGCCACAGCTGACACCCTGCCCACAAGCTGTACCGAACTAGTCACGCAAAATTCTGCCGAAAATACCGATGACAACACGTCAGATAATGAGGCTGAAGGAAACACCGCTACAAGCCAAGAAAACACGTACTCTGAGCATGATACGGGGGCAAAATCTACCTTGGATCCGCCCCCCCGAGACTCTGAGACTCGCCGTCACCTGGGCGTATCGATCCGCGCCAGTCCCCTCACGCCACGTCCCCAAGGTCTGGGCCCTCCTTTGCATCGCGTTCTGCGCGTAACTATGGCGGCCATGGGGAGCCCGACACGTCTTCCCCGTGATCCCCACCAACGCGTGTACGCGCGGATCTCCCGCCCAGCTCTTCCCCGTGGTTCTTCTGACGGCTTCGGGAGTGACACCTCGCCAGGAGATCCAATCGGCACGTCGTTGAGCGCTGGTGCCCAGGAATATTCTGCACCTGTACAATCTTCAGCGCCAGGATCTTCTGCAGCACCTGCTGCTGACGTATATACTGCTGCTGAACCCCACACTCGTCTACAAAAAAAGGTACTACTACCTCCGTTCCAAAATGTAAGGCTTTTTAGCAAACTAAAACAACTTGCTAAAAAGGTTTATATTGTGAAACGAAGGAAGTATAAAGGACCCAAAAATTCGTACTGAGGGCACAATTCGGTTGGGACTATTAACATATACTCCCTCCGTTTCAAAATATAAGATGTTTTAGCTTTGTGAAGGAAATGTATCTATACTTATTTTAGTGTGTAGGTTTATTCAAGTTTCGAGTGAATCTACAAATTAAAACAAGTCTAGATACATTTGCTTCACAAATCTAAATCTGGTACCTGCAAAATAAAAAGAAACTTAAAAAAGAAAGAAAGTTAGGATTAGAATTATTTTACTCTCAGATTTGACAGTGAAGTGCACTGTTCAAGATTTCATCATTGAGTAATCTTTTAAAGGGGCAAATTTCACCAATATGAAAGAACGGAATCTTTCATAATTTAAGCCAGAAGTCAAATAACCCCAAACAACAAGGAGGGGCAAGTTTCACCAGCCAAGTAAGAGTAACCAGATAAAGGTAACTTCACAATCAGAGCATATCCACAAGGTGTGCAGCAGACACACATGCATCACACACACCAAACTGCATGGTGTGTGCTTTAGCACCACAACAACAACCACACACACAAAACCATCAGCATAGCCATGGGAAGCATCCCCACACCATTTCTTAATTCATACACACCAAGAACAGCAGTCCAGCTAAACCAAGCCAAAGCCAAGCAAGATCACACCAATCAAAACACTGGATCACATCACCAAAATGGTGACATAAGGAGGGGGTAGATCAGGTGGATAACAAGACCAAGATCAAGCCATCAGGACCAGGAGGTGAATGGCTAGATCAAGAACAAGCCTAGGAGCTGGAAATACCAGGGGAGCACCAGATCAAGCTAGCCACAAGATCAACAACAACAACCAAGTGTGGTGAGTAGTAACATACCATCACATAATCTATCTGTCTAAGCTAGACAAATATTTTTGAGTTGTCTCATACTCCACTTCTCAGAAAAACACCCAAGTGGGGTGATTCCATCATTGAAGTTTTAAACACTAAAGGCAATCACAAAACTATAAAGATCCAACTAAGATCTCAGGGCAACATCATTGATCCTAGCTATCAAGCTATATTTAAATTCAAGAATGAATATAGTCAAGATTTAAGCTTCTAGGCACATCTCTTAAATAGGAGTAGCACCTTAGAATTTAATCTTATGGATCTATAGAAGTTATCAGGCTTACAATCATTTTCCCCAACTTTGATTCAAGAAACAGAAGCTGGTATCACTACCAAAACCAATCCATGAGAAATAATAAGAGAAGGGTCTAATCCCTAAACCTCAGACCAACATCATAGGTCTTAGGGATTTAAGGAAAGAAGTTTCTACTTATCTATAAAGCCAAGCTAATTTTAATCTTGAACAAACCCAAACCAAGTAATAGAATCTAATCTTGTGTGCCATACAAGGATGGTGTCACAAGAACAGTTCTAAACTAAGCAGGTTAAGCATCCAATCTTCACAGATACAACCAAGCAACTATAAATCATTTTCCTGTTCTTAATCACAAGAATCATAACCAGGAATATTCATTTATATATATCATCACTGTAATAGACCATTTGATCCCAAGCTATATATGAATTCTTAAGCCAACGGTACTAATACAGTGACTTCATCACACAACACTCACTGTCATTAACCCAGTAATGACACTGGTGAGCTATTAAACCACTAGATTTCCCAAGTATTGCTTCTAGAGAAACTTTACCATCTGAACCATATCAAAATTAATCCATAGAATCATCTGGTAAACCACTAGCATCACCGCAGTTAATCATAAGTGAAGGGTTTCGCGGCATAGTAAATCAAAATTTTCTACGGATGCGAATAGAGGGAAAGCCAAGATCTAATCTAGGAGATGCAATCAACGAGAGAGATTGGATTAGATCTTCATACCCTTGAAGATTCGCACAGTGGAACGTTCGTCGGAACGTGGGTGATGTAGTCGTACTCGCTTCTCCTCCTTGCGATCCAATCCGATCTAGCACCACAAGTGGCGGTGCCTCCGTGAGATGCACACGTGCAGCACCTCGACGTCTCCTCCTTCCTCGGACCAGCAAGTATGGTGGAGAGATAGATTGGATCTACAACACGACGGCGTGGTGTATATGGTGGAGAATTTCTGCAGCAGGGCCTCGCCTACAAACAGTCGGGAGGGAGAGAGGAAAGCTAGCAAGGCGGCTAGGGTTTGGAGGAGAGGTGTGTGGGTGAGGGGGCGCACCACCCCTCTATATATAGAAGGGGGGCGGCCAGCCCTTGCCCCTCCTCCAAGCCTATCTCTAGTTTAAACAATTTAAACTCTCCCTTATCTAGAAATCCTATCTCTAGTTTAAACGATTTAAACTCTCCCTTATCTAGAAATTCTATCCCGAGATTTAAACGAGTCAAATCTCTCTAGAATCGGCTGGGCCCTATGGGGCCTTGTGCCCCTGGCCCAATGCGACCAGGACACTCCCTCATAGGCCCATGCCCCCTCCCGGAAGGTGGGGCCACGTTGGTCCCCTTTCGGAAGGTTCTAGAAGCTTCCGGTACAATACCGATTAACCCGGAACAATTCCGAACTCCAAAAACTGCACTGCCTTATATGAATCTTATTCTCCGGACCATTCCGGAACCTCTCGTGATATCCCGGATCCCATCCGAGACTCCGAACAAAAATTCATAAACCAATTATCCAATCTATCCTAGCGTCGAGATACGTTAAGTGTGTGACCCTGCGGGTTCGAGACTATGCAGACATGATCTTCTATCAATAATCAACAGCGGGGTCTGGGCACCCATATTGACTCCCACACATTCATCGATGATCATATCGGATGAACCACGATGCCAGGATTCAATCAATCCCATATATATATTCCCTTCGTCTCGCGATATTTTACTTGCCCGAGATTCGATCGTCGGTACCGTCATACCTAGTTCAATCTCGTTCACAGCAAGTACTTTACTCGTTCCGTAATCCGATATCACTTTGTGATTAACTCCTTAACCACATGCTTGCAAGCGGTGTTGATATCGATTACCGAGTGGGCCCGAAGTATATCTCTCCGACTTGGGAGGGACAAATTCCATCTCGATACATACAACCCAACAGATACTTTCCGATCACCTGAGAGACACCTTTATGATCACCCTCTCATAGGATGACGTTTGATGACCTCAAAGCTTTCTTCCGATACCAGGGAGTTGTATTATCTCATGGTCTAAGGAATACAATATTTGACATAGGAAAAGCTTCGCAAAGATGAACACGATGAAACGATCTAATTGCTTCGCTTAGTTTGGGTCTGTCCATCATATCATTCTCCCAATGATATGATCTCATTATCAATTGACAACTCATGTCTATGGTTAGGAAACCTTAACCATCATTGATCAATGAGCTAGTCCTTAGAGGCGTACCAGGGACACGGTGTTGTTCACAAACCACATAAGTATTAATGTTTCCGCTTAATACAATTCTAGCATGGAATATAAACTTTATCATGAACAAGAATTATAATAATAACATCTTTATTATTGCCTCTAGGGCATAATTCCAACAGTCTCCCACTTGCACTAGAGTCAATAATCTAGTTTACATCTGGCAACAATCTCACACCCATGGCACTGAGGTGTTGATCATGTTTTACACGTGGAAGAGGTTTAGTCAATGGATCTGGGACATTCAGATCCGTATGTACTTTGCTAATCTTCAGACCTCCATCTTCTATATAATCTCGGATTATATGAAACTTGCGGTTGATATGCTTGGTCTTTGGATGATATCTTGGTTCCTTAGCGAGTGCTATGGCGCCAGTGTTGTCACACAATATCTCCAGTGGGTCCAATGCACTTGGAACCACGCCAAGCTCAGTGATGAAGTTTCTGATCCAAACTCCTTCACTTGACGCTTCTGCAGTAGCCATGTATTCCGCTTCTACTGTAGATCCCGCGATCACGCTTTGCTTGCAGCTTCTCCAGCTCACAGCTCCTCCATTCAAAATATAAACGTATCCTGTCTGAGATTTGGAATCATCCTTGTCGGTGTTGAAACTAGCATCGACGTAACCTTTTACGACAAGCTGTTCATCACCCCCATAGACTAAGAACATTTCTTTAGTTCTATTTAGGTACTTTAGGATGTTCTTCACGGCTGTCCAGTGTTCCACTCCTGGATCACTTTGATATCTGCTCGTCAAACTAAGAGCATTGGACACATCCGGTCTAGTACACAGCATGGCATACATGATGGAACCTATGGCCGAGGCATAAGGCACTTTGCTCATAGCTTCCCTATCATTTACCGTAGCTGGACACTGAGCCTTGCTCAATATCTTACCTGACAACATAGGCACTGAACCTTTCTTTGCCTTATCCATTCTGAACCTTTTCAGAACTTTGTCTAGGTATGTACTCTGGCTTAAAGCTATCAGGCGTCTTTGTCTATCTCTATAGATTTTGATGCCCAATATATAAGCAGCTTCACCTAGGTCTTTCATTGAAAAACACTTGTTCAAATAACTCTTCACATCGTTAAGCATGTTGATGTCATTTCCGATAATCAATATGTCATCCACATACAGTACCAGAAACGTCACCGAGCTCCCACTCACTTTCTTGTAGATACAAGCTTCGTAGCAATTTGGAACAAATCCAAAACTCTTGATCACTTGATCAAAACGAAGGTTCCAACTCCGAGATGCTTGCTTCAGTCCATAAATGGAACGCTGAAGTTTGCATACTTTACTAGCATCCTTAGGATCGAAAAAACCTTCGGGTTGCATCATATACAACTCTTCATCAATGTTCCCATTGAGGAAAGCAGTCTTGACATCCATCTGCCATATTTCATAATCATGAAACGCAGCAATTGCTAATAAAATCTGAATGGACTTAAACATCGCTACGGGAGAGAAAGTCTCATCGTAGTCAACACCTTGAACTTGTCGAAAACCTTTTGCGACAAACCGTGCTTTATAGACGGTAACATTACCATCCGCGTCTGTTTTCTTCTTGAATATCCATTTGCACTCAACGGCCTTTCGGTCGCTAGGAGGATCCACCAAAGTCCATACTTAGTTTTCGCTCATGGATCCCAATTCAGATTTCATGGCTTCCAGCCATTTCTCAGTCTGGGCTCATCATCGCTTCCTCATAGTTCGTAGGTTTACTATCTTCTACTAACAAGACAGTCAAGACAGGGTTGCCGTACCACTCAGGAGAGGCACGCGACCTTGTCGACCTGCGACGTTCAGTAGCAGCATCGTCCGAAGCTTCATGATCCTTGTCATTAGCTTCCTCTATTGTTGGTGCAGGCGGCACTGGAACAATTTCAGGTGCTGCGCTACTCTCCAATTCAAGAGAAGGTTTAATAACCTCGTCTAGCTCTACTTTCCTCCCACTCACTTCTTTCGAGAGAAACTCCTTCTCAAGAAAGGAACCGTTCTTTGCGACAAACACTTTGCCTTCGGTTCTGTGATAGAAGGTATACCCAATGGTTTCCTTAGGGTATCCTATGAAGACGCATTTCTCCGCTTTGGGTTCGAGCTTGTCCGGCATCAACTTCTTGACGTAAGCTTCGCATCCCCAAACTTTAAGAAACGACAACTTAGGTTTAGCACCAAACCACAGTTCATACGGTGTCGTCTCAACGGATTTAGATGGATCCCTATTTAAAGTGAATGCAGCGGTTTCTAATGCATAACCCCAAAATGATAATGGCAAATCAGTAAGAGACATCATTGATCGGACCATATCTAATAGGGTTCGATTCCGGCGTTCAGACACACCATTGCGCCGTGGTGTTCCGGGTGGCGTGAGTTGTGAAACGATTCCACTTGCTTTAAGATGCGTGAGAAAATCATAACTCAAATATTCACCTCCACGATCGGATCGTAGAAACTTAATCTTTCTGTTACGATGGTTCTCCACTTCATTCTGAAATTCTTTGAACTTTTCAAACGTTTCAGATTTATGTTTCATTAAATAGATATACCCATATCTACTTAAGTCATCGGTAAAAGTGAGAAAATAGCGATATCCACCGCGCGTCGAAACACTCATCGGTCCGCATACATCGGTATGTATGATTTCCAACAAGTCCGTTGCTCGCTCCATCATACCGGAGAACGGGGTTTTGATCATCTTGCCCATGAGGCATGGTTCGCATGTGTCAAATGATTCAAAATCAAGAGACTCCAAAAGTCCATCAGAATGGAGTTTCTTCATGCGCTTTACACCAATATGACCTAGACGACAGTGCCACAAATAAGTAGTATTATCACTATCTACTTTGCATCTCTTAGCCTCAATGTTATGGATGTGTGTTTCATCCCTTTCGAGATTTAGAAGAAATAAACCATTCACAAGAGGTGCATGACCATAAAAGATGTTACTCATATTGTAAC
This sequence comes from Avena atlantica, assembly GCA_910589765.1. Classification (NCBI taxonomy): domain Eukaryota; kingdom Viridiplantae; phylum Streptophyta; class Magnoliopsida; order Poales; family Poaceae; genus Avena; species Avena atlantica. Next base: position 3,945,638 of record OU342739.1, read on the forward strand.
ACCCTCAGAATCGGACCTATGCAAGTTTGAGCAAAATTCGCCAAACCCGCATAGAAACGATTCAAAGGTGCCCACCAGGCACTTTCGTGCGGGTGGAAAACGAAGTAATAACATTACACAACAGTCCTCGATGGGACCCACAGAACAGATAGATATAACAGCGACTCCAAGAGTCAAGAATACAGATATAATATACAAAGATCCAAATCACCTTGAAACGATAGAGCGTCCAGCTACGGACAAGATGCAAATGGGGCTAAGAGCCCTGAAGAATAACCAATGGCGTCCATAACCCTGCCCAGGCCAAGCCGGAAGGGAAACCCTGCTAACGGCGTCGATCTCAAAACCTGCTTAAACAAAAGGGGTGCCGACAAAGGGCAAAGGAAAAAGAAGGAGCGTCAGTACTGAGGCCAGTACACGGCGAGGCTAGAATTCGGCGGTCCTCGCCTACATAGGTATGGTGGACTGAAGCGGCAGCGGCAGCATTGCACTAAACAACCTATAGAGACTCGATACAACTGGCGATTATCAGAGAGGGGTAAGATAGACCTATCCGGATCCAACCTGAAGCTAACACCAAACAAACCCATCCTGGTGTTTCCCCCTCGAGACCAAACGAGGAAGTCAACCGAGGAACTCACACAGTGGGCAGTTTTATTTATTCCGTTTTCGTTGCAGCAATTACTAGTCAGGTTTAGATAATCATCCTGATAAAATAAGCAGTGGACACTTTTAGTTAACCATTCCGTTGTAGTGGCTTCTTTTACTAGTCAGATACGATTAACATGAGATAACCCAAAACCCAGCAGTTGTTGGTACTTTTATTCAGCCATTCCGTTGTAGTTGCAATACTTACTAGTCAGATACAATTGTCGCAAGCGACAAACCAAACAAGCAATTGTGGGCAGTATTATTTAACCATTCCGTTGTAGTTGAAGCTGATTACTAGTCATTATAAAGTCAAATTTATAGCAATAAACTTTAGTTATGCTTGTCTATGATCGAGATACTGTGCTCCAAGTCGTCCATATCCGCGGACACGGCTTTCAGAAAGTTTTAACCCGGCCGGGGTGCACAAATAGCAACACACACACGATCAACCTCGGAAAAACCAAATCAAAACCCAACGAGGTCTTCACGACAGAGCAATCACAAGATTCAGAAATATTTCAGGGGGCCACCCCTTTGAGTAGATCCCGCAACAGAGTAAGCAAGCTCCGAGACGGACTCAAGGTTGGCGCCAATGGCTGTAAGCGACTGGGAACCCGAAAGTGTGGCTGGGCTTGTCGATACCGCGTAATCACTCCGCATTCCTAAACAGTACAGTGTGCTCCTCGCACAATCGTAAATACATAAGTAGCATGGCATAAGTACAGGATAGTAAATAAAACCTCAAACTAGTTGTGGCCCCAAGAAATAAGACGGAATCAAGCTCTGGCTAAGGGGGGCCCATACTCCCCATATGTGGATAGCGCGATAAATCAAGGAACAGGTATCAAGTACTCGGGGTCCTACGGGACACAAGTGGGCGTTCGGAAACCAAATATTTTCTATCACCCACCGATGCCTCTGCTTATTTCAATTTTAGTTGTTAAACAGGAATTAAAGTGAACAATAAGTAAAACTAAGATCATCTCCAACAACAACATGCGGCAAGGCTGCAACAACTGTGGCATTTGACGACACGCAACAGCACTTGAGCAAGCGACTACGACGCGCAAGTCCAACTAGCTACCAAACAACAGGTAATAGGATGTGTCCAAGGCAATATAGGGCTGCACGGTAGATCATGGGTACGGAAACTAAAGCATCGCAACACAGATAGCAATAGATCAACAGGAGGGAAGTAAATACTATAAAAGTAAGATAGGTAGAAAGGGGGAGATGCTCGCCTGAAAACATTGTCGAAGGTTCAACCGAAGATCGGGGCGAAGCTCACATCAACTCAACGGCCTTATCCGCGAAGAACCAAAACACTAGAATAAACACCGGATGCAATATTTAATACAACGGCAGAAGATCGGCATGATGCATGTATGATGTATGGCATGGCAAGGTGCGATGCAATTAGGTCAAGATTAAGCGGAACCGGGGTCCCGACAATTGATTATATTGTTCAAGTTATTTAATTACCCCGCAAATTAAATGTTGTTTAGCAAGACAACAGATGGAACCGGTTCGCTACACATGTTTAAATGAGGCCAATATAAGGCTAGATTTGCCCGCATATGGGCCCCATATTTAATTAAGAGGTGAATCGGCATAAGGCCCCCAAACCACATGATATGCATGCGAGATGTCAATCAAATATGCATCAAGTTGTTATTATATTATCAAAGTAGGGTTTGCGGGAAGGGGTGCACACATTAGAGGGTTCTCGACGGACTTGGGGTTCCGGGGTTCGGGGTCGGTCTCAGGGTCCAGGGTTAGGGTCTTCGGCTCGGGGTAGATCTTGGCGCTCGGTGTCCGGTTAGGCGATCTTGTCGGTTCAGCGGTTTCGAGTGTCGGTGTCGGACTCGGGTCTCGGTACTGGAAGATCTTGGTGTCCTATGCGGTCGATCCTGCCGTTCCGGGATGGAGAACTTGTCGTCCGGGGGAGTACTTGGCGTTCCGGACTCTCGACGATCCTTGGCGTCCGAGAAGAAGATCGTGTCGGTCCGCGGCGTAGCTCTTGGGGAGGTTCGGGTTCCACGGGTTCGGCTCGACAACTGGACTCCGGGAACGGGGTCTTCAACGTCTCGGCCATCGGGTACGGTTCGACCTACGGAACTCGCGGATGCTTGACGTGGTTCATCGGCCCGGAGATCTTGGTATAGGGACGGCTCTTGTCGGCGAGTCTTCGGGTTCGACACCGGGGTCTTCCGGATTCCATGAGGTAGAGCTTGATGTTCCATGATGAAGATCTTGTCACCTAGATGGCCGTATCGGGGATTCTTGAGTATCTTTGGTACTGTCCATCCTTAGGGTGGCCTTATGCCCGGCACAGCTCTTTGGACAACCCCAACCACACTGGAATAACGCCACCACGTACTCGTAGCAGCACTGCAAGCAGGTCCCACCGTAGGAGCACACGGCGCCAGGGCCCACTCTCAACAGACGAAGAGACGGCGACGGAGGACCGACAGGGGTCGCGGGGCCGGCACGGTGACGGAAGGGCTGCAGGCCTCGCCGGAGGAGGCCTGGGCGCGGGGGAGGCGGTCGCTGGCGGCGGAGCTCGCAGGATGGAGCGGCGACGGCGGCGAGCTCGAGGCGCGCGGAGGGCGGCGAGGGGGTGCGGGCGAGCCGGAGGTGGGGAAGGGGCGACGGTGGTTGGACGGGGCCGGCGGCGTCGCTGGGCGGACGGGGCGCCGGAGGCTGGCGCGGCGCCGGCGAACGGCGGGCTCGGAGGGTCAGAGGCGGCGAGCCGGGGTGGAGGAGGAGGAGGCGCAGCGCCGCGCGGGGCCAGGGGCGGCGGCGAGCGCGGGCTCGGCGGCGAGGCGCGACGGCGCGGGGGCGAGCTCGCGGTCGGGGGACGCGGCCGGGGCGGTCGCCGGCGGCGGCGGGGCCTGGCGGGGTCGAGGACGAGGCGGGACCGGGCCGGAGGGAAGAGGAGCACGGAGGCGCGGGAGCTGCGGCGCGGAGGCGGATGCGGCGAGAGGGTGCAGAGAGGGCGAGCAGAGGTCGGGGGCGCGCGAGGGACGGGGACCCGCAGGCGGCGACGGCTGCCTGGCGCAGGCGGACGCGAAGCGGTGGGCGAGCGCGGCCTGAGGGGAGCGGAGGGGCGAGGGGAGGCGCGCAGCGGCGGTGTGGTGGTTGCGAGCGAGGGGCGTGCGGGGGAGGCGATGGGAGGAGGAAGAAGGTTGCGTGCGGGGGTGGGGGACGGGGCCGCGCGGCGACTCCGCGTGGGTCCCGCGGTGGGCCCAGGGGACTGTGCGCGGGGGGGGGGGGGGAGTGGAGGGCTGTGCGGGCCCAGGGGAGGTAGGGGCCACAGTCAGTGGGGGTATGGGTGGTTCGGTGTGTGTGCGTTGTGTGCGTGCTCTGCGTGGGGGGTGTGGCCGGTTGGTGGGGTGGGTCCCAGGGGAAGAGGGGGAGGGAGAGAGAGAGGGGAGAGAGCTGGCTTATGTGGCAGCGTGTGAGTGGAGGGGTGAGGGAAGAGGGTGAGGTGGCGAGGGGCTATTGGTTGGGGTGATGTGGAGGGTTGGGTGTGGGTAGAGTTTTAGGTAGCTGTAGGTTTTAGAGGAGCTAGTTGGGTGGACCGATTTAAAATCCTGGGGGTGGTCGTTCGGGTCGATCTGGCCCGTTCGACTGCCCCCACTAAAAATAATATAATTTTTATTTGTTTTAAACGGGCCGTGTGCAAACCAATAGCGGCCAAAAATAATTAATCCGGAGAACCGGACTTGCGTTTGAATTAAGATGGGGCGTTCGGAAAACAAATCGGGCGTTGCGAAAATAGTTTTATGCAAACAATGCATGATGACGACGATGCAATGCACAAATTCAACGCGATTTTCTAGTAGTGATTTTGCGGGATGCCACACATATAAATAGAACAACCATTATTCTCCGATTTAAATGAATAACCGTCTTGCAATAAACATGATCCGGAAATAATGTTCATGCTCAACGCAGGCACATAATAACATTTATTAAGGTTTAAAAATAATCCCGAAGGTAAAACTAAGGAGAGCGTGCCGACGGCCATCACATCAACTCTTGATCCGTTGCCAACGCGCATCGTCACCTCATCCCTCGCAAGCCGCCGTCTATTCCGTAGCTCCTGTTTCGAGTTACAAATATTAGCAACTGAACCGGTATCAAATACCCAGGTACTACAACGAGGGCTAGTAAGGAAAACATCAATAACATGTATATCAAATATACCTTTGATGGTGCCAGCCTTCTTGTCCGCTAAGTACTTCGGACAGTTGCGCTTCCAGTGACCCTTGTCCTTGCAATAGAAGCACTCAGTGTCGGGCTTAGGACCAGACTTGAGCTTCTTCTCAGCAGGGGCATTGCGCTTGCCGCCGCCCTTCTTGAAGGGTTTCTTTGCTCCCTTACCTTTCTTAAAGGAGGGCTTGTTGACCATCAACACATGATTATCCTTCTTGATGTCCACCTCTGCAGCCTTCAGCTTTGCGAAGAGCTCGGTGATCGTATCAGTGGAACCAATCTGATTATGAGTCACTACAAAACTTTTGTAGCTGGGAGGGAGTGATTGCAGAACCCTGTCAATCTTGAGCTCCTGTGGAATCGTGCATTCCAGTTGCTCAAGACGTTGAGTGTAGCCCGACATATTTATGGCGTGCTCACTAACGGAACTCCCTTCCTCCATCTTGCAGTTAAAGAACTTCTCGGAGATCTCATATCTCTCAGAACGGGCCTGAGTCAGAAACATGGTTTTCAGCTCCTCGAGAATCTCGAAGGGCCCGGGATACTCTTCAAAACGATTTTGAAGTTCCGGTTCCATAGCAAACAACATGGTGCTCTTAATCACACCATAATCATCTTTGCGCGACTGATAGACAGCTTTCTCATCATCCGGCGCGGTTGCAGCAGGGGGGTCACCTAACGCTTTCCCAAGGACATAGTCCTTTTGTCCGCCAGACAGAATGATTCTTAGATTGCGGAACCAATTGGTGAAGTTAGACCCATTGTTTCTAAGCTTTTCCTTCTCAGCAAAAACGTTGAAGTTGAAGTTGGACTTGGCCATGTGATCTACAGTATTTGCAAGTACAATTTAGACTATGTTCATGATAAATAGTTCAACTTAATCAAATTACTAGATGAACTCCCACTAAATTCAACATCCCTCAAGTTGTTTAGTGAACACGATCCAAATTCACCACACCTAATCCGATCATCACGAGAAGAGATGTGGTTTCAATGGTGGGCAACAAAGTGTCGATCATATCATTCATATGACTCATGCTTAACCTTTCGGTTCTTGTGTTCCGAGGCCATGTTTGTACATGCTAGGCTCGTCAAGTTAGACCCAAGTATTTCCGCGTGTGCAAAACTGGCTTGCACCCGTTGTATGTGAGCGTAGAGTCTATAGCACCCGATCATCACGTGATGCTTGGACACGACGAACTTTCGCAACGGTGCATACTTGGGGAGAACACAGTTTTTATCTTGATCTTTAAGTGAGGAATCATATTATAATGCTACCGTCGCGATCTAAGCATAATAAGATACATAAAGGGATAAACATCACATGCATATAACTTTATGTGACATGGTATAGCCAATCCTCGCGCAATGATCTCCATCTTGTGCGTTCCGGCATGATCTCCATCACTCCACCATGATTGCCTCCACCACGAATAGCAACTACAACTATTGCTAACTACTTAGCGATAAAGTAAAGCTATTACATGGCGTATAAGAAGTTGACTCGCAGGTCATACACAATTATAAAGACAACCATATGGCTCCTGCCGGTTGTGTACTCATCGACATGCAAGTTGTGAAACATTACAAAACATGATCATCGCATACAATATACACATCACATCTTGGGCCATACCATATCACAGAAAACACTCCCTGCAAAAACAAGTTAGACGCCTCTACTTTGTTGTTGCATGTTTTACGTGGCTTATGGGAGTAGATGCTAAGAACGATTCTTACCTACGGAAAGCCACAACGGTGATATTATGGTTGCCAAACTCCGGTGTTAATCCCATGACAACTATAGTGAGAGAAACTGACATCCACCAGCCGCATGTGTGGAACAAGCCACACGTCAAGTGCGGAGCCGGTCTCGCGAACGACGTCGCGTAAGGTTGGCCTGGACCGCTTCAATCTCACTATCCCGCGTCATAAGAAGAACACAAACAAGAGGCTTGCAACAAAAAACATCAACGCCCGCAACAACCATGTTGCGTTCTACTCGTGAAACACATCTACGCATAGATCTAGCTCTGATACCACTGAAGGGTTTCGCGGCATAGTAAATCAAAATTTTCTACGGATGCGAATAGAGGAAAAGCCAAGATCTAATCTAGGAGATGCAATCAACAAGAGAGATTGGATTAGATCTTCATACCCTTGAAGATTCGCACAGCGGAACGTTCGTCGGAACGTGGGTGATGTAGTCGTACTCGCTTCTCCTCCTCGCGATCCAATCCGATCTAGCACCACAAGTGGCGGTGCCTCCGTGAGATGCACACGTGCAGCACCTCGACGTCTCCTCCTTCCTCGGACCAGCAAGTATGGTGGAGAGATAGATTGGATCTACAACACGATGGCGTGGTGTATATGGTGGAGAATTTCTGCAGCAGGGCTTCGCCTACAAACAGTCGGGAGGGAGAGAGGAAAGCTAGCAAGGCGGCTAGGGTTTGGAGGAGAGGTATGTGGGTGAGGGGGCGCACCACCCCTCTATATATAGAAGGGGGGCGGCCAGCCCTTGCCCCTCCTCCAAGCCTATCTCTAGTTTAAACAATTTAAACTCTCCCTTATCTAGAAATCCTATCTCTAGTTTAAACGATTTAAACTCTCCCTTATCTAGAAATTCTATCCCGAGATTTAAACGAGTCAAATCTCTCTAGAATCGGCTGGGCCCTATGGGGCCTTGTGCCCCTGGCCCAATGCGACCAGGACACTCCCTCATAGGCCCATGCCCCCTCCCGGAAGGTGGGGCCACGTTGGTCCCCTTCCGGAAGGTTCTAGAAGCTTCCGGTACAATACCGATTAACCCGGAACAATTCCGAACTCCAAAAACTGCACTGCCTTATATGAATCTTATTCTCCGGACCATTCCGGAACCTCTCGTGATATCCCGGATCCCATCCGAGACTCCAAACAAAAATTCATAAACCAATTATCCAATCTATCCTAGCGTCGAGATACGTTAAGTGTGTGACCCTGCGGGTTCGAGAATATGCAGACATGATCTCCTATCAATAATCAACAGCGGGGTCTGGGCACCCATATTGACTCCCACACATTCATCGATGATCATATCGGATGAACCACGATGCCAGGATTCAATCAATCCCATATATATATTCCCTTCATCTCGCGATATTTTACTTGCCCGAGATTCGATCGTCGGTACCGTCATACCTAGTTCAATCTCGTTCACAGCAAGTACTTTACTCGTTCCGTAATCCGATATCACTTTGTGATTAACTCCTTAACCACATGCTTGCAAGCGGTGTTGATATCGATTACCGAGTGGGCCCGAAGTATATCTCTCCGACTTGGGATGGACAAATTCCATCTCGATACATACAACCCAATAGATACTTTCCGATCACCTGAGAGACACCTTTATGATCACCCTCTCATAGGATGACGTTTGATGACCTCAAAGATTTCTTCCGATACCAGGGAGTTGTATTATCTCATGGTCTAAGGAATACAATATTTGACATAGGAAAAGCTTCGCAAAGATGAACACGATGAAACGATCTAATTGCTTCGCTTAGTTTGGGTCTGTCCATCATATCATTCTCCCAATGATATGATCTCATTATCAATTGACAACTCATGTCTATGGTTAGGAAACCTTAACCATCATTGATCAATGAGCTAGTCCTTAGAGGCGTACCAGGGACACGGTGTTGTTCACAAACCACACAAGTATTAATGTTTCCGCTTAATACAATTCTAGCATGGAATATAAACTTTATCATGAACAAGAATTATAATAATAACATCTTTATTATTGCCTCTAGGGCATAATTCCAACAATAAGCAGCAAGCCACAGCTAACAACCACTTATCATGCTTAGGGGCCATCAAAACTTGATCCAACTCATCAAATATATAATCCACAAAGGGGTATGAAACCTAAGCAGAAAAACCAGCTTAATCAGGACAGGACACTAACTAGGAATGGCCTAGCATAGAGAGCATGTCGGCAAGAGGAACAAATTACCGGAGGTCCTCGCTGTAGATTAGAAGAGGAAGAAGAGGGTCGACAACGAACACGACGGCACGGGGAGCACCCCCAAAGGGGCGCTGCGACCCACACCACACCGATGCGACGACCATAGCCACGCCTGGGGGCGAGGAGCATCACCACGAGACACGACAGCAGCAGCAGCGTCAGCACCAATGCCACCCCAAACCCTAGGGTTCAGAACGGCATCGATCTGGCCACAAGAGGGCTCAAGGTCCAAATCAAATTGGATAGAAGGGTGAAGCAGGGTTGGAAACCACCCTATGCTCCACGGCGGCGGCCAGGAAGGTCCACGGCGATGTGAATCACCGACGATAGCATCGCTGACCACGGGGTCGGGAGAGGAGAAGAAGAGAGGTGAGATCGAGGGGGAGATAGAGGGTGAGTTGGGCTGGTTGGGCCAACACCCCTTCGGGGTGTTATTTTGACTTTGCCCTACTAGGCCACAAGGGCCCAATAAAACCAAACAGTCAGCCCAAATCACTTTAATCCAGTTTTAATAAATAGGAAAAGACCAAAATGCCCCTGAACCTAAATAAATTCTAGAAAATAAAATAAAATTCCAAAAATTATAACAAAAATATTTTTGGATTCACAATAATCCAAACTATACAAATAAATTAAGAGATAAAATTTTAGACATATAAATTTTATTAAGAATTTTGTAATATATATTCCTTATGGAATTTTACAAAATTATTAAAAGATGATAAAAATAAATAAAAATCACTTTCATTATATATTAATATTGTAATATTTTATAAAAATACTAAACAAATATTTAATTTCAATTTTTGGTATTTAATGATTATTCTTTAAAGGAATTATTAATTAAATAAAATGCAAATAAATTGAAATAAAATAAAAGAATACAATATTCAATAAATATTAAAAATTAATATTTATAAAATCTTTATTATTAATTTTTTTATAATTTAAATAAATGGGGAAGAACACATATAAAGCTAAATGGTGCATTACATTACTTTGCAGAATCATTTTGCTTCTTTAAATATTGTCCTTACCAGGCAATACTGATGTTTTTGTAGACATAGAAGCTCAAGGTCCAGTGCAAGCATCATACTTCACTACCTTGCCATCACAAGGCAGGTTCATCACTTGCTCATGTCCTTTGAAGAGTCTTTATCAAATTACTTGCGAATTATGTGTTTTCATCTATATTATAGAAAAAGAAAACATTATTTTCTCAAGATACTAAATCTTAGATATCATCCTAAGTGATGATATGATGGAGCAATAGAACTTAGGGTTCTAATTGAAATAATGATGAAAAATTAGGGATTAATAACCCATGACATCAGTGATTGTAGCGCCGTATATTACGCGTTAACCATGAGATTTGGAATGGGACAGAGAAGTCAGCTGTACCCTTTTCCTCTTGTATGGAGGCAAGACGACCTTAACGTGACGTTGTGATTCCTTGTGCGGATCCAACATATGGGTGGGCACCTTTACGCCCCACACTTTTGGTGTCTAGATTATCTATGAATGGTGTTTAGGGATATAGTCCAGTCAAATGGTACTCATCCGGGCATCACCAGGTCATAGAGTCTTCGGGAACTCATCAGGGTTTTAGCCTGCCCGAAAGGGGGGCTTAACGGAGGTGAGCCAGCCCCGAAGGATCATGCAGACATATGAGGTCGCAGAGAGGGTAGTGATTGGCTTGGACCAACTACTAGGGCCCACATCATGGAATTGTGGACGGGAAAGTACGCCCGGTTGTGCAACAAGGAGTTGATCTCTCATGGGTAAAGTAACGCACCTCTGCAAAGTGTAAGAATGGTAACTTGTTGCTCCCTGTTCTGGGAAGAAGCTACGAACGCGGCAGGAAAGGAATTCTATGAAAGTTGTGGTCAACCTGTGAAGGCTGATGGTCATAGATTTTCATAATAAAATCAATCTTTGAAGAAAGATTTACAAAAACTGCATAATGCCAAGGACTTATAGTCTGAGGTGGTAGTTAGAGAATCAAACTTCCCACCTTGCATATAATGAACTTGTTGGGTAACGCTGTTACTCATCCTTTCCTTTGAATCCTTGCTTAGACTCTGAGAATCCCGAAGATACTCCAATGTATGCATCTGAGAGTCAAGAGGAGGTCTTCTATGAAGAGCCCAACCTGTATGGAGCCATAGAAGGGGAGGACTACGACATCGTCTACGGAGGAGAGTTCCAAGAGTACGAATAATTACTATATTTCTAGTAGCCACTTGAGCCGAGCAACATGAACAATATATAGCAATAAGTTGTTGATCTCAATTTGGAGTTTAAGTTTTAAATTTGAAACTTCCGCTGAAACTCTTATATTTTGGTTTGTAAGTTGAATATTTTGGAAGCCTTGAACTTCCGGTATTGTAATAATAATAACGTTTGTATGTTTGTAATATGGACCCATAATGTTTCTATTGTATCACTCTGAGGGATGTGATATTTACGGAATGGTGTTCTGTGGATGTCATGTCAATGACTATAGTGTACTACACATGAAGTGGTATGCTGGGTCACCGCAAAACCTGTGGGCAATAACTCATGAAAACGGCCAGAAGAGGCGAAAACGATGAGTTTTTAGTCATAACTCTCAAACATGTATCAGGTCTTACGGGCCATGCAAATCCCCCTCGAACACCAAAACTGTGGGCAATAACTCATGAAAACGTCCATACAACACGAAATGACGACTTCTTGGTTATGCACTCAAACACTTTCGGTCATTGTAAATCGCCCTGGAACCCAAAACCGTGGGCAATAACTCATCAAAATGGCTATAGAACGCAGAAATGATCAGTTTTTTTTGTCATAACTCTCAAACATGTAAATCGCCCTAGATCCCTAAAACTGTGAGCAATAGCTCATGAAAACGTTCATAAATGCGAAAACGGTGAGTTTTTCGCCATAACTCGCAAACATGTATCTGGTCTTATGGGCCTTGCGAATTCCCCTAGAACCCTAAAACTATGGGCAATAGCTCATGAAAACGGCCATAAAATGTGAAAACGACTTGTTTTTGATCAGGTGTGTCAAACATGTATGGAATCTTGCGGGCCATTTAAATCCCCTAGAATCTCAGAACTATGGGTAATACCTTATGAAAACAGCCATAAAAGCAAAAATTATGAGTTTTATGTTATGCCCTCAAAAATGTATCGGGTCTTACAGTCGTCGTAAATCTCTCTAGAACCCTAAAACTATGGGAAATAACTCACGAAAACGGCCATAAAAAAACTATGAGTTTGGTCATACCCTAAAAAGTGTATCGGTATTACGGTCGATGTAAATCACCGTGGAACCCCAAAACTATGGGCGATAACTCATGAAAACGTTCATAAAACGACGAGCTTTTGGTCATAACTCCCAAATAAGTAAACCGACCACGAACCCCAAAACATTGGACAATAGCTCATGAAAACAGCCATAAAAAGCAAAAATGACGAGTTTTTGGTCATACCTCACAAACATGTAAATCTCCTTGGAACCCTAAAATTGTAAGCAATAGCTTAAGAGAATGTCCATAAAACATGAAAACGACGAGTTTTTGCTCATGCCCTGAAACATGTATCGAGTCTTACTGTCATTGTGAATCGTCATTGTGCCCCAAAACTATGGGCAATAATCATGAAACAACCATAAAACGTAAAAATGACAAGTTTGTGGCCATAACTCTCAAACATGTCTCGGTTCTTACGTGCCATGCTTATCCCTAGAACCCCAAAACTGTAGGATATAACTCAAGAAAACTGACATAAAAAAACGAAAACGATGCATTTTTGGTCATAACTCTAAAAGATGTATCGAGTCTTACGAGACATGCAAATCTCCTTGGAACCCTAAAATTATGGGCAATAGCCCAGGAAAATGGCCAGAAAACATAAAAACAACGAGTTTTGGGTCATGCCCTTTTACATGTATTGGGTCTTAAGATCAATGTAAATCGCCGTGGAACCCCAAAACTATGAACACCAACTCATGAAATGTATCGGGTCTTTGGTTATAAATCGCCGTATGACGCGAAAACAACGAGTTTTTGGTTATAACTCCCAAAAATGTATCGGGTCTTACGGTCCATGAAAATCCCCCTAGAACCCCAAAAGTATGGGCAATCGCTCATGAAAACGGCCATAAAACACAAAAACAATGAGTTTTTGGTCAAAACTCTCAAACATATATAGGGTCTTACGGGACATGCAAATCCCCCTGGAACCCCAAAAGTATAGCAATAGCTCATCAAAACGGACATAAAACACAAAAATGACGAGCTTTTGGTCATAACTCTCAAACATATATCGGGTCTTATGGGACATGCAAATCCCACTGGAATCCAAAAACTGTGGGCAATAGCTCATGAAAACGGCCATAAAACACAAAACGGACGAGCTTTTGGTCATAAATCTCAAGCATATATCGGGTCTTATGAGCCATGCATATCCCCCTGGAACCCCAAAACTATGGGCAATAGCTCATGAAAACGTCCATAAAACACGAAAAGTTTTTGTTCATGTCTGTCAAGCATGTATCAGGTCTTGAGGGCCTTGCAAATTCCCCTAGAACCCCAAAACTATGGGTAATAGCTCATGGAAACGTCCTTAAAAGGAAGAAAATACAAGTTCTCGGTCATGCCCTCAAACATGTATCGGGTCTGATGGTCGTTATAAATCACCCTTGAATCCCAAAACTGTGGGAAATAACTCATGAAACTAGCCATAAAATGCCAAAACAACGAGTTTTTGGTCATAACTTTCAATCATGTAAATCACCCTACTACCGCAAAACTGTGGGCAATAGCTCATGAAAACGTCCATAATATAGGAAAACGACGAGTTTTTGCTCATGCCCTCAAACATGTATCAGGTCTTACTGTCATTGTAAATCGTCATGGAGCCCCAAAACTATGGGCAATAATCATGAAAATAGCCATAAAATGTAACAATGAAAAGTTTGTGGCCATAACTCTCAAACATGTATCGGGTCCTACATTCCATGCATATCCCTAGAACCCCAAAAATGCTGGATATATCTCATGCGGACAAAAAACACGAGAACAATGCGTTTTTGGTCATAACTCTCAAACATGTATCGGATCTTACGAGACATGCAAATATCCTTGGAACCCCAAAATTGTGGGCAGTAGCCCATGAAAACGGTCATAAAACATGAAAAAACGAGTTTTGGGTCATTCCCTTTAACTTGTATTAGATCTTAAGATCAATGTAAATCGCCTTGCAACCCTAGAACTGTGGGCAATAACTCATAAAAACAACCGTATAACGCGAAAACGACGAGTTTTTGGTTATAAATCCCAAACATGTATCACGTCTTACGGGCCATGCAAATCCCCCTGGAACCCCCAAAAGTATGGGCAATAGCTTATGAAAACGGACATAAAACACAAAAACGATGACTGTTTGGTCAAAACTCTCAAACATACATAGGGTCTTACGGGCCATGCAAATCCCCATAGAACCCTAAAACTATGGGCAATAGCTCATGAAAATATGCATAAAACGCGAACAACTTGTTGTGGATATACCCAATAGTTATACCTACGGCATAGTCTCATACCGGCAAGCCCGGGTGGCCCATAGTTGGTGGTTAGGCTTATGTCATAACCGGGCGGTCTAGTTGCTGATAGACAAGACTGAGGTCCAGCAGGGAGAAAGGAAGGCGATGTCCCACCGCCTTAGATGGAAGCCGACGCCTTGGAGGACATGAAGACTAGTTAGTATTAGTCTAGGACTCTGTAACCGTATCTGTCTAGGACTCTCCATGTAACCCTAGGTACTGGTGTCCTTATAAGCCGGCCTATGGGAGCCTTTAGGGCACAAGATAACAACAAGATTAGACACAATAGCATAGACAAGTGCATAGCACTACTCGCACACAGCGAACCCCACGATCCTGTAACTCGGCATATTGCCATTATAGTGATTTATAGCAGGAGTAGGATCTCGCCACCGCCGTGAGATCTGAACCTAGGTAAACTGTGTCAGGCCATCCCGGACGCTCTTTGTCTTCCCCCACGTCTCTAAACTCGCTGTTGGGATACCCATATGGCGTACGTGTCGACAATATCACGATAGTTGGCGCCCACCGTGGGACAAGAAGCGCTTACAACACGGATCCGGACGGGATCCCACGCCGTCTTCGAAGACGGACAAATCGCATCTTCATCGGCACTACGACTTCGTCATCGCTCTTGAGAGTATGAGGATGATTTATCGTCTCTCCTCTCGAGCGTGTGGCCAAGTCGGCGGTGTTACGAAAATCTTCATCGACATCGGTCGCGTCTCTCCTGTGCGGCTGATCGGATCTGTCAGCTCGAATTTTTTCTATTTCACCTACAGCTACCCTTAGAAAAAATCGCGTGGTCAACTACGAGCCGGTCTGATTACCAATTTAGTGTTGCCTTCCGTCTTGCCATGCATTGATACACCCAATGGCAAATCGATTCGGCCATGGTAGTGCATGGAGTTGTCAGACTGCCTATGCTCAAAAAAGCAAGAAAACGAATCCACTACATGTGAATCAAGTCTCGAGGAGGTGGATCAATAAAAATTGTTTCAGTCACCATGAGCCTTACATGCCCAGATGCTGATTAAGGACGGTTCACGCCAAGATGGAGGGCCACAAATCCTAAGGAAAAGCTACGGCTGAAGCAAAATTAAAATATGCTAGCTAGCAACTTGAGTTGATTTCAAGGCCACAGAATCATGGATTTATTTTTCCGTCGGTTTTAATCCGCATGTCGCTACCGTGCCGAGTTTGATTTTGCCTCCATCTGTGTTACGGTCATCCGGGGAAACCGTGTTCCATCAAAACGGCCAACAAGCTACTTATATATATGGCAGCAGTCCGGCTTCGTTCTCATTGTGACGATCTTCCGATCAGCTGTATCTCGGGCGGATTCATCTTCACCGTAAATAACACCATCTTCGCTCAAACAGCTAAGTACTTATTTATTTATTATTTTAATTATTTATAATCATGAGTTTAAGATTGGTTCACTCATATCCTGAGTCTTTTACCGCTTTCGTTTTTGATCATACCACCTTTTCAACGATTTGCCTTGCGCTCGTGAGTATAAACTTTTTAATGGCTTTCCTTTTAAAAGCCCCAGTTCCATGCAAAAAACCCGCCTTCGGGCATTAGCTTAAGTTTTCTAGATACACGTTTTCTGTTGTTTTTATGTGGATTCCGAAGTAGTGACTTTTCGGCACTCAAAGCCGGCAATTTGGTCTTGGGTTCTGGATGGTGCCATTAGGCATCATCACTCAAGGACATGGTTATGTGCTGCGAGTCTTTCGTCTCATGAAAGGTCAAGCATAAAAATCAGAATAATGGATAATCCAGCACTCGTGCTTAAACAATTTTTTTACATAAACTGTTCAATTTAGTTAAGTTTTTTCCTCCTAAACAGTTTTATGTTGTCTAGCTACTGTATTGTTTCACCTTTAAAATATTTGTTTAAATGTCATGTTTGTTCCACCTTACATTTGTTTGTTGGACACGATTAAAGGAACAATTTAATACAATTGTGTTTTTTATGTTTATGTCTCAGGTACATGACATTTGGACTTTCCAGCAGTCCTTGGATTGAGGTGTTTTGAGCCGGATTTTCACTAGGCTTGACACCTCGGGGTCTGCAATGTCAGTTGTTGACCAAGAATTGAGCCGTCTTTGAGAAAGTCGGATCGACGCTCGGGGGCTTGACATCTCTAACTTAAAAGCTTTGTCCCGCCTTGCGTCCAAGCCGGAACAAACCTCGGGGGCTACAGTACGTTGATCTCCAAGATATGGTGAAAGTTCTCTTTGAGCATCAAGCCATAAAATTCAAGTGAATTCCACCTTGACGCTCGGGGGCTACACCATTCAGATTTTTTACTAAAGCTACTCTGAAAGCACCAAGACAATTTTCCTTTGAAACTCCGACTTGGCACTCGGGGGATACAATCATTTGATGTACAATTATGCATGTTCTTTTGAGCATCGAGCCGCCTTCGACGAAGCCGACTCAATGCTCGGGGGCTACCTATGCTTATGTCAACAAAACTTTTAAGACGGTGAAAAATCCTGCTAGTGAATCCTGGGGGCTCGACATCAACTTTGCCTTCACGGAAGATTCCTGGGTTACACGGCTCGTTGGCCTAAACGTCCGTGATATGAGATGCTCTAAGACCTTAATTCGGAAAGCTCTTATGTCTATGACTTTGATGGCTCTAAGTCGGCAATTCGACAGCCTTTACGACCGTGGTCCGGTTGCCGTGATTTTTTCTGGCTTATATATCGTCCTGCAAGGATAATGATATTAATTTTTTTTATAGATTTTGGAAGAATCACTAACGATTCGTTAGAGAGTTCTCCGTCTTGGATTCGTTCGCAGAAGCATACAAGCAACTCTCTGGCTAGGCTTAGTCGGATGAGAAATTTGATATGGGAGCTCTCCAAGATTCTTCGTGAAGCATGGCTACAAATTGAAGACGACGTGGTACTTACACTCAATGCTGGACGGAGGAACGCGAGGATCTTAAAGAACTCCGGGGGCTACTGTTGTGGATATAGCAAATAGGTATACCTATGGCATAGTCTCATACCGGCAAGCCCGGGTGGCCCACAGTTGGTGGTTAGGCCTATGACATAACCGTGCGGCCCAGTTGCTGATAGACAAGACGGAAGTCCAACAGGGATAAAGGAAGGCGACGTGCCACTGCCTTAGATAGAAGCCGGTGCCTTGGAGGACACGAAGACTAGTTAGTATTTGTCTAGGAGTCTGTAACCGTATCCGGCTAGGACTCTCCATGTAACCCTAGGTCCTGGCATCCTTATAAGCCGGCCTATGGGAGCCTTTAGGGCACAAGATAACAACAAGATTAGACACAATCTCATAGACAAGTGCATAGCACTAATCGCACACAGCGAACCCTACGATCATGTAACTCGACGTATTGCCATTATAGTGATTTATAGTAGGAGTAGGATCTCGCCACCGGATAAACCGTGTCAGGCCGTCTCGGACGCTCTCCGTCTTCCCCCACGTCTCTAAACTCGCCGTTGGGATACCCCTATGTCATACGTGTCGACAATACCACGACACGACTTGTTTTTGGTCATGTGTGTCAAACATGTATTGGATCTTGCGGGCCATGCAAATTCCCCTAGAACCCCAAAACCATGGGTAATAGCTTATGAAAACGGCCATAAAAAGGCAAAAACTACAAGTTTTCTGTTATGCCCTCAAACATGTATAAGGTATTACATTCATTGTAAATATCTCTAGAACCCCAAAATTGTGGGAAATAACTTATGAAAAGGTCCATCAAACAAATAAGCACGAGTTTTTAGTCATAACTCACTAACATGTATTGAGTATTACAGTCGTTGTAAATCGCCGTGGATCCCCGAACCTATGGGTAATAACTTATGAAAACGTCCATAAAACACAAAACGACGAGCTTTTGGTCATAATTCTCAAATATGTAAATCGCCTTAGAACCCCAAAACTATGGACAATAGCTCATGAAAACATCCACAAAACACAAAAATGTCGAGCTTTTGGTCATCACTATCAAACATGTAAATCGCCCTAGAACCCCAAAACTTTGGCAATAGCTCATGAAAACAGCCATAAAATGCAAAAACGACTAGTTTTTGGTCATACCTTTCAAACATGTAAGTCGCCTTGGAACCCTAAAACTATGGTAATAGCTCATCAAAACGACCAAAAAAAACGAAAATGACGAGTTTATGGTCAATCCCTCAAACATGTATAGAGCCAAACTGTCGTTTTTAATCACCCTGGAAACCCAAAACTGTGGGAAATAACTCATAAAAATATCGATAAAAACAATGGGCAATATGTCATGAAAACGACAATAAAACAAGAACCCGACGAGTTTTCGGTCATGCACTTAAACATATATTGGGTCTTAAGGTCACTGTATATTGCACTGGAACCGCAAACCTATGGGCAATAAGTCTTGTAAACAGCCATAAGTCGCGAAAACGATGAGTTTTTAGTCATAACTCTCAAACATGTATCGGGTCTTACGGGCCATGCAAATCCCCTTCGAACACCAAAACTATGGTCAATCGATCATAAAACGGCCATAAAACATGGAAACGATGGCTTCTTGGTTATGCACTTAAACATGTATCGAGTCTTTCGATCATTGTAAATCGCCCTGGAACCCAAAAACTGTGGGCGATAACTCATCAAAATGGCCATAGAACACAAAACCAATCAATTTTTTGTCATAACTCTCAAACATGTAAATCGCCCTAAAAACCCAAAACTGTGGAAAATAGCTTATGAAAATGTCCATAAAACATGAAAACAATGAGGTTTTGGTCATGCCCTCGAACATGTTTCGGGTCTTGCAGTCTTCAGAAATCTCCCTAGAACCCCAATACTATGGGCAATAACTCATGAAAAAAGGCCATAAAACACGAAAACTGTGGGCAATAGCTCATGAAAATGGCCGTAAAACAGGAAAATGACGAGTTTTTTCTCATGCCCTCAAACATGTATCGGCTCTTATCGTCGTTATAAATCGTCATGGAGGCCCAAAACTATGGGCAACAACTCATGAAAACGGGCATAAACGTAAAAATTAAAGTTCATGGCAATAACTCTCAAACATGTATTGGATCTTACGTGCCATGCATATCCCTAGAACCCCAAAACTATAGGATATAGCTCATCAAAAACAGACATAGACGCGGTTTTGGTCATAACTCTCAAACTTTTATCGGGTCTTACGAGCAATGAAAATCTCCTTAGAACCCCAAAATTGTGGGCAATAGCCCATGAAAATCGCCAAAACATGAAAACGACGAGTTTTTGGTTATGCCCTTTAACATGTATCGGGTCATACGATCATCGTAAATCGCCCTGGAACCCCAAAACAATGGGCAATAACTCATGAAAACAGCCATAAAACGCGAAAACGACGAGTTTTTGGTTATTACTCTCAAACATGTATTGGGTCTTACTGGCCATGCAAATCCCTCTTGAACCCCAAAAGTATGGCAATAGCTCATAAAAACGAACATAAAACACAAAAATGACGATCTTTTGGTCATAACTCTCAAACATATATCGGGTCTTATGGGACATGCAAATCCCCCTGGAGCCCAAAAAGTATGGGCAATAGCTCATGAAAACGGCCATAAAACACAAAAACGATGAGCTTTTAGTCATAAGTCTCAAACATATATCGGGTCTTATGGGCCATCCATATCCCCCTAGAACCTAAAAATTATGGGCAATAGTTCATGAAAATGTCCATAAAACGCGAAAATAACGAGTTTTTGTTCGTGTATATCAAGCATGTATTAGGTCTTGAGGGCCATGCATATTCCCCTAGAACCCCAAAACTATGGGTAATATCTCATGAAAACGCCCATAAAAGGAAGAAAGTACAAGTTTTTGGTAATGCCCTCAAACACGTATCGGGTCTTATGGTCGTTATAAATTACCCTTGAACCCCAAAACTGTGCGAAATAACTCATGAATCTTGCCATAAAATGCCAAAACGATGAGTTTTTGGTCATAACTCTCAATCATGTAAATCACCCTACTACCACAAAACTATGGGCAATAGCTCATGAAAATGGCCATAAAACAGGAAAACGACGAGTTTTTGCACATGACCTCAAACTTGTATCGGGTCTTAATATCATTGTCAATCATCATGGAGCCCTATAACTATGGGCAATAATCATGAAACAGCTATACAACGTAAAATTGACAAGTTTGTGGCCATAACTCTCAAACATGTATCGGGTCTTACATGTCATGCATATCCCTAGAACCCCAAAACTATAGGATATGACTTCTGATTCAATAGGCCCCCGAAGGAAATGAAAAAAAGTTCAGGCGCGATCGAGGGCTGAGATGGGCGGATACCCCTTCGCGCCTAGGGATAGGATTGGTATATAAAAAGATTAGATCGCGCGCGTAGAGTCCGCCAAAGCTCGTACAGGCCCGAAGCGGATTAGTACGCGCGTATTCTGCGACGCGACGTGGATTTCCGTCGTCCAACTCAGCTGTCTGACGTGGCAACACCCAAAAAAAAACCCCTACTTGGTTTGCTGGGCCGCATTTCTGTTCCCGCCGGTGGGCCGTTTGTGTTGCATGCGCGGATAAGAGCGGGGACTCGTGATACAGAAGGGAATGAAAAAAATAGCGATACATCGGGAAGGCTCAGCCCCCTCACCTCCGACGCGGTGCACGTCTGACATCAGGATTGTGTCATCATGATGCATGCAGGGACGCATGCATCGTTCTATCAGCACCGAAGTGAATTATCAATCGACTTAATGGAGCATCCAATCGGTCGCATCGATGCAGTTCTCTGCCTGCCACGTGTGAACAAAACTTCTTTGAGAAGGCAGGTCGCATAGTAGGGGAGAGTACGGTGGGGTAATAAGACTGGCCTGCCTAGCCTTTTTGACTATCTACCTCCACTAGTCACTAGCGCCCTCCTCCCTTTCTTCTTCCTCCTGCTCATCCCGCTCCTGCTCCCTCCCTCTGCGCAGCCATGGATCCCTCTCGGAAGCGTGCCGCGGCGACAATGCGCGAGGAGAGAAAAGAGAGAGCTCGCTGCGCCGCTTTACGCACTGAAGAGTCACAACATATGCTCATGACCGCAGGCGAGGGATCCTCCGGGTAGGTCATGTACTTCTTCTCCTTAATAGTGTTATCCAGCATTCTTCTTCTCCTTAATCATCACCTCCTTCTCTTTCTTCAGAGCCGTCGGTTCACTGGCAGACATGTCCCCCCCCCAGTTGCCCGGAACAGCGAGGTAAATAATATACACTGGGGTTTTTGCGACTAGGATTTGGGGTTTTTTCTCCTGGATCTTTTCCACACCGCCCATTTATGCATAAATCTCGTGTGCTATAATGACACGTTACTGTTGTTCCCGTTCCGTGATAGGACTGAAACCACGTATTCTTCGTCCCAGGAAAAGAAGCCAAAACTCATCAATAATGTGGATGCTTGGCTTAATGAACGAATAAGCAGCCACAGGGAGAAAATGCAAACACAAGAGCGGAAATTAAAACAACTCAAATTAGCTGTGAATACCCTTACTAAGGAGCGCGATGAGCTGAAAAGGGACAATGCTGCCTGGAAGAAACTGCATAAGAAGATCCAAGCCTCGAACCGACTGAATACATCCATCAATGAGGGGATCTCGAAGGATAATGCGAGGCTAAAAGATGATAATGTCAATCTCCGTGTCGAGAACATGAACCTCCTTCGGGAGCTCAAGGCTTCGCTCAGTGAGCAGGTCAAGATCAGGCGGGACATGCTCGTACGTCGCCTACAACTTGAAGAGATTGAGGACGTAAACCAGCATCTCCTCGCCATGCTACGACTGTAATGTAGCAGACTTTCCTCGGTGCTGCAAAGCTGAATTGAACTATGAGTTTCTATTTTGCAACTGTAAACTGAACTATCCGAACAATGAGTTGCAACGGGAGACACCTTTTGCGCAGTCCGAAAACTATCTGCTTTCCTGTTGTTTCTATCTACTGTCGCCGCCATGTTGGACAAGTGTCATTTTTATTGTAACAAAAACTTAAACTTAGATATTACACACACTCAACCGTGCATTAAAATTCAAATTAGGCATTCCAAACTAAACTTCAAATAGTTGCAAAAGGAGGTAGCCACGATTGAAAAAGAGTGGGTGGGCCACTGGCGGGGGTCCGCAGAGAGAGAGAGAGAGAGAGAGAGAGAGAGAGAGAGTTTCGTAAAAAAAGAGGGAGAGATTTGTTTTTGACACAGAAGAGAGAGAGATTGTTGGCGAATGCGGCCACCGGGCGCGTGAGAACTGTGCATGTACCATACTATGCATGTCCGAGGCGCACCGTGCGCGTGTGAACTGTGTTGTCAAGCTACTACCGCATGTCCGCGGTGCACTATGCGAGAAGGTGCGCATGCTTATGCTGCTGAACCGTACACATGTGAACTGCGGGAGCAAGAAATGTCGGTGTCTCACCATATACAGCCCATCTCTCTGTCTCTCTCCGCCTCCCCTCATTCACTCCATCACGCCACCTCTTCCCAACTCCCCCTAGGCCCCTACCCACTACCCTTCCCCACTCCTCTCTCCGCCGACCAGGAAAAAACCCTCTCCCCTTCCACTTCCGCTGCACTTCCCATTCCGGCGATGGAGCACCCATCCGACGCTGTCGCCGCAACAAGGAGAAGGCCGCGACGCTGGTGTTAGCCGCGGAGGAGGTGGCCAGAGCCGCGACGGAGGCGGCCAGAGCCGCGGAGCAGGCACAAAATGCCGCAAGGGCTTTAATCAAAGCCGCAGCGGATGCGAAAGATGAAGCGGAGGCCATTGCTGAAGGCCGGCCGATCGGTCCCTCATCAGCTCCCGCCGCTATCAGTACTTGTGCGTACAATCTTGGGAAGGAGCTACAGGATGACGACGAGGAGGTCGAGCTCATCATGCCGCTGCCGCCGGCCTATGACGAGAACATCATCGACGACGAGGAGGAAGTAAGTTCCAATTAATGGATTATCTTCTTGGGGCCTAGGGTTTTTGGTTAGCGCCAGATTTGTTTGTTATCTATTAAGATTGGGGCCTAGGGTTTTCACTTAGCGTCAGATTCGTTTGTTATCTGTTACGATTGATGTGTAATCAATGGATCTGTGGATTATTGCTAGCTAGGCTTCGATTATGGACAGAATCGATTAATATTTGTGGATCTGTGGATTATTGCTAGCTAGGGTTCGATTATGGACAGAATCGATTAATATTTGTGGATCTATGGATTGTTGTTTTCATTTCTATGGATTAATGCTAGCTTATTGACCGACGGAAGTGGTTTATCTGCTTGATCCCTTGATTACTTTCTGTTATTGCTAGCTGGAGACTGTTATGCTACCTTTGTTAAGCATTCAATTTTAGTTGCAGTTTCTACATGTTTGCTTCACATGTGTATTTTGTATATTTCAGCAGGCTACTGATGATGTTGACAGCGATGTCGACTCGTGTCAAAGGAAGACCAGGGCCACTCTCAAAAAGGTTAAAGCGGGTGGGCTCGACCAGTTCTGGAGTAAACCCTGGACTGATGGCATGAACAGCTGCCCCTTCTGCAAAAGGAGCATAAAGATGGACTTCCAAAGCATCCTGCAACATGCTGAAGGCTGTGGATCTGGCCGTGTCAAAGTTGGGGAAACTGTCAATGTCCACGGCTTCAGGGCCAATCACATGGCCTATGGCATGTTCCTCAGGAACAAACTGGACCGAGCTATCGAGGCCGGTCGTGTGCCTGCTCCCAAGCCCAAGCCACCGAAGGTTCAGGGTATGGGCAGCAGGAAGCAGAGGAAGCGGGACAGGGAGGAGCGGGACCGGGAGGAGGCGGCGAGGAGGCAGTGAGGTAATGATGTGCCTGTTTGTGAGTGCTGCTGCTGGTTTAAGCAGCATGCTTTTGCTTGAACTGTGTTTTTGTTGGCTGCTTAGCAGCGTTTGTGTTGAACCTCTTCCTTATCAAGTTTGTGTTGAACCTTGCTTAATTAGTTGCTTGTTATGTTTCTGCATTTTAGATGCTTAATTAATTTGTGTTGAACCTTGCTTAATTAGTTGCTTGTTATGTTTCTACATTCTAGATGCTTACTATCTACATTTGTTTCTGTACATGCTGGTGTGTGGCAGGATTTCCTATTTCGGAAAGGTTCAAGGGAAATAGTTAAGGAATTGAGAAATAGATGCTAGTATAGATTTGCTACCAAATTGGGCAACAAGGAATGAATGAGGTGAGCCTGGCAGAGGTAGACAAAGGAAGAAAGGAGGGAGGGGGAGACGGAGAGGGAGGGTTCTTTGATTTGTTGCCAAATTGGGCTGGCTGGTTGCGTTGCCCTATTGTGGCCTTATTTTGCTCTTGTTTCCTTTTTCATATAGTTGTTGATTTACAAACAAGCCTGTTTTGTCTCACCTGAACCTCTTTTTCCAAAAAATGACAAATCTACAAAAAGCCTGTTTTGTCTCACCTGACCCTCTTTTCTTCACGAAATAACCTCAAATTTTTTTACACATTCTAAAATACGCAGACTTAGCCCAGCCCAACTCTTGTTCCTGTGCCCGTGTTATCGCTGCAGTGGCTGCTTTCTTATTTGGGCCGGCCCAAATAAGCCCAGCAAAAGCGCGCGGGTATGACGGCGTATACGCTTTAGGTATTTACTATTTAGTCACTCCACGGTCGCCTCCGCCCACGACTTGCCTCCTATACCTCCTCACACGAGCGCCTCCACACGACAACAGCCTCAAAAATTCCATCGAGGACCGCCTCCAGTATTCAACGCCTGCGACGACACAGGTTCATGGATCAGAGATTCAAGGATCAGGTATGTTTTCACCAACTCCTATATGAAAAACTAGAACGAGTGATGTACAGAAATTTCGTCAGATCTAGAGTAAATACGATCAAATTTAAAAATGCATTACGATCATAATTGTGTAGATCGGATCTACATATAAACTAGTACAATAAAAAGTCTATTATATGTTAGCACTGAAAGCATGTCGTGTCAGATCTATATGTACTATTAAGAAAATTGTACTTCATCTATTTCCAAATATAAGATGTTTTAGTTTTGTGAACAAAATGTATCTAGATTTAATTTAGTATGTAGATTCGCTTCAAACTTGAGTGAACCTACATACTAAAAGAAGTCTACATACATTTGCTTTACAAAACTAAAACATCTTATATTTTAAAACGGAGGGAGTATTATCTAATGGACACTACTCGGTGATTTGGAATATCACGCATGTTTATAAACATGCAAACCGTGTACAAGTATCTAAAATAAGAGGTGGTAGAATATAGATTACTTTATTCTAAAAAGTTTGTGTACATGGCACTTTCTGGTTAGGTGGAAGAGTATGCTCGCACTCGTCATGCTCGTGCCACTCTTAAGTTGCATAAACCTCTGCATATAAGAGGTATGATGTAAAATTAAAAAAATCAATGCAGTTATAATATTGCTGCTTATGTATGGATTTGTTACATGCAGGTCCCGGAATAAAGTTCGAGAAAGAATTTGAATGTTTCTGCCATTACGGCAACCGTGTGGCGGTAGATGATGCCGAAATTAATGTACTAAAGTATGGAGTTGATAAGAACCTCCCAAAAAGACCATTTTATGTATGCACCATAAATAAATCAAACACCTTGAAAGGCAAAGAAAAAATGGTAAAACTTTTGAACTAGTAACAATTTTTCAAAATGTTACATTACTACTATTAGGTACTAACATTTGTATGTATATATTGGTGTAATCTATATGAAGTACTTTTCGAGGAGATTCGCCATGGAGCATATTGTTCCATATATTGAACTACCAGCAAACATTCAAGTATTTTGTAACAATATGGAAGTTGCAAAATTTAAAATGGTGATGGCCAAGTCAAACACTAGAGGAAAACTGAAATGTGGAGGTGCCATGATAACATCAAAGTGGATGGAGGTTGTGAACATGTTTGATATGAGAGCTGGTGACATCTTTGTGTTATGATTCCGTGGTAGCTCGGCTGGCCTCAAGCTCCTTATTAATCATCTATGAAATCAACATGCAGACCATGCAATGTTGTCATGTGTCCACAATTGCCACAAAGTGTTTCTAGCCAACTTAGTAATCACTAAGTTGATGAATTCAAAGTCCTTAGCCAAGCCTATAGATCTCTATAGGTTGGCTAGAAAGTCCTTCATCAACTTAGTGCTTATGTGATGATAGAATAGTACTGTAATTTATAAGTTAGAACTGTCACAAGAATCATGGCTAGGTCAAATTTATGAGCATCATGGCTAGAAACACCATCATCAACTTAGTTCCACTATTTCTTGATTTTTTTTAATTTCTGGTGCTTTTTTTCAAACTAAGGCAAAAACCACGACAGGTGAGACTCTGAATCAGTAATCACAACTTGAGTTCTAAGAGTAAAGCTGAAAGATAGTACTTACACATAATTATGAAAGCCGCCACACAGAATTCTGAAAGCTACCACACTGAATTCTAAAAGTACTAAAAATAAATACATTGCAATTTATTACTTCGAAAAGATCTGAACATGCTAGCGATTGAGCAAATAACCTAGGCAATTCAGCCCTATATATTTCATCGGCGTCCTCTCCCGAGTCCTGCAGGAGAAATTCATTGAACTCCCCCCGTCTGCAATGTGCTGCCAGTATCTTGTCGAGACGGTAAGGCCTCGGTGAACTTTCCAGATCATGATGACCATAGCCATCTGAAAGTCTTGGTACCCCATCCCAGGCCTTAAGATCATGATTGTACGCTCTGATATAAGAAAGATCCGCGTAGTAGATGCAACCGGCTAGGACTGTACTAGGGTGCACTCTAGTGTCGACGGATATCGACCGGTTAAAATGAAAGAAGAAGGCACTGCTGCCAATGTCATCTACAACCTCGAGACAACGTTTCTCCGTGTCCACCCGGTAAAGCACCGGTTGACCTTCGGCGAAAACCCCACCCAACAAAGAAGCAGATCACCTTCTGACTCCACAAGATAGAACTTGTAGGCTCCGCTTATCTTTTCAAAGACTGGACCTGAAATTATTCTGGCCATCTTGACTGTGCTCGCGCGCTGCTCCACCTGGATGTTAGTCGACACGATGTCTCCATCATCCTGTACTGCATACACTTCACCACGGAATGGGGTAATGCATCGCACGCTGGACGGATAAATTCCTTCTCCAAATACTCCATTGAAATCCCCTGTCGGGGTGGCCTCATCGGCCCAAGCAATAGAATTCTCATAATGTGTGGAAACAAACACCATCATGGGGGACTTCGTGACGGCTACAGATGCCACAAGATTTGATGGTATCTGCGCCTGAAACTCAGTGTTGAACTTACATGTGAGTGGGTTCAGAAGGCTAATCTTGTGCGGATCTTCCCTCTGAGCAATAACGACGACGCCACGATAAACACCGATGAAGTAGAACCTTTTGATGAAGAGAACAGTTAGCCCTAAGATATATGTACAATGGAAAAAACTCTCTTTGTTCACTAATGTAAGACAGAGCTTCTAGATATTTCAAAATGTAATAGATATATATATATATCCTAAATGAGTGAACCTATACAATTAAACTTTGCTTAAGAATGTTCAAGAACATGCATGTTTAAGAACCTACTCCCTCCGTCCGCAAATAAGTGTACATCTAGCTTTTACCTTAGTCAAACATAACCAAATTTGACCAACTTTATAGAAAAATATAGGAACATATATTACATTAAATTGACATATTATAAAATTAGATTTAAAAATAAATCTAAAGATATCAATTTAGTGTCATAAATGTTAGTACATTGTTCTAAAAAGTTAGTCAAACGTAGTAAAATTTGACTTAGGACAAGGCTAGAAGTACACTTATTTGTGGACGGAGGGAGTACACAATTAAACATGCATGTTTAAGAATAACTTTGTATCATAATAACAAATGAATGTTGATCGGATGAATTGTGAACCTGCGCTGAACTTCCATTAGATTCGTCGTGAAGCAACGACCTGTGGCGAGGTTGAGGAACGTGAAGTTGCCAACGTCTGGAAGTGTGTGATATACCAGGATCCAGTTGTTGAGATGGAACTCGGGTTCTTTTAACGCGCGACACCAATCGCCATAGACTCTCCGACAAGCAGCGTAGGCATCGACGTACTCCTCGTTCTCGAGGAAGGATTCGCCGATCTTGGCAAGTGGTCCGTCGGGAGGGAGATCGGACCAGTTCACCTTCAGTCGGCTGCTCGCCATGCCTTCCTATCGAGGAATAAAGAAGACCAGGAGATGACGAGGAGAAGAACAAGGAGAAGAACAAGGATAGGAGGAGGCGAAGGGGGAATCACTACGCTGGAACAAGGAGGCGAGGAGACGGCAGGAACTGCCACTATGCGGTCGAGGAACTGGCGATTTTCTTTTCTTGTAATGTATAAGGACGTCGGCTAACCGCGCTGACAGGTCTGGGCTGGCCCTTGTGGGGGACCGGTGGGGCAGCCGCCCCGGGCCCAAAATTTGGGGGGGGGGGGGGCTCCCCAGATATGTGCTGCATATATAGGCTATAATAGATCTTAAAAAAGATAAAAAATAGCAATTTTGAGTTTTCTATTGGGCTAGATTGAGCGCTCTACTTTGCTGGACATACACATACGTTTCAAATTTGGAGTCCATCACGGCATCACTATCTAACCTGCGATTAGATCAATTATCCTCTTTGATTGTATCGTATGAAGGCACGCTGCACCCCGGTTCTTGCCTCAACCTCGACTCAACACTGGTAATTAAACTAACAATGGTTAAGTAGTACATCAATGCTATTTATGCTACATGCCATTAAATTACAAGGATTATGCAATTCTGTTACATGTACATAATTGCACCATAATTATGCAACCTTTGTTCTCTCATACATATAATCAAATTTTCCTATTACTACAACTTGCCAACATAACTGCTGCAATTCGACCATCTCACTATGACAACATCACTACTAGTTGATCCATAAAAGAAAGATTTCACAAAGGGCAACATCATTCAATATGATTAACTAATATATAAAATATATTTATGCTAGATGACAATAAATAACAAGGATTATGCACTTATGTTACATAAAAATAAAATACATCAAATGCAAACTTTCTTCTATCAAATATATGACTCAATCTTCTATTACTTAAACATGGCAACAACACATCAACAATCCCAACATCACACCATGGAAAAATCACTACTACATGATCCATGAAAGAAATATTCCAAAACAGGAGACATCATTTAATAAAGAAACATTTAACTGATGCAACATGTTTAAGGATTAGAACATTTAAAATTCTACAGACCTTTTCAGGATATAGCATTGCCTGTATCAATTAAATCTGATGCCCATACATGTTATTTCCTTAGATAGTCAGGAACCAATGTTTAAAACTTGCAAAATTTAAGAGGCAGCTGACATAAGTCTACAAGTATTGCAGCCACAGAAACAAGGTAACCTAAAAGGCTAAGATTATTCTATTAATTGTCATAGATTAGAGGTATAAACAACACAAACCACCAGGTAGTTCAATAACAGATAATGAAGACGATCTGACTGAACTTTCAGGACAACTCTCTAGTTCAAGTGTCCAAAAACAGCCGCCAAGGTCTACTCAGTATGCTAATACAGTTTAGAGCATGCAGCCATTTACCATTTGATCACCGTGCAAAAATCAAAGAAAAATGATAAACTGATATTGCACTATACTAACTACTTAAACTACATTGAATATCATATCTTAGGGACGTCCCTCGCAGCTAAGCATTCATTTAATAGAACTAGTCTAATATATGATCATACAAATTCAGGAAAAAAACTACAACAAAAATATGCACGCAACATTGTGTAATTTCATAGTTAATCATCCCGAATAATCCGATGCATTGAACTATTTCCTAGAGCTAGATATATGCTGCAACAAATATCTTTCGTTGAAATATATAAATCCCCAAAAAAAATCTACACAGGAATCTATAGAACCAAGCTTCCATCCAAAGAATCCCTAATAGATGTCAATCCCTAATACTGATATAGCTAAATCTACAGAACCGAGATTCCATCCAAACAATCAAAAGAGGGAAAACCGAAGTTAGCTGAAAAAACCTCATAACTGCATCGCAGCAACCCCCTGAGGCTGCACCGGCGACAGATCCTCCCCGGTGCCGAGCACGACGTTCAGATCTAGCCACTCCGCCTCGCCGACCTCCGCATCTAGCATCTCCTCCTCTCCCAGGGCCGCATAGGCCAAAGCGGCCGTACCACCACCGCCACCGCCATGGCGCTCGACCTCGTCGACTGCATCTGGGCGGGTCACGACTCCCATCCCCACCCTAGCAGAATCGCCTGCATCGGCTCCGGAGCCCACTCCCGCCATCGCTGGAGTCAAAATCGCGCGGAGGAGGACGACACCCAGATCGAAAGCGGAGGAGACGACGATGTGAAGAAGGGTTTCTCACTCCTCACTTCTTTCAGTATCAGGTGAGACAAAAGGGAGGAGGGGAAAATGGTGGGGATCTGGCGATGCGGAGCGGCCTAGAGGGCTCTTATACGTCCCGTCGATTCGTTTCCACTGACGTCACTGGCGCACGTGACGTCCACCTCATACTACCAACTTGCATGGACTCTAGACCAAGTGTTCACTTTCATCAACTTGTGCTTGTATGTGTGAACACTTGGTCACTGGCGCACGTGACGTCCACCTCATACTACCAACATTGCATGGACTCTAGAACAAGTGTTCACTTTCATCAACTTGTGCTTGTATGTGTGAACACTTGGTCAACATGATCCCACCTAGTACTCTCGGTCCCAATTTAGGTTGCAATATAAGATTTTATCAAAGTCAAACTGTATAATGTTTGACTAAATAGTTTGATACAACTATAAACTAATACGGTGCCAAAATAATATTATTAGAATTGTCTTGAATTGTATTTTCATAATATATACATTTTATATCACACATATTTATATTATTTTGTATATTCTTGGTCAAACTTTGCAAAGTTTGACTTGCACGCAAATTTATGCGCAACATAATATGGGATGGAGGGAGTAGATCAAAGATGATGAAGTTATTTCCACACAGCTTAGATAGGTCTATATTGCATACTATGTTGGCATAGTCCAGATCGACAACAAGCACAGGCTTCGCCAAGGCACACGCTCCTCGTTGCAGAGAAAGGATTCACTAGCAAATTCAGAGCGAGTGTGATTGTGAGAGAACGAACAGAGACAAGTACTTTGTGCTGCTAAAACTTCCTAGTCTAGGATGACATTATAGACCTATATATATCTGAGTTAGTTAGAAACACCTTGATCTCCTTTTGGTTGAATGAGTCAACGATTGGTCAACGTGTGATCCTAACTAGTTGTTAGATGTAACTATATCATTGCACATCCCACAGAGGTCTAGACCCCATGCAATTTTGGTATGGACCCACATTTGCCACAGGCTAGTGTGTGTCATGGCTAGGCAGACTCAAAATTATAGCTAGATCTAGCAAGTAGGTAGGATCATGTTGGCCAGGTGTGATGACACATACAACAAGTTGGTGAAGGTGTTTCTAGAGAGGTGTCTAGACCACATGCATGCAATGTTGGAAAGGCCCCACATTTTCCACAAGCTAGTGTGTGTCATGCCTTGGCATAACACTTTTATAGCTAGATCTATCAAGTGGGTGGGATCATATTGCTAGGTGTATTGACTCACACAACCACTAAGTTGATGATGGTGGTTCTAGCCAGCCCAGATAGGTCTAGACCCCAAGCACTGTTGGCATGTCCCCACATTTGCCACAAGCTAGTGTGTGTCATGGCTTGGCATAGAAGCATTATAGCTAGATATAGAAAGTAGGTAGGATCATGTTGGCCAGGTGTAGTGACTCACACAGCCACTAAGTTGATGATGGTGTGTCTAGCCAACCCAAATAGGTCTAGATACCATGCAATGTTGGAATGGACCCACATCTTCCACAAGCTAGTGTGTGTCATGGCCTGGCATAGAACTCTTATAGCTAGATCTATGATGTGGGTGGGATCATGTTGGTCAGGTGTAGTGACTCACACAACCACTAAGTTGATGATGGTGTTTCTAGCTAACCCAGAGAGGTCTAGATCCCATGCAATGTTTGCATGGGCCCACGTTTGCCACAAGCTAGTGTGTGTCATGGCTTGGCAAACTCAAATTTATATCTAGATCTAGCAAGTAGGTAGGATCATGTTGGCCAGGTGTGATGACATATACAACAACAAGTTGGTGAAGGTGTTTCTATCCAGCCCAGAGAGGTGTCCCATGCATGCAATGTTGGCATGGCCCAACATTTTCCACAAGCTAGTGTGTGTCATGCCTTGGCATAACACCTTTATAGCTAGATCTATCAAGTGGGTGCGATCATGTTGCTAGGTGTATTGACTCACACAACCACTAAGTTGATGATGGTTGTTCTAGCCAGCCCAGATAGGTCTAGACCCCATGCACTGTTGGCATGGCCCCACATTTGCCACAAGCTAGTGTGTGTCATGGCTTGGCATAGAAAAATTATAGCTAGATCTAGAAAGTAGGTAGGATCATGTTGGCCAGGTGTAGTGACTCACACAGCCACTAAGTTGATGATGGTGTTTCTAGCCAACCCAAATATGTCTAGATAACATGCAATGTTGGAATGGACCCACATCTTCCACAAGCTAGTGTGTGTCATGGCCTGGCATAGCACTCTTATAGCTAGATCTATGAAGTGGGTGGGATCATGTTGGTCAGGTGTAGTGACTCACACAGCCACTAAGTTGATGATAGTGTTTCTAGCCAACCCAGAGAGGTCTAGATCCCATGCAAAGTTTGCATGGGCCCACATTTTCCACAAGCTAGTGTGTGTCATGGTTTGACAAACTCAAATTTTAGCTAGATCTTGCAAGTAGGTAGGATCATGTTGGCCAGGTGTGATGACATATACAACAACAAGTTGGTGAAGGTTTTTCTATCCAGCCCAGAGAGGTGTCCCATGCATGTAATGTTGTCATGGCCCCACATTTTCCACAAGCTAGTGTGTGTCATGCCCTGGCATAACACTTTTATAGCTAGATCTATCAAGTGGGTGGGATCATGTTGCTAGGTGTAGTGACTCACACAACCACTAAGTTGATGGTGGTGGTTCTAGCCAGCCCAGATAGGTCTAGACACCATGCACTGTTGGCATGGCCCCACATTTGCCACAAGCTAGTGTGTGTCATGGCTTGACATAGAAAAATTATAGCTAGATCTAGCAAGTAGGTAGGATCATGTTGGCCAGGTGTAGTGACTCACACAGCCACTAAGTTGATGCTGGTGTTTCTAGCCAACCCAAATAGGTCTAGATACCATGCAATGTTGGAATGGACCCACATCTTCCACAAGCTAGTGTGTGTCATGGCCTGGCATAGTACTCTTATAGCTATATCTATGAAGTGGGTGGGATCATGTTGGTCAGGTGTAGTGACTCACACAACCACTAAGTTGATGATGGTGTTTCTAGCCAACCCAGAGAGGTCTAGATCCCATGCAATGTTTGCATGGACCCACATTTGCCACAAGCTAGTGTGTGTCATGGCTTGGCAAACTCAAATTTATAGCTAGATCTAGCAAGTAGGTAGGATCATGTTGGCCATGTGTGATGACATATACAACAAAATTGGTGAAGGTGTTTCTATCCAGCCCAGAGAGGTGTCCCATGCATGCAATGTTGGCATGGCCCCACATTTTCCACAAGCTAGTGTGTGTCATGCCTTGGAATAACACTTTTATATCTAGATCTATCAAGTGGGTGGGATCATGTTGAAGGGAATATGCCCTGAGAGGCAATAATAAAGTGTTTATTATGTGTATTCCAAGTATATGATAGATGTTTATTTTGCATGCTATAATTGTATTAATACGGAAACGTTAATACATGTGTGTTTAATAAACAAACAAAAAGTTCCTAGTTATGCCTCTCTCATAAACTAGCTCGTTGATTAACAAGATGATCAAGGTTTCCTGATCATGGACATTGGATGTTGTTAATAACGGGATCACAAAATTAGTGTAATGGTGTGATGAACATCCATCCGAAGTATAGCATTACGATCAAAGTCATTGAGTTTATATTGCTATAACAACTTACGAAGTGATCCTAATCCTTAGACCATGAGATCATGTCAATCACTAACACCGGAAGAGTTTCTTGATAACATCAAACGTCACACCGTAACAGGGTGATTATAAAGATGGATTCAGAACTAATAAAGTGTTATGTTGAGGCTCATGGATCGAGAGTGGAATTTTTTCATCCCGATGACGGATAGATATACTCTGGGCCCTCTCGGTGATATCACATTGATTAGCTTGCAAGCAAGTGATTTGATCACTAGAATGTTATATCACAGGAACGAGAAAAGAGTGCATGTCGGTAACAAGATCAAACTAGGTATGGAGATACCGATGATCGAATCTCGGACATGTAATATATCGTGAAACAAAGGGATTAAGATACTAGCGTAAAAGGTTCCGACGATCACAAGAAAGTCATCGTTGAATGTGTGGGAGTTAGTATGGGTCTCCAGATCCCGCTTCTGATTATTGATCCGAGAGGGGTCTCGATCATGTCTGCATTATTCACGAACCGTAGGGTGACACACTTAAGAGACACCGACATCCAATTGGAGCAAATGTTTCATGCCGAAAGAATGAACAAGCGCAGGAATTTATTTCACTAGATACCGAAACAGGTTTTCAGGTGAAATTGCATAAAGTGGTTATGCATGTGAAATAGAATTCTAGCAAGGGGTTATTTGTGAATGTTTGTCATTAAAGTAATTGACAAAATTCTGAATAAAATAAAAGAGTTTTATTTAATGAGAGTTTGCATTAAATTTGGTGGAAATTTAATGGGAATTTGAGTGGACTTTTGAGTGGAGGGATTTTAAAGGGCATTTTGTGAGTGGAGTGTCCACCCACATGAATGAAGGAGGGGAGGGGGCAGCCCCCATGGCCGGCGGCCACCCCCTTGGGTGCCCCCCTCCTCCTATAAAAGGAGCCCCCCTCCTCACTTGTCTCTCGCACCTCCTCGTGAAGGATCTCTCTCCCCCTCTAGAATTTATCCCCATGGTCTCGGACTAGCGAGATACATGTTCCCGGTGGCTATTCGGCAAGAAAATGTTGTGCTTCCGCTGCATCGCTGGAGCGAGGAGGCGGAGGTTGCTCGGTGCCTCGAACGTGTGTGCGAGCATGGATGCGCTGCTGATTTGCGGCGCTAGGACTTCCTCTCGATCTTGAGATCGGCAAGAGATCGTCTACATCAACCACAAGTTGAACTCGTTAAGCTTTGTCGGTCTTCAAGGGTATGTTCTCTACGGATATACATCCGCCCGTTGTTTTTATCTAGTAGATAGATCTTGGTATATAGTTCACATCGTAGGAAAATTTTTGTTTTCTATGCTGCGAACCCTACAGTGGTATCAGAGCCGGATCTATGCGTAGATACTTTACACGGGTAGTACACATATGAGTATGTGGGCGATGATGATCATGTTGTTGCTCCTTTGTTGTAATTTTGGATATTGGTGGCATAGTGGGATGAAGCGGCCCGGACAAACTTTACATGTCCTCGCACATGAGACCTGTTCCACGCTTGACATGCAACTAGTTTGCATAAGTGGCTAGCGGGTGTCTGTCTCTCCTACTATAGTCAATATCTATTTTGCAAGCGAGTTATCAACAATTTGATTATCCTCGTTGTGGTTCATGTTCGTAGTTAAGAACGGTTCTATCTCGAAAGCCCTAAGCCACGTAAAACTTGCAATGGATAAATTAGAGGCGTCTAGTTTAGATTGTTGCTGGGCTAGTGTTATGATATGGTAGTGTTGTAAGTAGAAGTATGAGATGATACTCTTACAACACACATAGCGTGTAAAATCCATAGACCTTGGATTTACACATATAGGTATGATACTGATCATACCACGATGCACATGATAGAGATCATCTGCGGGAACCATATAATTTCACTAATAAACATATGATGTTTGATAGCATCTTATATTGCTTGTTTAGCGCTTTGTTAGCATAATAATATGATCCCTGCATAATAAGATGATCCCTCATTTAAATATCAAGATAAGAATGTGTTCTTCCTTCAGTATGCACCGATTATGTTTTCGTCGCTCCAAGACATCACGTGATGATCGGGTGTTCTTGGATCCACGACCATATTTCGGGTGTAAAACAGTTACACACGCGAATACTAAGGTTCTAACTTGGCGAGCCTAGCATGTACAGACATGGCCTCGGAACACGGACCAAAAGGTTAAGCATGAGTCATATAGTTGATATGATGCCCATTTGATGCTCGCCTTTGAAGCTATACCGCGTCACGTGATGATCGGACTTGGTGTAGTGGATTTGGTTCATGTAATCACTAAAAAGGCACGAGGGATATCGTTTTTGAGTGGGAGTTCATTCGTAATATAGATTAGTTGAACTCAATCTATCATACACTTAGTCTAAACTTTACAAATTCTGTTGTAGATGGCACCACCTGCTTTTAATTTCAATGTGTTCATGGAGAAAGAGAAACTAGCAACGAACGTTAGCAACTTTACCGAATGGGCCATGAATTTGAGGATTCTCCTCTCTGCTGCACAAAAGCAAT
Organism: Avena atlantica; assembly: GCA_910589765.1. Lineage (NCBI taxonomy): Eukaryota > Viridiplantae > Streptophyta > Magnoliopsida > Poales > Poaceae > Avena > Avena atlantica. The sequence continues at coordinate 3,982,779 of OU342739.1, forward strand.
ATGTGCTAGAAGCGCCGTTAGGCCCCCCACCTTTTGATGATGCCCCTGACGATGAGAAGAATGTCTATCAGACTCGTCAGGAGGACCACAACTTAGTTCATTGCGGCATATTGTATGGGCTAGAGCCGGAACTTCGAAAGCGTTTCGAAAACGGCAATGAATTTGATACAATGGGTGAGTTGAAAATGATTTTCGACACACATGCTGCTGTAGAGAGCTACAACGCTTCAGAAAAGTTCTTTAGCTGCATGATGGAAGAGCACAACTCCGTTAGTGAGCATGTACTCAAGATGTCAGGTTACGCCGATAAGCTTGTGTCCTTGGGAATATCGATTCCCATTGAATTAGGCATCCATCGTGTTCTGCAGTCTCTGCCACCTAGCTATAAGAGCTTCGTGATGAACTATAATATGCAAGGCATGAAGAAGTCTCTCCCCGAGCTTCTGTCAATGCTTAAAACTGCAGAAGTGGAGATCAAAAAGGAACATCAAGTGTTGATGATCAATAGGAACACTGGTTTCAAGAAAGACAAGAAGGTAAAACGGAAGGGAAGTAAGGGCGGCAAGCCTGTTGCCGCGGCTGAAAAGAAACCCCGAGTTGGACCTAAGTCTGATTCCGAGTGCTACTATTGTAAGGGGACTGGCCACTGGAAGCGCAACTGCCCCAAGTATCTGGCAGACAAGAAGGCCGGCAAGGCAAACAAAGGTATATATGATATACATGTTATTGATGTGTACTTGACTAGTGCTTGCAGTAGCACCTGGGTATTTCATACCGGTTCAGTTGCTAATATTTGTAACTCGAATCAGGGGCTGCGGAACAAGCGACCGCTAGCAAGGGGTGAGGTCAAGATGCGTGTCGGCAATGGATCAAGCGTTGATGTGATCGCCGTCGGAAAGCTGCCTCTCCACTTACCGTCGGGATTAGTTATAAACTTGAATAAATGTTATCTGGTGCCTGCACTGAGCATGAACATTGTATCTGGATCGTGTTTGATGCGAAGTGGTTATTCATTTAAATCCGAGAACAATGGTTGTTCCATTTATATGAATGAAATCTTTTATGGTCATGCACCGATGATGAATGGTTTATTTCTATTAGATCTCGATGATAATGTTACACATATTCATAATGTTGATGCTAAAAGGATTAAACTTAATGATGATATATCCGCATATATGTGGCACTGCCGTCTAGGTCATATTGGCGTTAAACGCATGAAGAAGCTCCATTCGGATGGACTTTTGGAATCACTTGATTATGAATCATTTGATACATGTGAGCCATGCCTTATGGGCAAGATGACTAGAACGCCGTTTTCCGGTTCAATGGAACGGGCGACAGATCTATTGGAAATCATACATTCTGATGTATGTGGTCCAATGAGTGTGTCGGCATGAGGTGGATATCATTATTTTGTTACTTTCACGGATGATTTGAGTAGATACGGTTATATCTACTTGATGAAACACAAGTCTGAAACCTTTGAAAAGTTCAAGGAATTTCAGAATGAAGTGGAAAATCATCGTAATATAAAGATCAAATTTCTACGGTCCGACCGTGGAGGTGAGTATCTAAGTTACGAGTTTAGCACTCACATGAAAGAGTGTGGAATTGTTTCACAACTCACACCTGCCGGAACACCACAGCGAAATGGTGTGTCGGAACGTCGTAATCGTACTTTATTAGATATGGTTCGATCTATGATGTCTCTGACGGACTTGCAGTTGTCATTTTGGGGTTATGCACTAGAAAATGCTGCATTCACTTTAAATCGGGCACCATCTAAATCCGTTGAAAAGACACCGTATGAATTGTGGTTTGGAAACAAACCTAAGCTGTCATTTCTTAAAGTTTGGAGATGCGATGTTTATGTGAAGAAACTTCAACCGGATAAACTCGAACCCAAAGCGGAAAAATGCGTCTTCATAGGATACCCTAAAGAAACTATTGGGTATTCCTTCTATCACAGATCCGAGGGCAAGGTTTTTGTTGCCAAGAATGGATCCTTTCTAGAGAAAGAGTTTCTCGCGAAAGGTGTGAGTAGTCGGAAGGTAGAACTCGAAGAGGTTGTGGAACCTTCTCTTCAAAGTATGGCGAGTAGCGCAGCGCCGGAAGTTGTTCCGGAGTTGGCTCCACCTGTTGAAGAGGGAACTAATGATAATGATCATGAAACTCCGAAAGAGAGTACTACCGAACCTCGCAGGTCAAACAGGACGCGTGCAGCTCCCGAGCTGTATGGAAATCCTGTCATGAATTTCATGGTTGATGAAAATGATGACCCTGCGACGTATGAAGAAGCAATGATGAGCCCGTATTCCAATAAATGGTTAGAAGGCATGAAATCCGAGATGGAATCCATGTATGAAAATCAAGTTTGGAACTTGGTGGAATTACCTCACGACCGAAAGGCCGTGGAGAACAAATGGATTTTCAAAAGGAAAACTGATGCTGATGGTAATCTGACCGTCTATAAAGCTCGACTTGTCGCAAAGGGGTTTCGACAAATTCAAGGAGTTGACTACGATGAGACTTTCTCTCCCGTAGCGATGCTAAAGTCAGTTAGGATTATGTTAGCAATTGCTGCATATTTCGATTATGAGATATGGCAGATGGATGTCAAAACCGCGTTTCTCAATGGTAATATTGAAGAAGAGTTGTATATGATACAACCAAAGGGTTTTGTCGATCCTAAGGATGCTAACAAGGTGTTCAAGCTTCAGCGATCCATCTATGGATTGAAGCAAGCATCACAAAGTTGGAATCTCCGCTTTGATGAGGTGATCAAAGAGTTTGGATTTGTCCAAACTTATGGAGAAGCTTGTATTTACAAGAAAGTGAGTGGGAGCAATGTGGCATTTCTGATATTATATGTGGATGAAATATTATTGATCGGAAATGATATAGATCTTTTAAACAGTGTTAAAAGTTATCTAAACAGCAAATTTTCAATGAAGGACATAGGTGAAGCGTCATACATATTAGGCATAAAAATCTATAGAGATAGATCTAGGCGCCTAATAGGGTTATCACAAAGTACATACCTTGATAAGATTTTAAAGAAGTTTAAAATGGACGGAAGTAAGAAAGGGTTCTTACCTATGTTTCAAGGCAAGACATTGAGCAAGACTCAAAGTCCGGCTTCGGCGGAAGAAAGAAAGATAATGGACAAAGTCCCCTATGCTTCAACCATAGGCTCTATAATGTACGCCATGCTATGTACAAGACCGGATGTGGCACATGCTATTAGTTTGACTAGTAGGTACCAATCGGATCCAGTTTCGGAACACTGGATAGCGGTCAAGAATATCCTTAAGTACTTACGAAGAACTAAGGATATGTTTCTTGTATACGGAGGTGAAGAAGAGCTCATCGCTAAGTGTTATGTCGACGCTAGCTTTGACACCGATCCGGATGACTCTAAGTCTCAATCCGGATACGTATTTCTCATGAATGGCGGAGCGGTTAGTTGGAGGAGCTCCAAACAACCTGTGGTAGCGGGATCAACAACGGAGGCCGAATATGTTGCTGCTTCAGAAGCGGCTCAGGAAGCAGTTTGGATGAAGGAGTTCATATCCGAACTAGGAGTGGTGGCAAACGCGTTGGACCCAATGGTGATCTATTGTGACAACAATGGTGCCATTGCCAATGCCAAAGAGCCAAGGTCTCACAAGCATTCCAAGCATATTAAGCGCCGGTTTCACTCCATCCGCGAGCATGTCAAGGATGGAGATATAAAGATTTGTAAAGTACATACGGATCTCAATGTAGCAGATCCGTTGACTAAAACTCTCCCTAGAGCAAAACATGATCAACACCAGAACTCAATGGGTGTTAGATTTATCACTATGTAACTAGATTATTGTCTCTAGTGCAAGTGGGAGACTGAAGAGAATATGCCCTGAGAGGCAATAATAAAGTGTTTATTATGTGTATTCCAAGTATATGATAGATGCTTATTTTGCATGCTATAAATGTATTAATACGGAAACGTTAATACATGTGTGTTTAATAAACAAACAGAAAGTTCCTAGTTATGCCTCTCTCATAAACTAGCTCGTTGATTAACAAGATGATCAAGGTTTCCTGATCATGGACATTGGATGTTGTTAATAACGGGATCACAAAATTAGTGTAATGGTGTGATGAACATTCATCCGAAGTATAACATTACGATCGAAGTCATTGAGTTTATATTGCTATAACAACTTACGAAGTGATCCTAATCCTTAGACCATGAGATCATGTCAATCACTAACACCGGAAGAGTTTCTTGATAACATCAAACGTCACACCGTAACAGGGTGATTATAAAGATGGATTCAGAACTAATAAAGTGTTATGTTGAGGCTCATGGATCGAGAGTGGAATTTGTTCATCCCGATGACAGATAGATATACTCTGGGCCCTCTCGGTGATATCACATTGATTAGATTGCAAGCAAGTGATTTGATCACTAGAATGTTATATCACAGGAACGAGAAAAGAGTGCATGTCGGTAACGAGATCAAACTAGGTATGGAGATACCGATGATCGAATCTCGGACATGTAATATATCGTGAAACAAAGGGATTAAGATACTAGCGTAAAAGGTTCCGACGATCACAAGAAAGTCATCGTTGAATGTGTGGGAGTCAGTATGGGTCTCCAGATCCCGCTTCTGATTATTGATCCGAGAGGGGTCTCGATCATGTCCGCATTATTCACGAACCGTAGGGTGACACACTTAAGAGACACCGACATCCAATTGGAGCAAATGTTTCATGCCGAAAGAATGAACAAGCGCAGGAATTTATTTCACTAGATACCGAAACAGGTTTTCGGGTGAAATTGCATAAAGTGGTTATGCATGTGAAATAGAATTCTAGCAAGGGGTTATTTGTGAATGTTTGTCATTAAAGTAATTGAAAAAATTCTGAATAAAATAAAATAATTTTATTTAATGAGAGTTTGCATTAAATTTGGTGGAAATTTAATGGGAATTTGAGTGAACTTTTGAGTGGAGGGATTTTAAAGGGCATTTTGTGAGTGGAGTGTCCACCCACATGAATGAAGGAGGGGAGGGGGCAGCCCCCATGGCCGGCGGCCACCCTCTTGGGTGCCCCCCCTCCTCCTATAAAAGGAGCCCCCTCCTCACTTGTCTCTCGCACCTCCTCGTGAAGGATCTCTCTCCCCCTCTAGAATTTATCCCCATGGTCTCGGACTAGTGAGATACATGTTTCCGGTGGCTATTCGGCAAGAAAGAGTTGTGCTTCCGCTGCATCGCTGGAGCGAGGAGGCGGAGGTTGCTCGATGCCTCGAACGTGTGTGCGAGCACGGATGCGCTGCTGATTTGCGGCGCTAGGACTTCCTCTCGATCTTGAGATCGGCAAGAGATCGTCTACATCAACCACGAGTGGAACTCGTTAAGCTTTGTCGGTCTTCAAGGGTATGTTCTCTACGGATATACATCCGCCCGTTGTTTGTATCTAGTAGATAGATCTTGGTATATAGTTCACATCGTAGGAAATTTTTTGTTTTCTATGCTGCGAACCCTACACATGTTGCTAGGTGTATTGACTCACACAACCACTAAGTTGATGATGGTGGTTCTTGCCAGCCGAGATAGGTCTAGACCCCATTCACTATTTGCATGGCCCCACATTTGCCACAAGCTAGTGATGGGGGAATACCAATCGGGGTATACCCACGAAGAGGTTTCGCCAGCTGGATCGCCAATGCCAGAGCGGGTCGACTCGCCAAGTACGGCGACTAGCGAATGCTGGACCCAGACGACTGGCGCCGACTGGAGGCCCAAGACGGCGACTTATATACAAAGCCCACTAGTACTTGTAAACCCTAACTGGCTGCATATATAAAGCCACCAGGGGCACCCCCACGGGGTATATCATATTACATCTTCTTCCACATCTCATTAGATCGAGTCTCCCTCCGCCTACGGCGGCTCCCATGTAAACCAATCTATGATCATATACTGGATTGATAGCAGGACATAGCGATCCTCCATCAAGGGGACGTGAACCTGGGTACATCGTGTGCCAATCTCGTTCCCGGATTCTCCTACGTCGCCTTTCTCCCTCTACGTAAGCTACCCCCAGTAGCATCTGTCGTGCAATACAACGACAGTTGGCGCCCACCGTGGGGCTAGCGGTGCTTGGAGGGTGATAATCCGGGCGAGATCCCTCACCGTCGCCAGCGCCAGATTGCGTCTCGCGTGCCGTCTAAGGAAAGCCGGTCGATCCGATCCAGCCGCCGCGTCCGGCGCGGAGCAGGCGGCTCGCGAAATTTGAGACGCGCCGCATGCTGGATCGGTTCACGCTGAGTTTTCAATTCAATCTTGTTTTCCTATTTATTTATCTTCTGATTGATTACTTTATTTGGACCTAATCTACTGTCATGTGTGCAACATGTGCCAATCACTTGAGGAATTGATTCCTGGAGTCAGAACACGTCTCCGTGATAGGATCCCTTTTCACGGCCACGCGAGCCACGAGTTTGGCCATATGCAGAAGGAATTCGCATGAGATCAACTACCGATTCATTCACCGATTATCCTCAAATCGCACAATGACAATTTCTTTTACTAATCATGTTGTCAATTGATTATCTTATATGAATTTAACCCCTACGTGTATATTTGTTATACGCATGAACAGTCTGCTCGTCTTCGTGTCCACTCCTTCGGGCTAAAAGCCATACGCGGGGACTCACGACTCGTTGCCCTCGTACACTCTCCACGTTCGGCGACTCGACCGCCGCGGACTCGCCTCTCACGGCCTCGCCCATCGCCGACTCTCCATTCTACCGGCTCGCCGACTCGCCATGCTCCATAACTCGCCTAAACGAGGACACGCTTAAACGCGGACTCGCTACGCTCGGGAAGTCGCCATCGCGACTTCGCCATAGCGCGACCTCCATCCGCCGCGTCGACTCTGTCCGCATTTGACAGCTAAGTTCTTTTATATCCTTACATGATATAAGTCAAAACATATATGCATCTTCATTCATTCTTAAAAGCCGACCATGCCGTCGCATATGACCCTTTTCAGAGACTAAAATTATACTTGGTATCGGTCAGTTTTGTCTGCTGTTTATTCGCGTCCGTCGAAGTAGTGAGGCTGGGTACCAAAAGGCCGACCTTGTCTCCGGGTTCAACAGTCTGGCATCGCGTCCCTGTTACCTGGCAAGCGTTTGATGCTGGAGGTCTGCCTACTCATGAAAAGACACGCATAAACCTTACATACTACCCATCGATCCACATAACAAACGTGTATTTTATTTTAACGTCTACAATTCGCATGTCTTACAATTGTTCAATATATTATGCAAGTACGCATTGATGCAATTGTACTTTTTCCTCCTTCTCAGCAAAACGGTGTCTTTCTTGCCACTCTCCGCGCTCGGGGGCTTGGCGCTCGCCGGTCGCTCGGCTTCACCACTCGCCGCACTCGTGGACTCCGCGCTCTCCGGTCGCTCGACCTCGCTCCTCGACGTGCTCGGGGACTCGGAACTCGCCGGTCGCTCGACCTCGCCATTCGCCGCGCTCGGGGACTCGACACTCGCCGATCGCTCGACCTCGCCACTCGCCGCGCGCGGGGACTCGGCGCTCGCCGGTCGCTCGACCTAGCCACTCGCCGCGCTCGGGGACTCGGGGCTCGCGGGTCGCTCGACCTTGCCACTCGCCATGCTCGGCAGTAACCACTACTATTTTCGAAGTGTGCATCTCTAAAGAGCCTCAAGTCGCCTCTACAAGCCAACTAGAGCCTCGGGGACTACTCCTAGGCATGCAGTGTGTACGCGTGGATCCACGACCGCGGCTTGCCCTCGTCGACTCGCTACCGCGGACTCTCCACTCGCGTACTCTCCATGCTCAGGGACTCTCCACCGCGGACTCGCCCTTGCGTTCTTGACACACACGGGGACTCGCCACCGCGGACTCGCCCTCGCGTACTCGACACGCTCGGGGACTCGCCACCACGGACTCGCCCTCGCGTACTCAACACGCTCGGGGACTCGCCGACGTGGATTCGCCCTCACGTACTCAACACGCCCGGGGACCCGCCCTCGCGTACTCAACGCGCTTCGGGACTCGGCGCGCCACAGACAGCGACACTCTCCAGTCGCTCGACCTCACCACTCATCGCGCTCGGGGACTCGACACTCGCCGGTCGCTCGACCCTAAACCCTAGCCGGTCGCCGGTCGGGGACTCGCCGCGCTCGGGGCCTCGGCACGCTCTGCGCTCGGATACTCGTGCAACCGGCGGGTTCACCGACTCCCTGCGTCTTACACCAACTGTTCATCACCAACTGTTCATCACCGACTGGCTCACGCCAACTATGCATCAGGAGCTCGTCGCCGACTCGCGGTGACCCATCATCAAGACTCTCCGCGCCCTGCCTCAAGCCCACATCGAATCAACAACGCGCTCGGGGACTACTGATGGGGGAATACCAATCGGGGTATACCCACGAAGCGGTTTCGCCAGCTGGATCGCCAATGCCAGAGCGGGTCGACTCGCCAAGTACGGAGACTGGCGCATGCTGGACCTAGACGACTGGCGCCGACTGGAGGCCCAAGACGGCGACTTGTATACAAAGCCCACTAGTACTTGTAAACCCTAACTGGCTGCATATATAAAGCCACCAGGGGCACCCCCACGGGGTATATCATATTACATCTTCTTCCACATCTCATTAGATCGAGTCTCCCTCCGCCTACGGCGGCTCCCATGTAAACCAATCTATGATCATATACTGAATTGATAGGAGGACGTAGCGATCCTCCATCGAGGGGACGTGAACCTGGGTACATCGTGTGCCAATCTCGTTCCCGGATTCTCCTAGGTCGCCTTGATCCCTCTACGTAAGCTACCCCGAGTAGCATCTACCGTGCAATATCACGACAGCTAGTGTGTCATGGCTTGGCATAGAAAAATAATAGCTAGATCTAGCAAGTAGGTAGGATCATGTTGGCCAGGTGTAGTGACTCACACAGCCACTAAGTTGATGATGGTGTTTCCAGCCAACCCAAATAGGTCTAGATACCATGCAATGTTGGAATGGACCCACATCTTCCACAAGCTAGTGTGTGTCATGGCCTGGCATAGCACTCCTATAGCTAGATCTATAAAGTGGGTGGGATCGTGTTGGTCAGGTGTAGTGACTCACACAACCACTAAGTTGATGATGGTGTTTCTAGCCAACCCAGAGAGGTCTAGATCCCATGCAATGTTTGCATGGGCCCACATTTGCCACAAGATAGTGTGTGTCATGGCTTGGCAAACTCAAATTTATAGCTAGATCTAGCAAGTAGGTAGGATCATGTTGGCCAGGTGTGATGACATATACAACAACAAGTTATTTGAAACCTTCTAGTTGCATGCTTGTGCGGTTTTACATCACATTGGGACCACATAAGAGCAGTTGTACTTTTAACCGCATAAGCCATACTTCAAACACGGATATTTAACCACAGGTTTTACAAAATATCTTGTACATTGACTACAATGTTGCATGCAAATATCATGACATAACGCAATAAAAATACTAAAATCCACCCTTGAAATAAACTTTTGGAGGCCATTCCTCCGACAATGAGTAGATCCTACCCACCTGACTCTCATTGCTTGACATCTGAATTTCAGTCACAGTTTTCATATCCATGTCGACTTCAAACAATCCAGGATCAAACCCAGTTGATAACAATACAAATCGTCCATTGCTTGATGCCTTCGTCATCTGAATTTTGTAGTAATAATTTGCGAACCCTGACTTACCCTCATTATTGAAAACTTCTTCCCAGCAGTCATCCGATATCCTAGATCCAATTTTTTGAACCAAATCAACCTTAGACTCCAAAGACCACACAGTGTGGTTGCCCTCATGATGCAGAATCCATCTTTCAAGATCTCCATTGGAAAACTTAATGAACACCACCCCTCATCCACATTTAGGAGCTACCGTGTAATCATTCCAAGAGTTAACATTGAATCCCATTTCATCTAACAATTCTATTATGCAAGTCTGTGATGTTAAAATGTCCAAACAAATTATATACCCGACTACATACATCATGTAGAGCTTGCCTCCAGATAAAACACCATACGGATTACGGTGAAAGACAGGAACCACAAGTGATTGTATTGGCGAACTTACTGTTCTTGACCACCCCCCATCTTTATGAATACACACGTGAACAAACACCGGATCAGTATTGTTAAAGCTTACCCCGTTGTAGTCAGAATGAAAGAGCGTAGCTGCATCTTTCTCGAAGAAAGGCAACCCTGACCACCCCCTTCGAAGTATCAATCCAAACTGCCCAAATGTGTTATCAGTGTGCTGACCTCCATTTCTTGGAATTTGCACTATATGCTCCATCTCCAAAGAACTAAAACTATTTTTTCTTGCAGAGGGGCAAAACGTGTAGTAAACATCCGAATCCCCACACATGCTTCCAGCTTTAAGACCAAGGACAACGCCATCTGCTGAACTCAAAATATCCTCATCTTCCCACAGTTCACCGTTTAATAATGGGCGTAAAGCATTAGATGAAACCTCTGTCTGATTTCCCCGTGCATAAATTAACCTAAATACACCTGTTCTTGTTCCTGGTTTCCTGAACTGCACCAAAAAAACCTAGATGTGCTGGTGTTTTTGTCGAACTAAACCAGCGTTGCACAATTAGAGACCTACTAGCTGACAACCAGGCATTATTGAAAATGCTGCAACGGATCTATGCCATAGAAGTTGCAATTTTAGACTTTGTAATAATTTTTGAAACCAAATCTGAGTTGCTCATCACTAAATCCACAGAAGTTTTCAATTCGACAGATATGCTGGATCCAACTCCATCTGCCAAACAAGAAACCATATGTCATATGTTTGATACAATGCCATGAATTTTTTATACCAAGGAATAGAAGCATGTCAACAAGCTTCCATCATCTACAGAATAACAAATCAAACAACAGAACAGAAATAAAATCCCTACAAACTATAGCACACTACTAAATTCCACCATCCCCCACCCCCCAATTTGCGAAGGAAGCTGTTATTGAAGCTTCCCTTCATAAAAGCAGTCGCTTCTAAAGAACATAAAGTATTTTATTTTTCAATTGCTCCTTTGTATAAGAAACAATTAAAGTAAAATCCTTCAGCATATCCCAAACTATAGCACGATTCTTAAATACCCTAAGAAACAGATATACTCTGAAGACCTCTTTAGATCTACACAGAACAGACCCGTACTATACACATAATAGGAAAGCATACAAAATTTTACATATGCAGTCGGATAAAAGCAATCAACATTACCAGAAGCTTCTTTTCGAAATCCATCGCCTGAAGTGTTGAACTCTCTAAATCCCAGAGAATATTCCATGGCGACAATCCAGCCAGACCTTGGAACCTTAGGCGAAAGCACACCCTCATCCCTCTCGTTCATAACGGCGTGATGTATGCGAGTTTTAGTGGAAGGATATAAGAATCAATTTGAATCTTGGAAGAGCGGATGGTTAGGGGCACCTTAGGTTAGGGTTCCAAAGGACGCAGCCGTTCATCTATAGCTATCAAAATTCCTTTTGTACCCCCAGGACCAACTTTAGCCATGCTAGAAAAACACAAGGGGGGATTTTCAAAATAACTATGCTGTGCTCTGAACTGAAGCCATGTATGAAACTAGTTCTGACCGGCCACTACGCTGATTACTACCAAACCCAAAAAATTATACGTACGCTGAAAATCGATCTATAAAAATTACTGATCAATCCAAAAAAACATCCTTCCTGGTATATCTTAAGGGAAACAAACTCAATCCCGAAGAGAAACAAATTTAACCATGAAACACAGAAACTTAGATTCATAGTGGATTAACTGAAGATTTTTTTATTTCCCATCTATCCCAGATAGTTCAGCTTTTCCATTTTCATATGACACCCATTTTTAAGCACCAAATATTAGGTGAAGATATCCCATGTTGTAAAATTTATCGTTTTTAAAAACTAGGATTAGCCAAAGATATCTCATTTTTATGACTTACTATTACATTTAAAAGTACTAGTGTTAGACCTGAATGATGCATACATTACCCCTCCCTAAATCATAACTAAGAATAGTGAAATATTCATATTGTTTAAATTACAAATTCATAAGCCATGTTCTGATGTATTGATGATAGCTAAATGGACTCAAATTTGGCACAAGGGTGTATCACCACGTGCCTAATGATGCTAGCATTATATCTAGCCTAATGATGCTAGCATTGTACCCAGAGAGGTCTATAGCCAATGCAATGTTGGCATGGGCCCACATCTACCACAAAGTGGCTCATCATGTCTTGGCATTGTATCTAGCCTAATGATGCTAGCATTGTACTCATAGAGGTCTAGATCCCATGTAATGTTGGCATGGCCCCACATCTACCACAGTAGTGTGTGTCATGGCTTGGCATAGCGAAAGTATAGTTAGATCTATCAAGAGGGTAGTATCATGTTGTCCAAGTGATGACTCATACAACAACAAGTTGGTGAAGGTGTTTCTATCCAACCCAGAGAGGTCTCGATCCCATGCAATGTTGGCATGGCTCCACATTTTCCACAAGTGCGTCTCATGTCTTGGCATAGCACTCTTACATCTAGATCTATCAAGTGGGTAGGATCATGTTGGTCAAGTGTAGTGACTCACACAACCACTAAGTTGATGATGGTGTTTCTAGCCAACCTAGAGAGGTATAGATCCCATGCAATGTTGGCATGGCCCCACATCTCTTGCTGTAGATTCAAAATTCAACTGATTTTTCGAAACAATTAAAAATTCATCATCTCTTGGCATAGTAGTATTATACTTAGATCTATCAAGTGGGTGGGATCATGTTATCCCAGCATTGCATTAGGCTCTAGACCCATATGAGTTGACTAGAAACACCATCATCAAGTTTGTCGTGGCTTGACATAACACTATTATAGCTAGATCTATCAAGTGGGAGGGATCATGTGGTCAAGTGTAGTGTCTCAAACAACCACTAAGTTGATGATGGTGTTTCTAGCCAGTCCAGAGAGGTCTAGACCCCATGCAATGTTAGCATGGCCCCACATCTACCACAAGTGTGTAATGGCTTGGCATAGCACTTTTACAGCTAGATCTATCAAGTGGGTGGGATCATGTTGGCAAGGTGTAGTGACTCACACAACCACTAAGTTGATGATGGTGTTTCTAGCCAACCTACAGAGGTATAGATCCCATGCAATGTTGGCATGGGCCCACATCTACCACAGTTGTGTGTGTCATGGCTTGGCATAGCAAAAGTATAGTTAGATCTATCAAGTAGGTAGGATCATGTTGGTCAGGTGGGATGACTCATACAACAACAAGTTGGTGAAGGTGTTCCTATCCAGCCCATAGAGGTCTAGACCCCATGCAATGTTGGCATGGCCCCACATCTGCCACAAGTTTGTGTCATGGCTTGACATAGCACTCTTATAGCTAGATCTATCAAGTGGGTGGGATCATGTTGGTCAGGAGTAGTGACTCACACAACCACTAAGTTGATGATGGTGTTTCAAGCCTGCCCAGAGAGGTCTAGACCACATGCAATGTTAGCATGGCCCCACATCTACCACGAGTGTGTGTCACGACTTGGCATATCACTCTTATAGCTAGATCTATCAAGCGGGTGGGATCATGTTGGTCAGGTGCAGTGACTCGCACAGCCTCTAAGTTGATGGTGGTGTTTCTAGTCAACTCAGAGAGGTTTAGATCCCATGAAATGTTGGCATGGGCCCACATCTACCACAGTTGTGTGTGTCATGGCTTGGCATAGAAAAAATATAGTTAGATATAGCAAGTAGGTAGGATCATGTTGGCCACACAACCACAAGTTGGTGAAGGTGTTTCTAGCCACCCAGAGAGGTCTAAAGCCCATGCAAAAATTCAAAATTTGACCGGGACACCTAAAATTCAAAAGAAACATCAAAATTGTGTAAAACGTTGGACACATTTGACCGGGAACAATTGGCCCGAGACAGGCCGACCGGCATACGGGCTGGCCATAGCCCATGCATCATACTCAGACGTTATTTTAATTCATGGACCTAAACCCTAAACCCCACAGGCCCCACCTACCCAAAACACACACACCCCACGTGTACGTGCGCACAAAGAGGCACATCTTATCAGAGGGATTTTCTTGTTCGATCGCCTCGACTCCGCCCACCTCGACTCTGCCCATCGCCGTCAATGACGAGATTTGAATTCTTTTCTTCCTGCCCTACGTGATAGCTACACCGAGGACACACCGTTTCTTTTTGAGGAGCTGAATAATCGCAGCACACGCACTACCGTTGCAAGTATTTTTGTACGCACTGTGGATTTATCATACATTATTACTAGTTCTAAGTTCAGCAGAACTTCGATTAGAGCTCGATCCATATGGATCCGTTTGTTTAGTCGTTAGATTTTCCGTCCAAGGGTAGTCGCCATTATGTCGAAGAATTGTTAGTGGATCTTCGCTAGGAATTCCACTTGTTGGGCTCTGTTTGAGGGCGGGAAATCGTTTGGCATGATGTTGCCTATTAATTCTGCTGTAATTTTCTTGTGTTAATTGGTTCTGTGTGTTAGACATCGCATCTCAGGCCTACATGCGGTGTTGAGATGCAATTTAGCTGGTTTGGTGTTTAAAACGAATGATGTATACAAGTCCCTTTTGATAAAAGAAACAAGACGTTTGATTCTCCTGTTGTTATTCAATTTAGCTGGTTATGTGTAATATTATTCATATATGTTTTCAATAAAAGGTCTATAAACACATGCACTACAGAAAAACTATGTGTGTAAACTCTTTATTTGTAATTGTATATATGTGTAAACATTTTTAAAATCCCGCTCTTGATTTATCGGTAGTTAGGCGCGTCCAGAGATCGATTTACCTGACATGGTGTAGTATAATGTACTCTTATTGTTATCCATCTTATAGTCTATGTGTGTTATGAATAATATTATTTCTTGGATGCCAACAAAACACCTAAATAAATATAGTTATTTTTCAACAGAATGGACGAAATCGGAGAAATGTGTTGTGCTGTTGAGAAGTGGTGTCATTTCGTGAAAAGTATGACACGGGCACAACGTGCCAAAATTGGAGAAACCGACTTGCAGTGCATGCTTGAGATTCCCCCAGTGAAGTCAAGATGTCTGGTGATCAAATTTATGACACAAAAATTTGATCCAAAGACAGAAAAATTTAATGTACGCAAGAATGATGGTGAAATATCCCTTACGGGAGTGGACGTTGAGTGCATCTATGGTTTAAAAAATCATGGATTGGATATATCGGACATTCTTTATGAGGAAGCTGATGACGCAAAGAACCGTATAACTGATAGCTTTGTAAGCAAAAAGACAGGTAATCTTGTAATTGATGACCGAATCGCCGACGTCATCAAGGATAACGTTGCGGATGACAACTTTATCCGCAAGGTGGTTCTGGTTCTGATTGGGATAGTCCTTGCCCCACAGAACCAAAAGATCGTCCCAAAACAATAGTATGCACTGGTAGAAGATGTGGGTCGAATTAAAAAGTTGAATTTCAATGAGTATGTACGGACATACCTCATTGCTAGCCTAAAACAAGTAGGCAACGCATATGAAGCGAAGCAATGGCCGACAGGCAGCACCATCTTGTTACAGGTAAATTCCATTCTCAACTTACATACTTCCTCCGATTCAAACTAATTGACTTGGTTTTGTTTAGATGCGGATATATCTAGCACTAAAACATGTCTAGATACATCCAAATCTAGACAAATCTGAGTTAAATAATTTGAATCAGAGGGAGTATATAATTATCTACAATACATTTTTCTTTATTTTAATCTAATTTTGTTGTGATATTTGAAGTATCTGTACTATGAGAAGATACTCCCAGATGGAGCCGAGTATACGTCCAGAAGGCCATTGATGAGGAACTGGACGGAAGATGCGGCTTCGGCGAGAGACGCCTTAGAATTAAAGGGCCGTGCTTTGGGGAAGGTACGTAAATACAAGTGATATCGTGGCTTATTTTTTGTTCTGCTAACGGTTCTAGGTTGTCAATATTAATTGGTTTATATACACATATCTTGAAGATTGACGCTGACATAACTCAAAAGCATCGAGAAGAGGTTCTCCATACACCCGAAATTGCATCTGATAAGAAACGTAGTAGAGTGCCCTATAGGAAGAAGGAAGGAGGTTCTACATCCAGCAGGGCTAAAGGAATGAGAGAAGTCATGTTGGAACAGATGATGAACAATCTAACAGAGCATATTGATAGAACAATTGAAGAAACCCTTGATAGAAAGATGGAGGTCTTCACAGAAGCTTGTGCTAAGGTGATACACCCTATGTGTCATCTGCTCTGAGTTAAACAAATGCTTTTTTTAAACATGACATGATGATTCATTTATTTTCAATCTTGCAGAAACTTCTTGTTATGATGAACTCGGCAGGAGCGCGTACAGACCTTCTAAATAAAAAATGTCTGATAATGACAATAAAGAGGAGGAGGTAGATAAGGAGGTAGAGAAGGAGGTAGAGAATGGTGAAGGAATCTCCTCTACTAACTCCAAATATACGCCAAAAGATTTCATGAAACGTCCAGACACCCCAGAAAGTAACCCCTTTGACATTGCACAGGACTCTAATTTAAAGAAGGATTCAAATAGTAAGGGGAAAGAGGTTGAAGGTGACATATTCATGTTACCCACAGTCAAGAAGGAAAAGAATGCTACTGATGCTTGCCACACCGCACCATCGAAACTCGGCAGTACACAAGCGTCACCAATAGTAATTGATGGTAGGGGTCCTTCACCGACGCGACCAGACCCAGAGCCGATTACATTAGAAGCATTCACAACTGCATTGAAAAAGGGGCGGGGAGGGAAAAAAGGTGAGGTAGGAGACACTCTGTCGAATGGATCGTCATCTGACTCGTTTAATAGCCTACGTACCATTTGCCAGAAAGCTATTAATGGTGAGAAGACAGAAGCCGTTGGCGAGAAGCGCAAGCTCAGGTCGGCGGACAAAAAGGGTAAAAAACCAAAAAACGATGTTAGAAAAGGTAGTGCAACATCATTGAATTGCATGGTTGTGCATGTATTAAATTAAAACAGTTACATGCAAGTATTAAACATTTGTTTCTGTGTATGCAGTTCTTTTCAAAGACATAGAAGTACTGGACGGTTTGACACCGCAACAAATAGATGCTGCAGTGTATGTTGAAACAGCAAAAAATAATAAAGATTTTTGCAATGAAAGTGTCTATAATAACAAGGACGACACTGAGGTCACTGCCAACCACATTAGTGTGATCCTTGATAAATTAAGGCTGCGTAGCAATGTAAATCCAAGTACCACAGTTTTTTTATTTTATGCAAACAAGAAGGATCGTTTGTCACACGTTATTTTTTTTGTAGGTTATAGGTGCTTACATGGAAGAATTGTCTCTTCGACTGGGGGATGACCAAAACTTGTGCCCTGCATGGAGGACAAATAGTCTAATACGTACTCCACCAAGAAGAAAAACTAGATCCCAGCATAAGAAAGAAGTCATGGACAAAAAATCAGAAAAGGTGTATGATATATCAGGATGCTCTGCAAGATGCATGGAAGAATACTTTCGTGCTGATAAAGTAAGTACTGTTTGTACAAGAAAATGCAGAGTATAAACCAGATTATGTAATGTGATAACACTTGTCTCTTTTTGGTAGGCATATTTCGCGTTTAATATAAACGATTGCCACTGGTGCTGTGTCGTCTTGAATAGTCCAAAGAAGAAATTTCAAGTGCTCGACTCGCTGTTTGAATTTAAAAGGGTCTAGAAAAATGTCGAAGCTCTGGTATGTTTTCTCTCTATACATTTAGCGACGATATGGTTATTCCAAGCATTACACTAAACCTCTCTATTTCATAGAGAGAGCAAATTTCGAAAGACATAGAAGTGGCTAACAAATTTACGGATTATAAGTTTGATGATGTTTCCAATTGGGAGATCCTAAGCTGCGAAACACCACGGCAAAATGATGCGTGAGTTTTTCGTTGAACTAATGCCATTTCTTTTGATGTGTTAGTACTGTTATTCAAATTTAGATTCGTTGTGATCAGAAACTCGTGTGGATTGTTCGTGCTACGCTGTATGGAGCATTTTGACGGAGATAAATTTACAGATGTAGTCTCGCAGGTATTCAAAATTTCTGTTTGGCATTTGCATATTTATATACACCAACATGTGTCCTTATTAACCCTGCTAATATTTTGTTATAGGAAAGGATAAATGATTCTAGGAGACGTACTGTTGCAGAAATTATTCTGTCGAAGATAAACAAACTCTACAAGGTAAAAAGTAGAGTTCTTGAGATCACGGAGATGCTGGTAGATTCTTGAAAACTCGCGAAACAAAAATTCGTACTACCGATTCCCTGGCGAATGTTGGTATACCATTAAAATTTTTACGCAAAGTTGGGTTGTTTGATTGCTAAACACTTCGCGCATGGCGCTGTGTTTTTGTCAGAAGAATGTTTCATGACTGTGGTTTAATTTTGTCGTTTTTCTTAATTTACGATTGTAATTAATGTAAAGTTTGGGTTGTTTATGTTCGCCAATTTGTGGATTTGATGAGCAATGTACATAGGCCTAGTTGTAGTGCGTATGCTTAAAATACAACGCTCGCCAAAATAGTAACGGACTAGACATATAAATGAATGGGAATTACATTATACAGTTTCAAAATATAAGAGTTTTTAGCTTTGTGATCTAGACCTCTTTAGGTTGGCTAGAATCTCCCTCATCAACTTGTGGTTGTGCGAATCATCACCTGGCCAAAATGATCAAACCCAGTTGATACATCTGAGTAAGCCACGACACACACTCGTGGTAGGTGTGGGCCGATGCCAACATTGCATGGGATCTAGACCTCTCTACGCTGGCTAGAAACATCTTCACCAGCGTTTCTCCTATCGCTCAAAACGGTGTGTATTTCTTTGGTATAGTCCTCATCACAAAGGAGTAAAATGCCTTGATAGTACTTCTGGCCGTGTCTACGAGTCAAGGGATGTAGTTTTTGATGAAAATGTTTTTCCCTTTGCTACACTTCATCAAAATAGCGGGTCGTCGTCTCCATGATGAAATTCTTTTGCTTCCTTCAGCCAATCCCTCCTCGGTAGAAACAACTATGGGTGTGCATACTAATGACCAATATATATGTGCCGATTCTTCCTCTCGTTGATCCTATGCAGGCCACAGCTGACACCCTGCCCACAAGCTGTAGCGAACTAGTCACGCAAAATTCTGCCAAAAATACTGATGACATCACGTCAGATAATGAGGCTGGAGGAAACACCGTTACAAGACAAGAAAACACGTACTCTGAGCATGATACGGGGGCAAAATCTTCCTCGGATCCGCCCCCGAGACTCTGACTCGCCGTCACCTGGGCGTATCGATCCGCGCCAGTCCCCTCACGCCACGTCCCCAAGGTCTGGGCCCTCCTTTGTGTCACGTTCTGCGCGTAACTATGGCGGCCATGGGGATCCCGACACGTCTTCCCCGTGGTCCCCACCAACGCGTGTACACGCGGATCTCCCGCCCAGCTCTTCCCCGTGGTTCTTCTGACGGCTTCGGGAGTGACGCCTCGCCAGGAGATCCAATCGGCACGTCGTTGAGCGCTGGTGCCCAGGAATATTCTGCACTTGTACAATCTTCAGTGCCAGGATCTTCTGCAGCACCTGATGCTGACGTATATACTGCTGCTGAACCCCGCACTCGTCTACAAAAAAAAGGTACTACTACCTCCGTTCCAAAATGTAAGGCTTTTTAGCAAACTAAAACAGCTTGCTAAAAAGGTTTATATTGTGAAACGAAGGAAGTATAAAGGACCCAATAATTCGTACTGAGGGCACAATTCGGTTGGCACTATTAACATATACTCCCTCCGTTTCAAAATATAAGATGTTTTAGCTTTGTGAAGGAAATGTATCTATACTTATTTTAGTGTGTAGGTTTATTCAAGTTTCGAGTGAATCTACAAACTAAAACAAGTCTAGATACATTTGCTTCACAAATCTAAAACATCTTTTTTTTGAAACAGATGGAGTACATGAGAACGATAAAACTTGCATGAAGCTAAAACGGATACAAACTGAAGTGTGCTATGCAAGATCCCACTAAGCTCTAACAAAAATGTTATTGATTGCACCTAGTCCCACCAAGCTCTAACATGATCCCACACAGTTGATACATCTAAGCATAAGATTTCTATGCCAATCCATGACACACACTTGTGGCAGATGTGGACCCATGCCAACATTGCATGAGATATAGACCTCTCTTAGCTGCCTAGAAACACTTTAACCAACTTGTGGTTGTATGCCATGTTACAACATCGACCTAGTTTCACATCATAAAAATTCACCACATTAATTTGCCACAAGCTAGTGTGTGTCATGGCTTGGCAAACTCAAAATTATAGCTAGATCTAGCAAGTAGGTAGGATCATGTTGGCCAGGTGTGATGACACATACAACAACAAGTTGGTGAAGGTGTTTCTATCCAGCCCAGAGACGTGTCCCAAGCATGCATGCAATGTTGGCGTGGCCCCACATTTTCCACCAGCTAGTGTGTGTCTTACAACTAGATCTATCAAGTGAGTGGGATCATGTTGGTCAGGTGTAGTGACTAACACAGCCACTAAGTTGATGATGGTGTTTCTAGCAAACTCGGAGAGGTGTAGATCCCATGCAATGTTGGCATGGGCCCACATCTACCACAGTTGTGTGTGTCATGGCTTGGCATAGCAAAATAATAGTTAGATCTATCAAGAGGGTGGGACAATGTTGTCCAAGCGATGACTCATACAACAACAAGTTGGTGAACATGTTGCTATCCAACCCAGAGAGGTCTAGATCCCATGCAATGGTGGCATAGCCCCACATTTGCCACAAGTGTGTCTCATGTCTTGGCATAGCACTCTTACAACTAGATCTATCAAGTGACTGGGATCATGTTGGTCAAGTATAGTAGTGACTCACACAACCACTAAGTTGATGATGGTGTTTCTAACCTACTCGAAGAGGTGTAGATCCCATGCAATGTTGGCATGGGCCCAGAGAGGTGAGTCACACAACCACAAGTTGGTGAAGGTGTTTCTAGCCACCCCACAGAGAGGTCTCAAGCCCATGCGAAAATTAAAAATTTGACCAGGCCACCTAAAATTCAAAAAAAATATCAAAATAGTGTGAAAGCTTGGACACATTTTAAATTTCTTCTAGGTAGAGGATGCCATGTTTCAGCATGGAGCATTTATCACATCACAAAGGCCTAACCCCTAGGCATCCTTACATGTGTCTTAGTTTTTTTGGCCTAAATTTGACCAGGCCACCAAAAATTCAAAAACATTCAAATTTGTGTGAAACCTTGTACATGTGACTTAGTTTGTGTATGTTAGCATGTGTAAAAAAATCCAGGTTGTTTCAAGAAAGTCGAAAAAAACACATTGCTTGGAAAAGAGGCCTAGGTGAGACCAGAAGGGCTGTTCGTAAATTTCTCAATTTTTCGATGCTCATCAAATGATCCAAAAAAATTTGCACATGCTATACCAACAGTGCCTGTCAAGAATATGTAATTTATTTTATAAAATTCAAAATTGTAAAATAGCTATTTTGTTCAAATATTTAAATAGAAAATAAAAAGGAATATATGATTGAAGAAAAAAGTAAGACTTGCCGTGCAGGCAACAAGCCAGCCCAACTCCTACTCCCGCGCCCGCGTCACGGCTCCGTCCGGGCGTGAAGTAGTTTGGGGCGGCCCATCTTAATCCCGAGCATCAAAAAGTAATTGGCTCTTTCGGGCCCAATGGAAAACCGTAGTGGGAAGGACTAACGCGGGTTGGAGTTTTTTTCTGAAACCTCATATATTAGGCATGCAAGCCGCCTCATAGCCGAGCGAGAAACGATTAGACCTTCCTATATACCCTGCATTAATACGTGGCACGAGCTTCTCTCAACAAATCAACGATGACACGTACCGCTGTCAGTTGTCTTCCTTTTGGACTACACATGGGCATGCATCCTGGTCCAACAATGGTCTTCTAGTCGTATGCAGGCCGTTGAGATCGAAATGTGTACTAGCATTATTTTTCATTCCCTTTACAAGCTTGTTGTTTGTTTGCTGAACATCTACGTAGTAGTTTTTTGTTTTAGATTCAAAATTCAACTAAATTTTAGAAACAATTCAAAATTAATCATCTCTTGGCATAAAAGTGTTAATCTATCAAGTGGCTGGGATCATGTTATCCCACCATTGCATTAGGCTCTAGACCCATATGAGTTGATTAGAAACACCATCATCAAGTTTGTCATGGCTTGACATAACACTCTTATAGCTAGATCTATCAAGTGGGAGGGATCATGTTGGTCAAGTGTAGTGACTCAAACAACCACTAGGTTGATGGTGGTGTTACTAGACAACCCATAGAAGTCTAGACCCCATGCAATGTTAGCATGGCCCCACATCTACCACAAGTGTGTGGGATCTAGAGGCTGATGCAATGTTAGCATGGCCCCACATCTATCATGGCCAACAAGTGTGTCATGGCTTCGCATAGCACTCTTACAGCTAGATCTATCAGGTGGGTGGGATCATGTTGCCAGGTGTAGTGATTCACACAGCCTTGTTGATGATGGTGTTTCTAGCCAACCTAGAGAGGTATAGATCCCATGCAATGTTAGAAAAAGTATAGTTAGATCTATCAAGTAGGTAGGGTCATGTTGGTCAGGTGTGATGACTCATACAACAAGTTGGTGAAGGTGTTTAATTTCTATCCAGCCCATAGAGGTCTAGACCCCATGCAATGTTGGCATGGCCCCACATCAGCCACAAGTTTGTGTAATGGCTTGGCATAACACTCTTATATATAGCTAGATCTATCAAGTGGGTGGGATCGTGTTGGTCAGGTGTAGTGACTCACACAACCACTAAGTTGATGATGGTGTTTCTAGCTAACCCAGAGAGGTCTAGATCCCATGCAATGTTGGCATGGTGGCCCAACATCTACCACAGTTGTGTGTGTCATGGCTTGGCATAGCAAAAGTATAGTTAGATCTATCAAGAGGGAAGGATCATGTTGTCCAAGCGATGACTCATACAACAACAAGTTGGTCAACGTATTTCTATCCATCCTAAAGAGTTCTAGATCCCATGCAATGTTGGCATGGCCCCACATTTGCCAGAAGTGTGTCTCATGTCTTGGCATAGCACTCTTACATCTAGATCTATCAAGTGAGTGGGATCATGTTGGTCAGGTGTAGTGACTCACACAGCCACTAAGTTGATGATGGTGTTTCTAGCCAACTCGGAGAGGTGTAGATCCCATACAATGTTGGCATGGGCCCACATCTACCATAGTTGTGTGTCATGGCTTGACATAGCAAAATAATAGTTAGATCTATCAAGAGGGTGGGACAATGTTGTCCAAGCGATGACTCATACAACAACAAGTTGGTGAACGTGTTTCTATCCATCCCAGAGAGGTCTAGATCCCATGCAATGTTGGCATGGCCCCACATTTGCCACAAGTGTGTCTCATGTATTGGCATAGCACTCTTACATCTAGATCTATCAAGTGAGTGGGATCATGTTGGTCAGGTGTAGTGACTCACACAGCCACTAAGTTGGTGATGGTGTTTCTAGCCAACTCGGAGAGGTGTAGATCCCGTGCAATGTTGCCATGGGCCCACATCTACCACAGTTGTGTGTGTCATGGCTTGGCATAGCAAAATAATAGTTAGATTTATCAAGAGGGTGGGACAATGTTGTCCAAGCGATGACTCATACAACAACAAGTTGGTGAACATGTTGCTATCCAACCCAGAGAGGTCTAGATCCCATGCAATGGTGGCATAGCCCCACATTTGCCACAAGTGTGTCTCATGTCTTGGCATAGCACTCTTACAACTAGATCTATCAAGTGAGTGGGATCATGTTGGTCAAGTATAGTAGTGACTCACACAACCACTAAGTTGATGATGGTGTTTCTAACCTACTCGAAGAGGTGTAGATCCCATGCAATGTTGGCATGGGCCCAGAGAGGTGAGTCACACAACCACAAGTTGGTGAAGGTGTTTCTAGCCACCCCAGAGAGAGGTCTCAAGCCCATGCGAAAATTAAAAATTTGACCAGGCCACCTAAAATTCAAAAAAAATATCAAAATAGTGTGAAAGCTTGGACACATTTTAAATTTCTTCTAGGTAGAGGATGCCATGTTTCAGCATGGAGCATGTATCACATCACAAAGGCCTAACCCCTAGGCATCCTTACATGTGTCTTAGTTTTTTTGGCCTAAATTTGACCAGGCCACCAAAAATTCAAAAACATTCAAATTTGTGTGAAACCTTGTACATGTGACTTAGTTTGTGTATGTTAGCATGTGTAAAAAAATCCAGGTTGTTTCACGAAAGTCGAAAAAAAACACATTGCTTGGAAAAGAGGCCTAGGTGAGACCAGAAGGGCTGTTCGTAAATTTCTCAATTTTTCGATGCTCATCAAATGATCCAAAAAATTTTGCACATGCTATACCAACAGTGCCTGTCAAGAATATGTAATTTATTTTATAAAATTCAAAATTGTAAAATAGCTATTTTGTTCAAATATTTAAATAGAAAATAAAAAGGAATATATGATTGAAGAAAAAAGTAAGACTTGCCGTGCAGGCAACAAGCCAGCCCAACTCCTACTCCCGCGCCCGCGTCACGGCTCCGTCCGGGCGTGAAGTAGTTTGGGGCGGCCCATCTTAATCCTGAGCATCAAAAAGTAATTGGCTCTTTCGGGCCCATTGGAAAACCGTAGTGGGAAGGACTAACGCGGGTTGGAGTTTTTTTCTGAAACCTCATATATTAGGCATGCAAGCCGCCTCATAGCCGAGCGAGAAACGATTAGACCTGCCTATATACCCTGCATTAATAAGTGGCACGAGCTTCTCTCAACAAATCAACGATGACACGTACCGCTGTCAGTTGTCTTCCTTTTGGACTACACATGGGCCTGCATCCTGGTCCAACAATGGTCTTCTAGTCGTATGCAGGCCGTTGAGATCGAAATGTGTACTAGCATTATTTTTCATTCCCTTTACAAGCTTGTTGTTTGTTTGCTGAACATCTACGTAGTAGTTTTTTGTTTTAGATTCAAAATTCAACTAAATTTTAGAAACAATTCAAAATTAATCATCTCTTGGCATAGAAGTGTTAATCTATCAAGTGGCTGGGATCATGTTATCCCACCATTGCATTAGGCTCTAGACCCATATGAGTTGATTAGAAACACCATCATCAAGTTTGTCATGGCTTGACATAACACTTTTATAGCTAGATCTATCAAGTGGGAGGGATCATGTTGGTCAAGTGTAGTGACTCAAACAACCACTAGGTTGATGATGGTGTTACTAGCCAACCCATAGAAGTCTTGACCCCATGCAATGTTAGCATGGCCCCACATCTACCACAAGTGTGTGGGATCTAGAGGCTGATGCAATGTTAGCATGGCCCCACATCTATCATGGCCAACAAGTGTGTCATGGCTTCGCATAGCACTCTTACAGCTAGATCTATCAGGTGGGTGGGATCATGTTGCCAGGTGTAGTGATTCACACAGCCTTGTTGATGATGGTGTTTCTAGCCAACCTAGAGAGGTATAGATCCCATGCAATGTTAGAAAAAGTATAGTTAGATCTATCAAGTAGGTAGGGTCATGTTGGTCAGGTGTGATGACTCATACAACAAGTTGGTGAAGGTTTTTAATTTCTATCCAGCCCATAGAGGTCTAGACCCCATGCAATGTTGGCATGGCCCCACATCAGCCACAAGTTTGTGTAATGGCTTGGCATAACACTCTTATATATAGCTAGATCTATCAAGTGGGTGGGATCGTGTTGGTCAGGTGTAGTGACTCACACAACCACTAAGTTGATGATGGTGTTTCTAGCTAACCCAGAGAGGTCTAGATCCCATGCAATGTTGGCATGGTGGCCCAACATCTACCACAGTTGTGTGTGTCATGGCTTGGCATAGCAAAAGTATAGTTAGATCTATCAAGAGGGAAGGATCATGTTGTCCAAGCGATGACTCATACAACAACAAGTTGGTCAACGTATTTCTATCCATCCCAAAGAGTTCTAGATCCCATGCAATGTTGGCATGGCCCCACATTTGCCAGAAGTGTGTCTCATGTCTTGGCATAGCACTCTTACATCTAGATCTATCAAGTGAGTGGGATCATGTTGGTCAGGTGTAGTGACTCACACAACCACTAAGTTGATGATGGTGTTTCTAACCTACTCGAAGAGGTGTAGATCCCATGCAATGTTGGCATAGCCCCACATTTGCCACAAGTGTGTCTCATGTCTTGGCATAGAATTCTTACAACTAAATCTATCAAGTGAGTGGGATCATGCAATGGTGGCATAGCCCCACATTTGCCACAAGTGTGTCTCATGTCTTGGCATAGAATTCTTACAACTAAATCTATCAAGTGAGTGGGATCATGTTGGTCAGGTGTAGTAGTGACTCACACAACCACTAAGTTGATGATGATGTTTCTAACCTAATCGAAGAGGTGTAGATCCCATGCAATGTTGGCATGGGCCCAGAGAGGCGAGTCACACAACCACAAGTTGGTGAAGGTGTTTCTAGCCACCCCAGAGAGAGGTCTTAAGCCCATGCGAAAATTCAAAATTTGACCGGGCCACCTATAATTCAAAAAAAATATCAAAATTGTGTGGAAGCTTGGACACATTTTAAATTGATTCTAGGTAGAGGATGCCATGTTTTAGCATGGAGCATGTATCACATCACAAAGGCCTAACCCCTAGGCATTCTTACATGTGTTTTAGTTTTTTTGGCCTAAATTTGACCGGGCCACCAAAAATTCAAAAACATTCAAATTTGTGTGAAACCTTGTACATGTGTCTTAGTTTGTGTATGTTAGCATGTGTAAAAAAATCCAGGTTGTTTCACGAAAGTCGAAAAAAACACATTGCTAGGAAAAGAGGCCTAGGTGAGACCAGAAGGGCTGTTCGTAAATTTCTCAATTTTTCGATGCTCATCAAATGATCCCAAAATTTTTGCACATGCTATACCAACGGTGCCTGTCTAGAATATGTAATTTATTTTACAAAATTCAAAATTGTAAAATAGCTATTTTGTTCAAATATTTAAATAGAAAATAAAAAGGAATATATGATCGAAGAAAAAAGTAAGACTTGCCGTGCAGGCATCAAGCCAGCCCAACTCCTACTCTCGCGCCCGCATTCACGGCTGCGTCCGGGAGTGAAGTAGTTTGGGGCGGCCTATCTTAATCCCGGGCATCAAAAAGTATTGGGCTCTTTCGGGCCCAACGGAAAACCGTAGTGTAAGGACCGACGCGGGTTGGAGTTTTTGTTTTTTTGAAACCTCATATATTAGGCATGCAAGCCGCCTCATAGCCGAGCGAGAAACGATTAGAACTGCTTATATACCATGCATTAATACGTGGCACGAGCTTCTCTCAACAAATCAACGATAACACGTACTGCTATTAGTTGTCTTCCTTTTGGGCTACACATGGGCCTGCATCCTGGTCCAACAATGGTCTTCTAGTCGTATGCAGGCCGTTGAGCTCGAAATGTGTACTAGCATTATTTTCTTCTGCATGACTCCCTCAGGGAGATCAGCCCATGGCGAATCCTGCATCTTGTTGCCGGCCATCGATGATGGTGTTCGTGTGGTCTCGGTCCCGTCGAATGGCAGATGTAGCGGTTCTAGAGACAGACCGCCGTTTATTTATTGAAGAAGGCCTACGCGTCTGAAAACGAAACGACCGCGTGCACACAGCAACCGCCGATTTGGCGCACGCGGGAACCCGCGTGAACCTCCAGCGGACGCGCAAAAACTTTTTGCCGCTCCCGTGTTTCTGCGCCATCCTGCGCGCCAAACTTCACTGGTGGAAACAGCCCTATAGGGCCCGGTTGGTAAGGGGCTTTAGTCCCGGTTTCCCAACCGGGATGGGGCAATCGGGACTAAAGTCCTAACCTTTAGTCCCGGTTGCCCCACCAACATAGTATCCGCATAGATTGTTACCTGGTCCCTGCGTCAGGCACTTTACGAGAACAGAGTTCAATCAAAATAATAATCAAGCATGATAATAACTATATCAAAACTAGAATCTAAGAGATGCGGGGATATAGCTAGTGGTGCTTACATTTAGTGGTTGAAATGTAAGCTCCTCTTTCCAAACACCCCTAGCCTTGTTGGTGAACCGTTTTCAAGCGCTGCCCGTTGAAGAAAACGAATAAAAGAAGTTATTAATTACTTGATATCATAAAATTCATGAACGTTGCCGATATAGTGCCGTAATGATTAGAATTACCGCTGGAGAAGCATCTGCATGTCCTTCCACGTCTCAAGGGGTTTATGTTTCGAGTCCATGACTAGTACACGCCCTTTGTAATGATTAACAGAATATAGTGGAAGCTGCGAATTCATAACTAATCAATTATATACTTAACATCAAGTAAGCGAAATAGAAAGTGTATACAAGACAATAACACACGCCCTTTGCCGCGTCGACTGCTGGACCCAAACTTGCCGCACCAAAGTGTCTAAAAGTTTCGCCAACCCCGCCTCGCTCCTCCTGCCACCTCGCTCCCCCTCCCGACGAGATGCCGCCCCGCCGCCGCTCGACCTCCGGCTACCGAGGCGTCCGCGCGCGCCCGAGCGGCACGTTCTACACTGAGATCCGCAGCGGCACTGAGCGCATCGGCCTCGGCACATTCGAGACAGCGCACGAGGCGGCGCGCTCCTACGACGCGGTCTCCTGGCGCCTCGGCCGCTCCCACCGGACGATGAACTTCCACGATGTGTGGACGCGGGAACAGGCGGAATGGATCGCGCCGCCGCCTCCGGCCGTCACGCGCGAGCAGCAACAGCGCCAGCACGAGTTCGAGCAGCGGCTCGTCAAGGCGGAGCTCGATGAGCGCTTCCGCCTCGAGTGGGCGCGGCAGTTCCCGGAGGACGTCGCCGTGATGGAGTCATTTTACGAGAAGAAGGCGGCGGCGAAGGCGGCGGCGAAGGCGAAGAAGAAGGAGGATTTCAAGGAGCGGAGGGCGAAGTCGGCGGCGAGGAAGAAGGAGAGGGAGGAGAAGGCCGCGAGGAATGCGAAGGAGAAGAAAAACAGCACCGGCCCGTCGACGATCGTCCTCTCCTCCTCCTCCTCCTCCTTTGAGTGGACATCCACTCGGTGTCGTCGACGACTCTGTGCTCGTCGGATTTCGACTGGCATTCCGAGTAGTTTAGGGTTGTTTCAAAGTTTGTAATATATTTCGTATTTTTAGTTAATTTTCCATGTTTTGTTTGATCTATTCAGTACGCAAAATATGATCTATCAACTCGGTAGGATCATGCTATCAAGTGATGACTCATGCAACCATATCTTGAACTATGTCATCAAGTTTCCTCTTCTTCTTCTGTGTTGTCGCTTGACTTCCTTCTATAACAGTTTGCAGCATTTTTGAATATTTTAGTATACTTGTGAGTACGTCACAGTAATATGATCCAAGATGCAATACATTCAACATTCAAGATACACATATCCTAAACATACATGATGATCAACATGTTCGACTTACATTCAGTAACACATTACAGTAGAAACAACATCCTAAACAAAGTTGAGACCAAGGTGCTCGTGCATATGCTCTACTTTCATCAGAAGTAGAGACGCCCATCCAACAGCAGCAGCAAATGTGAAGTCATTCCACCCTGTGGTGAAGCTGACATGTCCATGGTCCCTCTGAGGAACTGCTCTCAATCGGACGGGACGAACTGCTCTGAGGAACTGCTCTGCTCTGAGGAACTGCTGAGTGGATGTAAGTATTATGGATGTGGATGCACTAAGTAAGTGTAGGACTGCTAAGTGACTAAATCAACCAATTAACTAAAACGGCGAAGTGCTAACCTGACGATACTGAAAGTCTGTCAGACTAACACCTAAACTGAAGCCGAGCGCGTCGAGCGTGGCGTCCAACTTCGCGTTCCAGGCTCTAGCCTGTAGGTGCCTGACGGAGTCCGTAGAGTGGCTTGTGCAGGCGCATGGCCTAGCGCCCCTTGCTAGCAGACCCACCCGCGGTGCGCGGCGAGCGCCAGCAGGAGCCGCACGGGCTCCAGCCGTGCAACAGGCCCAAAGGCGTCCGCGACGTTGATGCCCTGCTGCTTCACATAGCCCTTTTGGCGACGAGGCGAGGCGGGTGTTCGGCTGCACGATGCCGTCCATGGTGCGCGCTTTTGGTCATCAGGTGTGCCTCGCAGCGAGGAAGATGTGATGGCGGCGTGGCTTCAGCTTTGGGTGTCGGAGAGGCTAGCTCGGTGCGCGAGGATGACGCTGTCGGCGACGTGTGCTCTGCGCAAGCTGGTGTCGATGGACAGCTGATGCCGGCGAGTCCTGGCCTGCCACCTCAGGTGTAGCGGTACGCAGTGGAGTCGAGTCGAGTGCACGTTGCAGTCCACCGTGAACGCCGTGCTCACAGGGTTGTCCTGGCCTGCTCAAAGTTCTCAGTGTTGTGTGTGTGGTGCACTATGTCTTTGGTATGAACAAAGTTTATGAATTAAGGGCAACGTCTAGTTTTCTGCTACCTCCACATACCTGCATGCATAACATTAAGGCGCAGTTAGCTATTGACAATTTCAAAGAAAGTTTTGATAATGCTTTTTAGTTGTACTCTAGTAGTGACTTACTGCGGATGTAGTTTGCATAATTTAGCGTTTCTCATGTTATGACCAGCAGTATTGCATGCGCTGCACATGTGGTTCCCCTTCTTCTTCTTCTTCTTCTTCTTCTTCTTCTTTTGTTCATCGTATGATAGTGGTCTGCCATTTTTACTCATGGGTTGATTAGCACCATTAGCTCCAAGTCGTTTGTTTTTCTTAGGCGCGCCTTTGGATTTAACTTTTAGTGGATCGCCAACTTGAGGTGCTTTTTCCTTGCTGCTCTGGGCATCTGCATAGAAGTAGCTTGTTTGAATATTGCTGAGCCCCTTTGTCCTTTGCATTACTCGATCGATGAATTCATTGTATTCATGACGAGACAGTTCATCCTGGCATAACACTGCGAGAACTTCTTGAGATCGTACATTCAAGTCAGAAAAAATTGCCCTCTCGGTTGCATTTGACCATCCGTATCTGAACATATCGCTCTCGCGCTTCGCAGACAATCCAAATCTTCTGTTCTTTGAGAAGCGCCGAAGGACACAACAAGTTGGTATTTTTTCTCGTTTCAGGTAATTCAACATGGAGAGGATGAGCTTGCAAGGTAGCCCCTTCCTAGCCATTCTTCCGCAGGAGCACTTTATAGTTTCCTCACTGTTAGGCGTGTAGGTCACGTCAAACTGCCTAGTAGGTTTAGCTGCCCATATCAGAGAGTACTTATTATCACTGGAATCACCTTGCGCACATTCAGCAATCTTGAGTCCATCAACTCTTTTCAACTGCGATTGCAAGATATAGAAGTTTGCTGTAGTGAATACTTTCACTGCAGCAGACTCAATATCTTTGTATTTAGTAACCGACAAAGGTAATGTCTGTGAGTCCTCGCAGTCCTGTCGCGGATCTTCCTGACGGATACGGTTAATGGCATACTCGTAGTGCACGATCAAATCCACCAGTGTCATTTTAGAGTCAAGATGAAGGTGTAGGCACGAGTTCAAACTCTCGCTTCTCTGATTGCTTTTCATTCCGAGAAAAAAGCCATTGGCTATATACACGGCGGCCCACCATCTCTTCTTCTCGTACATTCTACTCAACCACTCTTTGGTTCCCTTCGTCTAACATTTCTTAATATAGGCGCTCCATCTCTGCTCAAAGACCTCTTCTGAGGTGCTGTAGTATATCATTGACCTGAATTCATTCAGAGAATCGTGATTGAGGTATTTTTTCATATTCTTTTCAACGTGCCACGTACATACACGGTGCCACACATCCTTGAAGACAATGCCAATGGCTTTCATCATTGAACCATCTGCATCAGTGATAACCCCTTTTGGCTTCTTTTGACACATAGCTTTCAAAAATGTTTGAAGGATCCATACATATGTTTCTGTTTTCTCGTCAGAGACGATTGCGCATGCGAAAAAAGTAGTTCTGCGGTGATGGTTCAACCCCACGAAAGGAATGAACGGCATTCCATACCGATTCATTTTGTCCGTACTGTCGAACACTAGCACATCACCGAAATCCTCATAGTCCCGACGTGACTGAGAGTCACACCAAAACATGCTTTTCAAATTTCCTCCATGATCTAGCTGGTAATCGAAAAAGAATTAAGGATCACGCGACTGCCTGTTCTGCATAATTCGGATGGCTGTGTTAGCGTCACCTGATGCAATGAGGTTCCTCTTCTCCCGGGAACACATGTTGTAAAGATCCTTCGAGACGAACCCAACCTTGCTCCACCTTCCACTTTAGCTGATAAAGGTTTTCATAATCTCGAACTTGGGCATCCCAGTTGCTGCTAGTGACATTATTTCAGCTTTCTAGTAAGACTTGATCTTCCGATGGGACCGAAGAAACGGGACTTCATCGGGTCTAGCTAGCACATGATTTTGCTCGTCCTTAAATTGCAGAACTTTCCAAATCCCCTTGGATTTGCTATACGACACGCTGAGATAGGCTCGACAGTGGCATCGAGACAGAGCTCGTGGCCTCTTCTTGCGGTTCTCCATGTGCACATACCTTCCCTCGCGTTCCCCTGCCCTGGAACAGAGAAACCGCCTGTAATTAATAACTCCTTCCGAATTTCGCTTCACCCTCTGTTTCCTTATGCTGAAACCACGTTCTCTCGCGTATGCGTTGTAGTAAGCGAATGCTGCCGCTTCTTTAGTGAAGGTCATCTCCTTTACAATACGATGACTTTCACGCTCATCCTAAGCATGCTGAAAATCCTTCTCTGGCATCACTGGATGTTGTCTGTGCTCATGATGTGAACTGTCTGTAACCTACACAATTAGAAGAAAAAAGAAATGTAAGTGGTGGTCATATGGTTGATCCTATATATGCCTAGTCATACAACAATAAGCATCTTACATCACTCTTGAATTCAGATTTTCAACTGTTTGTATCCTACAAAATTAGAAGCAAAAAGAAATGTCAGTGGTGGTCATATGGTTGATCCTATATATGCCTTGTCATACAACAATAAGCAACTTACATCACTCTTGAATTCAGATTTTGAGCTGTCTGTAACGTACACAATTAGAAGAAAAAAGAAATGTAAGTGGTGGTCATATGGTTGATCCTATATATGCCTTGTCATACAACAATAAGCAACCTACATCACTCTTGAATTCAGAATTTGATCCTTCAGGTTCTTGTGATTCTTCCGCCGTCTCTTCATCACAGTTTTCTAATCCGAATCCCCAAAATAATCATGGTCTCTATGAGAGAATAGTACAACCTGCAGCATTGTAGTACAAAGTCATATAACATGGCTATTCAATTCTTATAAAAATAATGTAGCACTAGACATACATCACTAATGCTTTCCGAGATAGATTCTTTCCGATGGCGATCCTTGTTTACACAATCGATGTCCATCTGCACAATTTAAAAAGTATGTGTATAAATTTGCATGCTCTAGGTGTGCAAATTAAAAAAAATAAACTTCGCTTGACCTTATCATCCTCGGATGAGTTTTCTTCAAAGAGGTCGTTCTCAGTAAGCTCATCATCAAAGAAAAACATATCTTCATCATCCGAACTTGAATCACCGTTGTGCGTAGGGATGCTCTCATTGTCACTACCAGTTGGCATAGAGTCCTCCATCTGTTCAAGCAAAGAAAACCAGAAACGCTAATCTAATCAGTGATGTATATGTGGAGGACTCGTAGATGCAAAGATGAAACCTAAGCCGCTATGCTAAAGCTGATGGAAAGAGTTTGGGTTAGAGAGGAAGCTACTCACATCTTCCGGGCGCCGGTGGCGAGATGGGACACGGGACTGGTTGATGCGGCCGGAGGATGAGAAGATCTGGCTGGACTTTGATCTGGAGATGTAGGATTGGAACGGTTATCGTCGGCGTGGACGGACACGTACGTCGCCACCGGAGCCAGGCAGATTTGTAGGTGGAGGATTAGATCTCGGTCGACGGCCGAAGCCGGGAAGGCTAGTGTGGTTGGAGGATTAGAAGGCTGGCCGCCGGATTCACGTCGCCAATCCGGATCCTTCACCGGCGCACATCACCGCCGGAGCTAGGCAGGATGATCAAAAAATTAGGGTTAGAGCAGTGTCTGGGGAAATGGCGGCGCGTTAGTTTTTGTGATCAAACCGAGAGACCTAATAATGTCATGGCGATGTGGCAATGATTGACAACGTGGCAATGAATGGTAAAATCTAATGGCATGGCGACGTGGCAATGGTTGACATCGTAGCAGGCAATAGTACGTATGCGAATACGTGGGAATACGGGCCTGGACTTGGGCTTTAGGGGCTACCCTCGCGCGGGGACAATTCTACCCTTACAAACTCTGCAACTTTCGAGAGCCAGGGGGCTATGGAATCAAGCCTCATAGGATATAACTCATGAAAACTGACATAAAACATGAAAACAACGCATTTTTGGTCATAACTTTCAAACATGTTTCTAGTCTTACTAGACATGCAAATCTCCTTGGAACCCTAAAATTGTGGGCAATAGCCCATGAAAACGGCCATAAAACATGAAAACAACGAGTTTTGGGTCATGCCCTTTAAAATTTATCGGGTCTTAAGATCAATGTAAATCGTCTTGGAACCCTAAAACTGTGGGCAAAAGGTCAGGAAAACAGTCGTATCACGCGAAAACGACGAGTTTTTGGTTATAAGTCCCAAACATGTATCAGGTCTTACGGGACATGGAAATCCCCCTGGAACCCCCAAAAATATGGGCAATAGCTCATGAAAACAGCGATAAAACACAAAAATGATGAGTTTTTGGTCAAAACTCTCAAACATATATAGGGTCTTACGGGCATGCAAATCCCCCTGGAAACCCAAAAGTATGGCAATAGCTCATAAAAACGGACATAAAACACAAAAATGATGAGCTTTTGGTCATAACTCTCAAACATATATCGGGTCTTGTGGGACATGCAAATCCCCTAGAACAAAAAACTATGGGCAATAGATCATGAAAACGGCCATAAAATACAAAAACGACGAGCTTTTGGTCATAACTCTCAAACATATATCCGGTCTTAGGGGCCATGCACATCCACCAGGAACCCAAAAACTATGGGAAATAGCTCACGAAAACGTCCATAAAACTCAAAAACAACGAGTTTTTGTTCATGTCTGTCAAGCATGTATCAGGTATTGAGGGCCATGCAAATTCCCCAAAAAGGAAGAATTATAATTTTTGGTCATTCCCTCAAACATATATCGGGTCTTATGGTTGTCATAAGTCACCCTCGATCCCCAAAATTGTGGGAAATAACTCATAAAACTAGACATAAAATGCCAAACGGACGAGTTTTTGGTCATAACTCTCAATATTGTAAATGACCCTACCGCCACAAAACTATGGGCAATAATCATGAAAATAGCCATAAAACGTAAAAATGACAAGTTTGTGGCCATAACTCTCAAACATGTATCAGGTCTTACATTCCATGCATATCCCTAGAACCCCAAAACTGCAGGATATAGCTCATGAAAACGGACAAAGAACACGAAAACAACACGTTTTTTATCATAACTTTCAAACATGTACCTGTACTTACGAGACATGCAAATCTCCTTGGAACTCCAAAATTGTGGGCAATAGCCCATGAAAACGGCCATAAAACATGAAAACAACGAGTTTTGGGTGATGCCGTTTAACACGTATCGGGTTTTAAGATCAATGTAAATCGCCTTGGAACCCCAAAACTGTGGGCAATAACTCATGAAAACAACCGTATAACGCGAAAAAGACGAGTTTTTGGTTATAACTCCCAAACATGTATCAAGTCTTACGGTCCATGCAAAACCCCCTGGAACCCCCAAAAGTTTGGGCAATAGCTTATGAAAACGGACATAAAACACAAAAAGGATGAGTGTTTCGTCAAAACTCTCAAACATATATAGGGTCTTACGGCCATGCAAATCCCCTAGAACTCCAAACTATGGGCAATAGCTCATGAAAATGTGCATAAAACGCGAACGACTTGTTTTTGGTCATGTGTGTCAAACATGTATTGGGTCTTGCGGGCCATGAAAATCCCCCTAGAACCCGAAAACCATGGGTAATAGCTCATTAAAATGGCCATAAAAAGTCAAAAACTACATGTTTTCTATCATGGCCTCAAACATGTATCGGGTATTACATTCATTGTAAATTTCTCTAGAACTCCAAATTTGTTCGAAATAACTCATGGAAACGGCCATAAAACAAAAAACTACGAGTTTTTGGTCATAACTCACAAACCTGTATCGAGTATCACGGTCATTGTAAATCACCCTGGATCCCCGAACCTATGGGTAATAACTTATGAAAACGTCCATAAAACGCAAAACGACGAGCTTTTGGTCATAACTCTCAAAGATGTAAATCGCCCTATTACCCCAAAACTATGGGCAATAGGTCATGAAAACATCCACAAAACACAAAAATGTCGAGATTTTGGTCATAACTATCAAACATGTAAATCACCCGGGAACCCAATAGCTCGTGAAAACAACCATAAAATGCAAAACCGACTAGTTTTTGGTTATACGTTTCAAACATGTAAATCGCCCTGGAACCCCAAAACTATGGGAATAGCTCATCAAAATGACTATAAAACATGAAAATGAAGAGCTTATGGTCATGCCCGCAAGAATGTATCGAGCAAAATGGTTGTTTTTAATCACCCTGGAAACCCAAAACAGTGGGAAATAACTTATAAAAATGGTGATAAAAACAATGGGCAATAGGGAATGAAAACGACTATAAAACAAGAACCCGACGAGTTTTCGGTCATGCACCTAAACATATATCGGGTCTTAAGGTCATTGTATATTGCACTGGAACCGCAAACCTGTGGGCAATAACTCATGTAAACAACCATAAGACGTGAAAACGATGAGTTTTTAGTCATAACTCTCAAACATGTATCGGGTCTTACGGGCCATGCAAATCCCGTTCGAACACCAAAACTATGGTCAATAGCTCATAAAAAATGCCATAAAACATGGAAACGATGGCTTCTTGGTTATGCACTTAAACATGTATCGAGTCTTTCGGTCGTTGTAAATCACCCTGGAACCAAAAAACTGTGGGCAATAACTCATGAAAATGGCCATAGAACACAAAACCAATCAGTTTTTTGTCATAACTCTCAAACATGTAAATCGCCCTAAAAACCCAAAACTATGAAAATTAGCTTATCAAAATGGACATAAAACATGAAAACAATGAGTTTTTGGTCATGCCCTCGAACATGTATCATGTGTTGCAGTCATCGAAAATCTCCCTAAAACCCCAATACTATGGGCAATAACTCATGAAACGGCCATAAAACGCGAAAACGATGAGTTTTTGGTTATAGCTCTCAAACATGTATCGGGTCTCATGGGCCATGCAAATACCCCTAGAACCCCAAAAGTATGGCAATAGCTCATAAAAACAGCCATAAATCACAAAAACGACGAGTTTTTGGTCATATCTCTCAAACAAATATTGGGTATAACGGGCCATGCAAACCCCCATAGAACCCAAAAACTATGGGAAATATCTTGTCACATCCCAAGATTTTCCAAATCTTGTAATGTGAAAAATAAATAAACAAAATAAATAATTGT
Organism: Avena atlantica; assembly: GCA_910589765.1. Lineage (NCBI taxonomy): Eukaryota > Viridiplantae > Streptophyta > Magnoliopsida > Poales > Poaceae > Avena > Avena atlantica. Next base: position 4,020,620 of record OU342739.1, read on the forward strand.
TGAAATTTTGGGTGAAAAGAAACTTTTGTTTCTAAATGAAAACTTAAAATCCCATCTTGAACAAACTTTGGTTAACATTTGAATCCAACTAAATTCAAATCAAGTGGAATGCATTCTTCATAAATGCATCTGGAAATTTAAACACTTGAGAAATAAACCAAAACCCTAAAACACTAATGGAAGAAAATCATTTCCAAGTTATCTCCAAGCCTATGGATTTGATCCATATAAAAAAATTTGGCCAAACAAACATTTCAAATTGATCAAGAATGATTATTAGAAATATTATAAAACCATATGAATTGGTTTCACTTAATTTGGAGCCATGAATAAAATCTTATGAATTTAATAAGATAAGGAAAAGTAATTTCCAAAGCTAATAAAGCACTTATCGAAAATCCATACCAAATGGCAAGCAAATAATCCTAAAAGGATTTAAAAAGGTAAACAAAAAATAAATAAAGTTATAATAGTTGGAATCACTATTTTTGGGTCTTTAAATAAAAAGATATGGTTTTGGTAAGCATAGGTAGAAATATAAATAAGGATTATTTTAAAGAGCCAAATTAAATCTTGGCCAAGCAAAAGAAATAAATTATTTTTTATTTGATAAAAAGAGTAAAGGTTTATTTAAATAAAATAATAAGGATTTATTAATATCCAATTTTATTTAAGTAAAGGCTTTTCCATTTTAAATAAACACAAAAACTTGTTAATGTATTTTAAAATAAGATTTCCAAGTGTTTTTGTTTTTCAAATGAAACCTACTGAAAAGGTTTTGGTTTGGTTTAGATTTCAAATGGAGTTTAAAATAAATTAAAACCTATTTGAATTAAAGACTATGGTCTATTTATTTAATTATTAATAGATCCTAAAAAGAATAAAAGAATTATTTTGTTTTAGTCTTTGAAATATGTTGATAAACAGAATTTAAATTCACCAAAAGTTTGGAGGTGATTTGAAATCAAATGGGGATTAAAAATATTACTAAATCTTATTTAATTAAAACTAGAGCCTATTTTAAATAATTAAAAGATCCTAAATAGGATAAATATATTATTCTGAATTTGACTTTGTAATGTGCTATTAATCAGTATGTGAATCTACACAAATTTTGGTTGAGGTTTGAAATCAAATTGATGTTTGAATTAATTAAACAAAACCAAAACAGATCAGATAAAAAAAATGGAATAGGAGCAGCCCAACTAACCTAGCCCACTAAGACCATCAGCAGCCCACCTCTCCCTCTCCCGCAGTGAACCGTTTTTCACTCACGAACTTACCCGCAGCATGACTGACCGCCTGGACCCACCGTTCCTCTCTCCCTCTCGCCGACAATGCAGCCCACGCCACGTCATCGTCTTCCTCACCCCGCTGACCCCGCCCCTCACCTCGCCGGCCTTTGCAGTCGATTAAGACTCGAGTAAATACGGAGTAACGCCGCAGTAAAATCACCCCGCGACCATGCCATCTTAAGAGCCTCGACGCCCTCTCTCTTTCCCCTCCGTCGCCACACCCTCCCCGCCACCAGGCTGCTCGGAATCATCTCCGAAGCTCCACTGCCTCCGACGCCCTCCGGCGAAAATTCCAGCCAGTCGACGTCGCCCCTCGCCTCCTCAAGCACACGAGCGTGACCCCCAGTCCCTGGCACATCTCTCTGCACCCTCAGCTCGCTCGCGCGTGCCCCCTATCATCGGCAACAACCTCGACTAAACACGCCGCCGTCTGTCTCCAACTTCGGCGACCCTCCCCGTAAGTACTGACCATGTCGCTCCCCCTCGTTGACACTCTCATGCTCGCCTCACTCTTGCGTGTCTAACACCACACCTCTTTTGCTTTCTCATGCGTTGTAGCCTCGCCCCCGTCAACGTCTGAGCGCAACCGACGGTGACCACGACTCCGACGAGGAATTGTCGACCACCCCGAGCGCCCCTTCGCCAGCAAGGACCACCTTGAGCTTCCCCACGCCACGGCGAACTCGGTGAACATCTCCCTTCACTTTCTCTCTTCCTGTAGCATCGACACCGACACCGTCTGACCGCTCCGTCGCCACCTGCCGCCGCCAGCGCCGCCACTCGTTGGCAAGCATGCTGAGCGCCGTCCGATCTCGATCTAGTGGCTAGGAAAGAAACTAACCCGAAGGGGTAAGTAGTGCCTCTGAGCCGTGCGATGACACTTAGATCCAACGCCTCTCGTTGCACGATCCGCACGAAGCGGTACAGACGAATAGGAATAAGACACGTGGCCGTGTCTGTTTATAAAAACCTGGATTTGATCTATTTGTGGTTCAATTTTGTAAAATCCATAACTTTCAAACCACACGTCAAAATTTTGCAAATTTTATATCAATGGATTCAGCAAAACATGTACTTTCTGACCATGCACCTTGTTTAGTAAATTGTTTCTGTTAAATTGATTGTTTTTGCAGAAACATGTGTATGCATGTTTAGAATATAAAAATTGTTCTAAAATGATTTTTGAGATAAAACCATTGTTTTGAATCTACTGACCTTAGAAACCAACTCATGGATTTGAAAATGTATTTGGTAAAGCTAAAGAGTAAAACTTTGATTTAAAACATTTCTAGTCAAATAAAAATATGGTGTAATTGTAAAAAAATGTTTTGCAGAAAACCTTTGGGAAATTTTTTGATTTAAAACTCTCTGACCCCAAACACCAAGTTTTATGATTTAAAAATGTATTTGGTGAACCCTATAAAGATTGCTACTTTGATAAAGGCATTCTCAACCACATAAAATAATGATTTGGTTTAAAAATGGTTTATAGATAAAATCTTTTGCAAATAGTTTTGCCAGTTTATAAAATAACCAATAAGTGTTTTGGAATGTTTATAACTTTTTATAAACCACTTTTTTAAATAAAACAAAGTTTGGCATGCTTGCATGCATTGTTTTGTTTCTATCATTTTATGTGATGTTTTGCTTGAATGGTAGATTGAAATATTGCTTGCTTGATTGAATTGTAGTGGAACTTGAAGAGTGTGCTTGTTGCAAGATCAAGGAGTGAACTTATACTCTCTACCAAAAAGGCAAGTGATGCTCCATACTTTTATCCCATTATTTTCACTATGCATTTGTGATATTTCTAAGTAGGACTTGCATGTAATTTTTGCTAAGTATAAACTATGTCATGGGAAATCCTAGTAGATGAAACCTTAGTAGAAATTTCCTAAGTTAAGATTCCTACTACTATCATGCTTAACTTAGCTAATAGAAAACAAGGGTGGAATATATATTCATACTATGGAATATTTCCAAGTCAAGGACTTGTGTTTTGTTTAATAAAACAACTAAGTGAATGAATCACCTGGTGGAATGGAAGGAATGGTTTGTGTTGAGTGGTTCACAAGGCCCATTTCTCTGGTTTACCTTGTGTATCTCACTTGTGGATGGCCACCCAGGAACAAAGAGATTTGAGATGTCAAATGCTGAGAAGCTTCAAGTGCAGCCACTTGGCATTATGGGCTCTGCCTGGATCATATAGGTTGCAATAACTTAGCCAAATGGACAGTTGGTGGTAGGGGATTGATAGGTTGGAGCGCGTCCATTCTGGTCTAAGGGAAGGCTTCTGAGAGATCTTGTCTTGGGAAACCAAGTCTTGTGGGGAAAGTGCACCACCTCTACAGAGTGTAAAATCTAAGTACTTATCCATGTCCCTGGTAAAGGACAATTTGAGCATCAAGACATGGAAGCTATCAAGAATATCCTCATCCCAATTTCTAAGTTAAAAACTTGTGGTTGAACAAGGGTTGAAGGATCACCAATTTCTATTGGGAGATGCCTTGGGTGATTTTTGTCAAGCAAAAACATAGAGTTTTCAAATGATAAGGAAAATCTATTTTAAGCAATGCAAGCCTAAGATCCACTTAGCCAAATGCATACAGATGATAGACTCCACTATACTACCATAGTATCACTTTCCAATACAATTCAAATGTGTTGACCCTTGTGGCTGTAACTTGTTATGATGCAGGTTTGTTTGATATTAGTGAAGTTTGTTGAATTAGGATTACAAGTCTACAACCAACATGTTTTCCTGTGGCACTTTGAAGATGATGGACCCCATGATATTGTTATAGTCTGCTTCATTGTATTGAGATAGACAAATGAGCTATATAAGATGTAATAAATAATTTTATTCCTGTTTATAAAGTTGTATTATGACCTTTGTTTCTTGATATTACATCTTAACTGTGGATGCTAGCTATTGATCCAGGGACTAGCATTGTAAACACAGGGATCTCTACCTTATTAAAGGTTGGGAACCTTACAGATGGTATCAGAGAATTGTGTTGCCTGTAGGATTGTAACCCTAGGATTGGACAAAAACCCCTTAGAAAAAATAGGAGTTGTATTTGTTCTAAAAATTATTTACAAATAGTCTTGTAAACTCTTTCCTCAACCATTTTGGTTTTGATTCTACATCTCTTCTATTTCAAATTTGATGGATAAAGCCTTTCCATGGCCAAAGACTTCACCATGTGCAAAGGACTTCATCAACTCTAATGACTTCAACATCTTCAAGTGATATCAACCTTATTCTCAACAAGGACTTCAACCTTGGATATCACGAAGGACTACAAGTGAGACAAGAAATGTTACTCAAGACTTGAAGACTAAGGGAATACAACTTAGAAGGAACCATCATCACTTTAAAATTTGGTGACCAAGAAATTTTCCAAGGAAACCATGATCTCATTCAGGAAGAATCAACTATGAAGGGTGGATAGATCTCAAGTGAACCCTATAGATGGACCACCATATTAAGTATAGATCAAACACACCAACTTATGTGGTGTAACAAAAATATTTTATTGCTTAAAGATGTGCTTGAACTTGTTGTTTGAATGGAATGTTGTTTGTGATTGCTTGCACATTGCTGGAGTGTACTCTGATGTGTGTGATTAGAATTGATTCCTTAGAAAATCTTTTGCCTATTCTAATCCCAATCCAACCCAAACAGATGACTTCTCCAAAAGATTACCACATCAAGAATGATAACAACTACAACCAAGAGAACAACATGAGAGATCTCATAGTAACCCAAACCTAGTTGAACCAAGTGACAACTTAGTTTTTAGCCAACACTAGTGAGTTAGACCTAACCATGCAAAGTTTTTTGGAAACCCAAACCCAATTGTTGCATAAGGTGACAAGTCAAATAATCAACATGGGAGACAACTCTTCCCAAGGAGTTTATGACAACAAGGATGTCAAGGATGCTATTTTAGAAGGAACCCAAGCTTGTAATATTTGTGGAGACAAGGATCACACTTCCAAGGAGCATGAAGATCAATGCCCCAATTGTGAAGAGAAACATCCAACTAATCAATGCCACACATCTCAAGCTACTTGTTTCCTATGTGAAGGAAATAATCATGTCCCTATCCAATGCCCCATCTATTCCATGGTTCAACAAAGGAAACAAGGTGGAGTGCAACAACAATTTGTAAACCCTCATGAAGGAACAACTTCTACCAAGAAGGATGAAGGCAAAGTCAATACTATGCACCATAAGGCCAAATCCAAAGTGATCACAAAGTGTTACTACTCTTGTGAAGAAGAAGGTCATATCTCTAGTAAATGCCCCAAGAAGAGATAAAGATGTCCGACCTTTGTGGTAAAGTATGAAAAGAATGAACTAGAAGAACTCCTAGCTTTGGAGAGACCCAAGAAGAAGAAGAAATGCCCCAACCCTAGCAAGAAGGATATTACCCAAGAGCAATGTTACACTTGCAAAGAGATGGGACACTATGCCAGTGATTGCCCAGAAAAGAAGAAGAAACAAGGAAATAAACAAGAGGAATTAATACCAAAGAAGAAGAAGGATAATAGCCAAGTGATGTCTTTCAAATGCAAAGAGCTAGGCCATTATGCAGACAAGTGTCCAGAGAAGCTTCATCAAGACCCCAAGCAAGCCAAGATGTAATCTAGTTGCAAAATTTTTAAGGGCGGTAGTACCCTAGTGGCTTTGAGCCAACTTGTAACCCCTAGCCCCCCCAAATATCGGGACAAGATTTATTTTAAGGGTGTTAGCCTGTCACATCCCAAGATTTTCCAAATCTTGTAATGTGAAAAATAAATAAACAAAATAAATAATTGTTGAAATTTTGGGTGAAAAGAAACTTTTGTTTCTAAATGAAAACTTAAAATCCCATATTGAACAAACTTTGGTTAACATTTGAATCCAACTAAATTCAAATCAAGTGGAATGCATTCTTCATAAATGCATCTCGAAATTTAAATACTTGAGAAATAAACCAAAACCCTAAAACCCTAATGGAAGAAAATCATTTCCAAGTTATCTCCAAGCCTATGGATTTGATCCATATAAAAAAAAATTGGCCAAACAAACATTTCAAATTGATCAAGAATGATTATTAGAAATATTATAAAACCATATGAATTGGTTTCACTTAATTTGGAGCCAGGAATAAAATCTTATGAATTTAATAAGATAAGGAAAAGTAATTTCCAAAGCTAATAAAGCACTTATCAAAAATCCATACCAAATGGCAAGCAAATAATCCTAAAAGGATTTAAAAAGATAAACAAATAATAAATAAAGTTATAATAGTTGGAATCACTATTTTTGTGTGTTTAAATAAAAAGATATGGTTTTGGTAAGCATAGGTAGAAATATAAATAAGGATTATATTAAAGAGCCAAATTAAATCTTGGCCATGCAAAAGAAATAAATTATTTTTTATTTGATAAAAGAGTAAAGGTTTATTTAAATAAAATAATAAGGATTTATTAATATCCAATTTTATTTAAGTAAAGGCTTTTCCATTTTAAATAAACACAAAAACTTGTTAATGTATTTTAAAATAAGATTTCCATGTGTTTTTTTTTTCAAATGAAACCTACTGAAAAGGTTTTGGTTTGGTTTAGATTTCAAATAGAGTTTAAAATAAATTAAAACCTATTTGAATTAAAGACTATGGTCTATTTATTTAATTATTAATAGTTCCTAAAAAGAATAAATGAATTATTTTGTATTGGACTTTGAAATATGTTGATAAACAGAATTTAAATTCACCAAAAGTTTGGAGGTGATTTGAAATCAAATGGGGATTGAAAATATATTACTAAATATTATTTAATTAAAACTAGAGCCTATTTTAAATAATTAAAAGATCCTAAAAAGGATAAATATATTATCATTTGTCTTATGTTTTTTCTACACTTTGAGGTAGTTTTATACACTTTCTAGAACAAACCTATTGACAAGATGCCGCAGTGTCAGTTCCTGTTTTCTGCTGTTTTTGGATTCAGAAAAGCTAAAAAATGAATATTCTCGGAATTGGACGGGACAAAAGCTAAAGTTACTATTTTTCCTGGAGCAATACGGAAACACAAAGCAGATACGGAGTAGGGCATCAGGGTGGCCACACCCTATGGTGGCGCGGGCCCACCCTAGGCGCTCCACTAGGGGGTGTGGCCCCCCTGGGCCTCTACCGACCTTGCCCTCTTCGCCTATAAGAAGCCCCTGATGAGAAAACCCTAGAACGTCAATCATACATACACAAAAAGTTCCGCAGCGCCGCCGCCACCGAAGGGGAGATTCGGGGGACAGAAAGTCTGTTTCGGCACCCTGTCGGGACGGGGAAGTGCCACCGGATCCATCTCCATCGATTTATACCACCATGTCCATCGCCATTGCTGATCCCCATGATGAGGAGGGAGTAGTTCTTCCTCGGGGCTAAGGGCTCTACCGGTAGTTATCTGTTCATCTCTCTCTATAAATGGTCTTTATGAGATCATGAGCTTTGTAATCAAGTAGGTCTACTCTTCTACTCAATTGCTTAAACCAATCTCTGGCTCTCCCCACGTGTGTGAAAGTGACAGCATGCACGCCGTGGTGGTACTTAGGCTAGAGGTTATATAAATACTCAATTTCTTTAATAGATCTATGCTTTTCCCCACTTGTGTGAAAGTGACAGCGTGCGCGCTGTGTGTGGCACTTAAGCTAGATTACATATATATATATACCATGAGTTATATTTGGAGTTGGATGTATCTATGAAATTGTGGTGTTTGTTGGAACCATCTAGCGCTCAAGGTGACAGTGTGGGGTTATCTACATGGGGAAGGAAACATTTAAGGAGTGCTTTTGTAGCCCTACAGTGGATTAGAGTGTCCAACCGGAGAGTAGTTGAGAGTAGATTAATGGAGAGAATATATTTATTGAGAGTGTTCACTAGTGAAAGTATGATCCCTAGGCCTTGTTTCTAAACATTGAAACACCATTTGCATCTAGATCTGTTACATGTTTTCTTGCTTCCATCTTTATTTCAGTTTGCCTTTAGTCTCTTCCACGCCATCAAAGTCTTTTCTGTGGTCATTGCTGGGGATCTACATGACACTTTAACCTGTTCCTCCCCGTCAGAAGCTCTTTTTTGGCACCGTTACCACTTATAATAATCATCCATATTACTTGTATTTCACTATTTCTTCGCCGAACTAGTGCACCTATACACCTGACAAGTGTAATGGGTGTGTTGGGGACACAAGAGACTTCTTGTATCTTGATTGCAGGTTTGCTTGAGAGGGATACCTTTGACCACTTCCTCCCTGAGTTCGATAAACCTTGGGTAATCCACTTAAGGGAAACTTTGTTGCTGTTCTACAAACCTTCGCACTCGGAGGCCCAACAACCGTCTACAAGAATATAAATGCGTAGACATCAAGCCTTTTTCTGGCGTCGTTGCCGGGGAGGTAAGGTAAAAGGTACTCACATCCTGGTGTGTGAGTGCTCGAAGTAATTTCCTTTTGATTCTATAATTTTGTCTTTTTCTGTTTTCACACTACAAGGAATTTGTTGATACATGACCTATTGGAGATATGCCCTAGAGGCAATAATAAATATAGTTATTATCATATCATTGTGTTTATGATAAATGTTCACATTCATGCTATAATAGTATTAACAAGGAAACATTAATACTTGTGTGATTTGTAAACTAAAATAAGAGTCCCTAGTAAAGCCTCTTTACAATACTAGCTTCTTGGTTAATAAATGATTGTGGTTTCCCTATCATGAACATTGAGATGTTATTAACAACAAGATCATATCGTTAGGAGAATGATATGGTGGACATACTCCTATAGATAAGCGTAGCATAAAGATCAAGTCATTTTAATAGTTCAATTGCTATATGCTTTCTGATACATAGTAACCTAATTCCTTCGACCATGAGATCATGCATATCACCTTCACCGGAAGGATGCTTTGATGACATCAAACACCACACCGTAACTGGGTGGCTATAAAGGTGGCATTGAGTGTTCGGAAAGTATTGGTTGAGACACATGGATCAAGAGTGGGATTTGTCCATCCATATGACGGATAGATATACTCTGGGCTCTCTCGGTGGAAAATCATCCAATTAGCTTGCAAGCATGTGACTGGCTCACAAGGGATCACATATCACGGGAACAAGAAAAGAGTACTTATCAGTAACGAGGTTGAACTAGGTATGCAGAGATACCGACGATCATAACCTCGGATAAGTAAACTATCGTGAGACAAAGGGAAATTGGTATCGTATGTAAGTGATTCATTCGATCGCAAAGTAATCGTAGAAATATGTGGGAGCCATATGAATTTCCAGATTCCTCTATTGGTTATTGTTCGGAGAAGTGTCTCGATCATGTCCGCATAATTCACGAACCGTAGGGAGACACACTTAAGGATTCGACGTTGTTTGAGTAGTTATGGAATGATGAGTAAGAGACCGAATGTTGCTCGGAGTCTCGGATGGGATCCGGGATATCAGAGGAGATCCGGAATGGTCCGGAGAATAATATTCATATAAGGAATGTCCTATTTCGGGGTTGGAGAATGGTTCCGGTGTTTTCATCGGGAATGTTCTAGAAAGTTCTGGAATGTCCGGCACTCCGGAGGGGAAGGGTACATGAATGTGTCATATCAAGTTGGAATGATTGCATCATGTACTAGGTGTCATCGCTGAACAAAATAAAGGGTTTAATCAAATCCTAGTTTGAAAAGTCAAACGCCAATTTGAAAAGTCAAACGGCTATTTTGTGAGGTGGAGGGGAAGTAGGAAACCTACTTGGGGAGGAGTTCCCTCCCTCCACCGCCGGCCCACTTGGGATCCGAGTTGGGGAGGGACTCACCTCCCCTGGCGCGCCCCCTCCACCTATATAAGGAGGGGCAGGGCTGTCCCTCCAAGACCTACACCATGCACCCCGCAAACCCTAGCTCCCAGCCGCCGGCGCCGCCACCTCCTGCTGCCGCCGCCTAGGGAAACCCTAGCCGCCGACTTGGTCTGCTCCAAGCCCTAGCCGCTGGCCCTAGACCCTCCTCCTTGGTGCGTATAAACCCTAGATCGCTGAGGATCTCTCTCATAGTCCACCATACTCGCTCCGGCTTAAGGCGAAGCCCTGTGAGATCTCCCCTCTACTTCCGGTACCACGCCGTTGTGCTGCCGGAATCGCGAGGAGAGTGCTACAACCTCCGCTGCCTGCTGGAACAAGGGAGAGGAAGGTCTTCGTCGAGTACCGAACGTGTGATCGACTGCGGAAGCGCTGCCGGAAGGATCGTCTACGCGATCTTGAGATCGGCAAGAGTACGACTACATCACCCACGAGAATCCGCTCTCATTAAACACTTTGGAATCTTCGAGGGTGAGTTATTCCATCGACTCGTTGCTACAATCTAGTAGATAGATCTTGGCTTGTTTGTTTGTATGCGGTAGAAAATTTTTGTTTTCCATGCTACGAAACCCTACAGTGGTGTCAGAGCCGTGTCTATATGTAGATCTGTTGCACGAGTAGAACACAATGGTCATTGTGGGCGTTGATGCTTTTGTTGTCGATTGCTTCTTGTGTACTTTGCATCTTGCGGGATGGTGGGATGAAGCGGCCCGGGCTAACCTTACATGACATCGTTCATGAGACTTTCTCCACGCTTGACATGCAACTTGTATTGCATAAGTGGCTTTGCGGGTGCCTGTTTCTCCCAACATATTTAAGATCCAATTTACAACGGGTGATTGACAATACTAGTATCAATGTTGTGGTTCTTGTTCGTAAGTTAGAACGACACTTATTGAAAGCCCCAAACCACGTAAAACATGCAAAGAAAGTAGAGGCGTCTAACTTTGTTTTGCAGGGGTGTGCTGTGATGTGATATGGCCATGATTGTGATTATATTTGATGTATGCAATGTTCCTTATTGTAAGTTGGCAACCGGCAGGAGCCATATGGTTGTCTTTAATTTCTGTTAAGACCCGCGTGTCTATTCAAAGTAGTTGTAATAGTTGAAGCCGGTGGACGACAACCATGGAGCAGCATCATTGACCTTGATGCAATTCCGGTGATGATGGAGATCATGTTCGTGCTTAAAGATGGAGATAGGAAGCACAATGAAGAAAGGCCATATCATATCACATATTATGAATTGCATGTGATGTTAATCCTTTATGCATCTTGTATTGCTTAGTTAACAACGGTAGCATTATAAGATGATCTCTCATGCACATGAATTTCAAGTCCTAAAGTGTTCACCCTTAGTAAGCACCATTGCTAAAGCTTGTTGTTCCGAAGCACCACGTGATGATCGGGTGTGTTAGATTCTTCAAGTGTATACAACGTGAGCAAGACAGATTTTCTCATGCGGAAACTAAGGTTTGATCTTGACGAGCCTAGCATGTACAGACATGGTCTCGGAACACGGATCACCGAAAGGTAAAGCATGAATCATATAGTAGATATGATGAACATGTCAATTGTTCGCCATTGAAGCTACATCAACTCTCGTGATGATCGGTGTTGATGTGGTGGATTTGGTTCGTGTGATCACTAAAACAATGTGAGGGATATTGTTTTGAGTGGGAGTTCACCTAGATTAATTTAACTATTAATTAGAACTCAATTTGTCATAAACTTAGTCTAAACTATTGCAAATATGTTGTAGATCAATGGCGGCTCCTACCATCAATTTTAATGCGTTCCTAGAGAAAGAAAAGGTGAAAAACAAGGGAAGCAACTTCCCAGATTGGTTCCGCAATTTGAGGATTGTCCTCACAGCTGGTAATTTGACCTATGTGCTGGATGCACCACTGGGTGACCCACCTGCAACTACTGCTACCGATGAAGTAAAGAATGTTTACCTCGCTCGGAAGACTCAGTACTCCACAGTTCAGTGTGCTATCTTATATGGTTTAGAATCGGAGCTTCAGAAAAGGTTTGAGAATTTAGACCCACATGATATTGTTCGTGATCTCAAATTGATCTTTGAGACTCACGCGGCAATTGAGAGCTATGAGGCTTCTGAAAAGTTCTTTAACGGCAAGATGGAAGAGGGCAGCTCCGTCAGTGAGCATGTGCTTAAGATGTCTGGGCACGCAAACAAACTTCAAAGCTTGGGTATAGTGATTCCTAATGCTTTGGGGATTTATCGTGTCCTCCAATCACTACCACCAAGTTACAAGAACTTTGTGATGAACTACAATATGCAGAAGATGAACAAGCAGTTGCCAGAACTCTTCGCCATGTTAAAATCTGCAGAAGTGGAGATCAAGAAAGAGCACCAAGTGTTGATGGTCAATAAGACCACCAAATTCAAGAAAGGCAAGTCTAAGCAAAAGGGACACTTCAAGAAGGGTGGTAAGAAAGTTACCGCGCCGACGAAGAAGACCAAGGCTGGACCTAAGCCTGATACTGAGTGCTTTTACTGCAAGGGAGAAGGTCACTGGAAGCGGAATTGCCCAAAGTACTTGGCGTATTTGAAGAACGGCAACATCAAGAAGAAAGGTATATCCGATATACATGTTATTGATGTGTATCTCACTAGTACTCGGAGTAGTGCCTGGGTATTTGATACTGGTTCGGTTGCTCATATTTGTAACTCGAAACAGGTGGTGCAGAATAAACGGAAGCTAGCGAAGAACGAGGTGACGATGCGCGTGGGAAATGGATCAAATGTTGATGTGATCGCGGTCGGCACGCTACCTCTTCATCTACCATCGGGATTAGATTTATACTTAAATAATTGTTATTTGGTGCTTGCGTTAAGCATGAACATTATATCGGGATCTTGTTTATTGCGAGATGGTTACTTGTTTAAGTCCGAGAATAATGGTTGTTCTATTTATATGAGTAATATGTTTTATGCACATGCACCTTTGATATATGGTCTATTCTTATTGAATCTCGATAGTGGAAATACACATATTAATAACATTGAGGCTAAACGTTTGAAATCGAGCGATATCTCGACCTATATGTGGCACTGTCGTCTTGATCACATTGGAGTGAAGCGTATGAAGAAACTCCATTCCGATGGACTTATTGAATCACTTGATTTGGAATCACTTGAAAGATGCGAAGCATGTCTAATGGGTAAAATGACTAAGACTCCATTTTCTGGTATGATGGAGCGAGCTACGGACTTATTGGAAATCATACATACCGATGTGTGTGGTCCAATGAGTGTAGCATCGCGCGGTGGTTATTGTTATGTTCTTACCTTCACGGATGACTTGAGTAGATATGGGTATATCTATTTCATGAAACATAAATCCGAAACTTTCGAGAAATTTAAGGAATTTCAAAGTGAGGTAGAGAATCAACATAACAAGAAGATTAAATTTCTACGTTCTGATCGTGGAGGTGAATATCTAAGTTACGAGTTTGGCGAGCATTTGAAGAAATGCGGAATACTTTCACAATTGACACCGCTAGGAACACCACAGCGTAATGGTGTGTCCGAACGTCGTAATCGAACTCTCTTAGATATGGTTCGTTCTATGATGTCACTTACAGATTTACCGCTATCATTTTGGGGTTATGCATTAGAAACAGCCGCATTCACTTTAAATAGGGCACCATCTAAATCCGTTGAAACGACACCGTATGAATTATGGTTTGGGAAGAAACCTAAATTGTCGTTCCTTAAAGTTTGGGGTTGCGAAGACAATGTAAAGAAGTTACAGCCGGACAAGCTTGAACCCAAAGCGGAAAAATGCGTCTACATAGGATACCCGAAGGAAACTATTGGGTATACCTTCTATCATATATCCGAAGGAAAAATCTTCGTTGCCAAGAATGGATCCTTTCTAGAGAAGGAATTTCTCTCGAAAGAAGTGACTGGAAGGAAAGTAGAACTCGACGAGGTTGTCGAACCTTCTCTCGAACTTGCGAGTAGCGCAGCACCGGAAGAAGTTCCTGTGGTGCTTGCACCAATAAGAGAGGAAGCTAATGATGATGATCATGAAACTTCGGTTGTAGTTGCTACAGAGCCTCGCAGGTCAACGAGAACTCGTACCACTCCTGATTGGTATGATCCCGTTATGAGTGTCATGTTGGTGGACAACACCGATGACCCTACGACATATGAAGAAGCGAAAACCGAGATTGGCAAGAAGACATGAAATCCGAGATTGGATCCATGTACGAAAACCAAGTATGGACTTTGGTGGACTTACCGGATGGCCGGAAGGCTGTCGAGAACAAATGGATTTTCAAGAAGAAAACAGATGCTGATGGTAATGTTACTGTCTATAAAGCTCGACTTGTCGCAAAAGGGTTTCGACAAATTCAAGGAGTTGACTACGATGAGACTTTCTCACCTGTAGTGAAGCTAAAATCTGTGAGGATTATGTTAGCAATCGCTGCATATTATGATTATGAGATATGGCAGATGGATGTCAAAACAACATTCCTCAATGGAGACATTGATGAAGAGTTGTATATGATGCAACCCAAAGGTTTTGTCGATCCTAAAGATGCTAACAAGGTATGCAAACTTCAATGGTCCATCTATGGATTGAAGCAAGCATCCCGAAGTTGGAATCAACGTTTTGATAAGGTAATCAAGAGTTTTGGTTTTATACAAACTTATGGAGAAGCTTGTAGTTACAAGAAAGTGAGTGGGAGCTCTGTAGAATTCTTAATACTATATGTAGATGACATATTGTTGATTGGGAATGATGTAGACCTTCTTAATAGTGTCAAGGAATATTTGAATAATAGTTTTTCAATGAAGGATCTTGGCGAAGCAGCTTACATATTAGGCATAAAGATTTATAGAGATAGATCGAGACGCCTAATATCATTGTCACAAAGTACATATTTGGACAAAGTTCTAAAGAGGTTTCGAATGGAAGATAGCAAGAAAGGGTTCTTGCCCATGTTGCCCAATACGACCTTGAGTAAAACTCAAAGTCCGACAACGGCAGAAGATAGAGAAAGGATGAGTAAAACTCCCTATGCCTCAGCCATTGGATCTCTCACTACTAGAGAAAAGACTATAGGAGACATGCTTATGCGAGGCACATTTAGCATATGCGCCTCCTATAAAAATAGGCGAGGCGCACTTTACGGTATGCGCCTCTAGTATAAAAATAGGCGAGGCGCATATGATAAGAATGCGCCTCCTATAATCCCTGTATGGATAGAATCTAGCAGCCCCATATTATGCGAGGCGCATTCTATTCATATGCGCCTCCTATATATCAGATAGGCGATGCGCATATGGACAGAATGCGCCTCGCATATTTTGTGTGGGCCCGCGTGTTGGTAGGTGCACGAATATGCGAGGCGCATATGGCTATATGTGCCTCCTATATTTGATAATATGCGAGGCGCATATGGCCAGAATGCGCCTCGCATATTCTGTGTGGGCCCGCGTGTTGGTAGGTGGCCGCATATGCGAGGCGCATATTGCTATATGAGCCTCCTATAGTTTGAATTATAGGAGGCGCATATTGTGCAATATGCGCCTCGCATAACCTGGCAGCACTTTTTTCCAGCTTTTTTCGGGCATTTATGCTCATTTATCGAATATTATCCTACGACGTGAACCCTAGGAACCGCCGCTTATTTTCTCAGAATTCTCGTCCTATATGTCCCACGCGTGAGTTAATAATTATTAACTCACCGGCGCTAATCTTCTTTTTTAACAATCGACACGCGTCGCTCTTCATATGTACTGATCAGGCGTGATCTTCTTTTTTTAATTATCGCTCGCTCTTCTTTTGACGTGAATTTATATGTCGATTGGGGAACCGTCCACCAGACCACCGGGCACCGCTCCCGCCCCCTCCGTCGCCCTCCACCAGACCACCACCGTCCCGCTCCCCTCCGCCGGCCTCCACCCAACCACCACCGCGCCGCTCCCTTCCGCGGACCTCCACCAGACCACCGTGGCGCGCCCCGCTCCCCTCCGCTGGCCTCCACCAGACCAAGGCCGTGATGCTCCCCTCCGGCGGCCTCCACCAGACCACCGCCGCTCCGCTCCTCGAGCTTGCCTTGAGCCGTCGGCGAGCTCCCGCAGGCCGCTCCCCTCCTTCCTCGGTTCCTCCCCGTTCCCCGACTCCACCCTAAGCCCTCTGCCCTCTCAAGCAGCAGGCGCGATGGCAGGCGACCCTGGTCCGCCCGCCCGCCCATCGGTGGCCGGCGCGAAGGCAGGCGACCCGCCGGCGCTCAAGCGCCCTAAGCTGGAGGAGGAAGACTACTCGCACCGTCCCTCCCCCGCCAACGGCTCCGCCCCAAGACCCTCCTCCTCCGCCTCCACCTCCTCCGCCAGCGATGCGTCGCCGCCCAATGAGCCGGGCGACGACATGGGGGAGGAGGCCGTGCGTGCGCTCATCGCACACCACGAGCGCGTAGTCGAGCAGTGCAAGCTCAAGCTCGCCCACTACCAGTCCCAGGTACGCCTCAACCCCCTTCACCCTCCTCCCCACTCCTCCTTTTTGTGGCAATTGCTGACGATTGATGTTCCTGGTGCGCCGCAGCTGGAAACGACGGAGAACGAGCTCGCAGTGGCGCGCTCCCGGTACCGAGATCGCGCCCCACCCATCCGGAACCTCCCGCCGCCGCCTCCCGATCGCAGGACGCCGCCTCCGATCCAGAGGGACCCCAAGCCGTCGCAGCCCACACAGAAGGCCCCCGCGCCACAGACAAGGCCGCAGCTAGTCATCCCGGGGACCAACACCCGGCCAGCCCCACGCGCGCCTGTGCCACGCACGGAACCAGCGCCCAGACGGGGCAGTGATGAGGTCCATAGGTCCTCTGGGACGATTTGGTCCATCCGGTATTGGTCTGCTGCTTTGTTTAATCAGGTTCCAGTCTGTTTTTATTGGATGATATCTTTGGTTTCTTCAAATTTAATTGCATTCATTCTGTAATTAGTGTTCAAAAATTTATATAGAAAACAATGCACTGGATAAAATATACTCTATCCTGTTAGTGGTGGTGAACTAGAAAAACCATCGATGATACATGTGATCCGTTTTGGGCATGAAGAGAATTTGGATTTCCTCTGCCAGATTAGCTTTCCTCTTACAGAAATTATATGACCATCGATATTTTCAGTAACAATGTTTCTAGAACCCATGTGGTATAGTTTACAGCCATGATATATCAATTTAGACGTATATTAGGTACTCTATGTTGCCTGCTTATTTCTGTCCGTCTTCTACTCGGCGGAGACACTTCTTGCTGATATGGGGTACTATAATGTGTAAATTCAGGTTCTTCTTCAACCTAAAATGTTTGCTTAAATGTTCTATCATAGTATGTTACACTCTGATTGTGAGCTTTTGTAGTAAAATGATTTTCAATCGAAAAGAAAGCAACACGTACTGTTAATTAAACTGTGGATTATTCTCTATTTGCACAAAAACGTACATCATATTAATCCATTTATGAAATATGGATAGTAAAAATGTAGCATCAAAGAGGTTGGTACTTCCTGAAGTTTATAGTGTTTAGTTTCTAATCTCAGTGCAGTATTATTACCATTGTTTATGCATCCACTCGAGTTTGTTGTCTATTTTGCCAACCATCCCTGAAGAGCTTCTCATTGGTTTTATGTGCTTGCACAAGAAATGATGATATGATACTGTAAGGACCTAGACACTCACTGAGGAGCATGCACGATATACTTTTGGAAATCTCCTATATAGGTTTGATGTTTTAGAGAATTCACTGGACCACACCCAACCTTCTATGACATATTACTGCTTGGCAATCCATTTTTTTACTCCGATTAACTCCTGAATGCCAGATAGTTAGCGCTGAAAACTTATTTCACCTATTATTGCTTGGTAATGCATTTTTTTAACTCCAATTAACTCCTGAACGTGAGATGATTAGCTAATATATGCAAATCTACACAGTTTGTTGCTTAGGTCCTAACCTATGATTTTAAAGAGGAAAGGTTTGCACAATTGCACGGATCCACACTCTGGGTTCCCGGAAGAAAGGTCATTTTTAGGTAACCCGGCTATACTTGAAGTAAATTAGGCAGCCTTAAAAGATAAAGCCTCTTTGAGGTCTTAGTTCTATGATCTTCTTTTTCCCATGCCCTTTGTTTTGTTATATAATGGATTTTTGATCCGGATCCTAAATTGAACGGATGTACTGTTTCCTCCTTTTTTTTGGCAATTTCTACCATATCCAAGGAAAGCATGTTGTCATTATACTGCTGTTGCCTGCCAAAACTCACCGGCGAGCAGCGACGAGCAACACGAAGAGCCGGGAGGCTCCCAGAACTGCTGGTGGGCCCTGGTCCCTCGGGCAACGGCCCGCAAAACTCCGGCACACGTCCTGGCTTGGTTCGAGGGCGTGCCACCTGACCTATACCTGGTCAGGAAGGTGATGGATTGCTCCGATTGGTTTCCTGCATGGTAAACAAGTATACGTAAAATTCGAGCCGTGACCGGCTCCCAGGTTTCCCTGTAAATCGGCTCCTAGAGCCGATTGTCCCATGGTTCTGCATTAGATTTACGATAACATGGGGTTTTGCTTGATCACTACAAGTCAAATCGATCTACGACAGTTTAATGTTTTCACCACGTAACTGGAACGTCCTACACGTAATTGAGCCTGGTATGTACAAAAGATGAAGAATATTAACCCTAGAGGAGGCCTAATAACCAACGTGAAGTCAATTACCGGAACAACTTCTCTAGAACGAATAAGCCACGCCCTTACGTACTACTGGATCGTTCAACCCGTTTGTAAGGCCTGATTACGTAGATATTAAACTAAACCTTGGTGAACAAGGCATAACCATAACGGATCGAATCAGCTAAATAAAGATCAAGCAAGATGCTACCCTTGCACTTGGGAAACGGTGCAAAGGTAGCGAGATAACTAGAGGCGGCATAACTTTAAACAATTATAGCGAAAAGCACCGATGCTAGCCTCAACAAATCTATGATAGTAGTGTTACTCGCCATCAACAAGGCTTCAGTACGAGTAACACTAAACAACGCATAAGTAAATACTGCCTAGATCGCAAGATGCGATCTAGGCAGCATGGCACTTACCCGAGAAAAACCCTAGAAACAAGGGGTGGCGATGCGTCGAGATTGTGTTTGTTGTGAACGTGATTGTCCTCCTTTTCTCGATAACCTTAGGTACATATTTATAGTCCGGAGACTCTCTACTTTTGGAATAACTCTACAACTCTATCTTTACCTAAACTGAAACGGAACCTAAACTAAAACGAAACCTACTATGATACAAGATACACGGGCAATTTAGCCCAATTCTACGCACTAGGCCGATCCAACAACACGTTGAATATACGCATCTTCCAAGCCCATCTTGACCACGGCCCATCTCCTTCGTTGGCCAAAATATGGCGATAACACATGCCCCCCTGGTTTTGGCAATGATAATTCCAAAACCACTCTGTGTTTTTTCTTCTCCTCTCCTGGGTTTTTTTTTTGTATCGGGTTGCGCGTTGACAGAATGCGTGGCAGAACAGAATCGTCACGCTACCCCTTCATCATGATGCCCTGTCTTCTCAACTCCTCCACAGTGCATGATTTGACGATTTTGGCAGCGCAATCTGGGAAACCGCTATGGCATTGAACCGTCTCTCCACTATTCCTCTTATTTAAATTCGTCTGAGCAGTTCGCAGTCCCCATCTTCCTCCAGTAGCCAAAAAACCCTCTTCCTTCGCCGAAAAAACCCTTCTCCTCCGTCATGGCTTCTTCCTCTTCCGCCCGTTCCTCCCAGTCTTCCAACAGCATCAGTGACCGAGAGCCGACGCCAGAGCACCCACCCACGGCGGCGTACAGTACTTTCGCCCCACGATGGTGGGACGAAAGGGACTGGGATTTCGCCGTCTGTTCGGAGGACGATGCGTCCCTGACTGACAGCGAGGAGAGCCTACAGTTCCTTGTTGACGGGGAACTGGAGGCGAAGAGCAGCGACGACGCTTGGTCTTGGGACGGCGTCGAGTCCTCCGCCGAGGAGGAGGAATCGGAGGAGGACACCTCCTCCGACGAGTACCCACCGACGAAGCGCTTCCGCGCCGGGTCCAGCGAGGACACCGAAGATGACGACGAGGATGAGGAGGTCCCCGCTGGCTTCTTCAGCAGCAGTAGTGAAGACGACGCCGGCAGCAGCGCTGAAGACAGCGAAGAAGACGGCGGCGACGACAGCGGCGACGATCTCGCCCTTTAGATTAGGAATCAGTAGCAGCAACAGTAGTAGTAGGCTCCCTTTTGTAATCAATCATCCTTTTGTAAGCAATCATCTTTCGAATGAATGAAAATCCGTTTCCCAAAGATTGTTCTGTTTTGCCCCAATTTGCCGATAACAAAAATAAGTCGACGCTCCAGGAGCCGATAGCAATGTATCGGCTTTTACCTTGTCACGTTCTCACAGTCAACCAAGCTATAACTCAAAGAGCCGATGCATATCGGCTTTCCCAAAAAACGTTGACAAGGTCCGACTTGGTCACATACTCAGGCAAACCTAAACGGTCACTTCTTAGTTTCAAACGGTAACCTGCGACCTTCTTCAAAAAGGGCGACCCAGATCTCCAATCGCCCATCGAAATATGTGCCCTGAACAATCAGCTAGTAACGGGCAAGGATGAAGATGACGAAGCCGAGATCGCCGAAATAGATCGCGTCCGTGCTGACGCGCTCCACGCCTTCGAAGCATTCTTCAGTAGTTTGTATGTATAAACTGGCACCTGTTTGTAACATGTGTGAACCTCTAGAGTCGATGACCGTGCATCGGCTATCTATATATTTTTGTTATTCGGCCGATTTTCAGCATCGGCCCCCACATTTTATTGTCCAACGTCTCACATGCTTTTGCTTGGCCGATTTCGTGTATCGGCCCCTCAAGTTTTACTGTCCATCATCCCACATGCTTGGGAAATATTTCTTGAGATGTTGACCGTTGACCGCCACTGGGAATTTCACGCCGTCCAGCTCCTCAAGCATGTACGCGTTTCCTCTTAAAACTTGGTCGACCCTGTACGGCCCGTGCCAATTTGGAGACCATTTACCATATGTTGCATCCTTAGTCCCCAAGGGCAACACAGCTTCCCATACCAGATCACCAACGTGGAACTCCTTTGGCTTCACTTTCTTGTTGTATGCATGAGCTACTTTGGCCTTGTTCTCTTTGATTTTCTCAAGCGACCACAGCCTAAGCTCAGTCACATCTTCAACACTGTCAATCATCAAAGCTGCATATTCTTCAGCCGTTAGATCGTTCTGAAAGGTGACGCGTCTCGATCCAGCCGTAATTTCCCAAGGCAATACGGCTTCTTGTCCATAAACCAGATGGTACGGCGAGGTTTTTATCGCTCCATGACATGACATGCGGTAAGCCCATAAAGCCTCTGATAAAACCTCATGCCAACGCCTAGGGTGCTCATCGACTTTTCTCTTGATCAGCTTGATGAGGCTCTGGTTGGATGCTTCAGCTTGCCCATTCGCCTGAGCATAGTATGGAGATGATCTGATCAGCTTAATCCCCGTGTCCTCACAGAACTTTCTAAACTCTTGAGAAATAAAGACCGAACCTCCATCGGTCGTGATAGTTTGGGGAATCCCGAATCTATGGATGACATGTTCTTTCACAAAGTTGATAACATCCTTTGAGTTTACTGATTTCATCGGGACAGCCTCCACCCATTTTGTGAAATAATCAGTGATGGCCAAGATCCACATGTGGCCTTTGCTTGATGGAGGATTGATTTTGCCGATCATATCCATGCCCCAACCTCAGAATGGCCAAGGCTTGATGATGGGGTTCATTGCTGACGCGGGTACCATCTGAATTTTCCCAAATTTCTGACATGCTTGACACCCTTTGTAGTAGTTGAAACAGTCCTCAAGCATGGTGGGCCAATAAAACCCTGATCGCCTGATCAACCATTTCATCTTGTGAGCCGATTGGTGAGTCCCACAGGCGCCTTCGTGTACCTCGTGTAGGAGCCGATTGACCTCGGCTGTCCCCAGACATTTGAGCAATAACCCTTCCAGAGTCCTGTAAAACATGTCATCCCCAATGAGCACATACTTCATGGCCTTGTATCTTATCCGTTTAGGTGCCCCCCGAGCCGAATCTTTCAAGTAATTGAAGATATCGGCTCTCCAGTCGTCTGCGTCCAGGAATTGCACCTGAACATCAGCTCCCTCTGCTACGTCCTTGTAGCCTGAAGCCATCTGTGCAAGATCGTTTGCTTCTGTATTCTGCGACCGCGGGATCCAGGTGAAGTTTATGTACCGGAACTGCGCCATCAGCTCACGGCAGTGCAACCATAATGGGAAGAGGGACTCGCTCTCACACTTGTACTCCTCCGTGAGTTGGGAAATCACCAACTTGGAGTCTCCAAAAATTTCCACTGCTTCCGCTCCGGCTTCGAGGAGTAACTCCATTCCCTTGCGTATCGCCTCGTACTCGGCGACATTGTTGGTGCGAGAGGTAGACAATCTGATGGAGAAGGAAAATGTTGCCCCCCGGGGCGACACGAGTAAAATGCCGATGCCGCAGCCATCGTCACAAACTGATCCGTCGAAAAACATAGCCCACGCTCTTATGGACAGTGCTGCTATGTTAGTGTTGATCCTTTCAGCAATAAGATCGGCCAGCGCCTGTCCCTTAACTGCTTTCGCGGGTTGATACCGGATGTCAAACTCTGATAATGCAAACATCCATTTGCCCAGTCGGCCTTTTAACATAGGAGCCGATAGCATGTGCTTTATGACGTCTGATTTGCATATGATGATGATCTCTGCTGATAGCAAAATGTGGCGCAGCTTGGTGCAGGTGAAAAACAGGCAGAGGCACAACTTATCGATATCAGGATACCTTGTTTCTGCGTCCAGCATCCTTCTGCTTATGTAAAATACGACTCGCTCCAGCCCATCATAAACTTGCACCACCACCGAGGCGATGGACGTGTCGGCTACTGACAAGTAAATGTAGAACGGTCTGTCCGGCTGGGGTGGAACCAACACTAGCGGCTTCGTCAGATATTCTTTGATCTCGTCAAAGGCTCGCTGTTGTTCTGCCCCCCAGCGGAATTCCTCGTCAGATTTAATTTTTACTAGTCCCATGAACGGCTCTATCCTTCCTGACAGATTAGAGATGAATCTTCTGACGAAGTTGATCTTGCCGATGAGAGACTGCAGTTCTTTCTTTGTAGTGGGTGGCTTCATTGTTCGCACTGCCTCCTGACTTTTCAGGCCGATCTCAATTCCGCGTTCATGGACCAAAAAACCCAAGAACTGACCGGCCGTTACTCCGAAGGCACACTTCTTTGGATTCATCCGTAGGCCGAATTTTCTTGTTCGGTCCAGGACGCGTTGTAGATCGTCCAAGTGTCCTTGCGCTGAAGCAGACTTGACCACTACGTCATCGATATAAATTTCCACCAGCTTGCCGATCAGATCATGGAAAATTTAGTTCATGGCTCTTTGGTACGTGGCACCAGCATTTTTCAGTCCAAACGTCATGACAACGTATTCAAACAACCCCACCGAGCCTGGTACTCTGAACGCAGTCTTGTGTATGTCTTCTGGAGCCATAAAAATTTGGTTGTAACCGGCATTTCCATCCATAAAGCTCAAGATCTTATGGCCAGCCGCTGCGTTGATTAACGTTTCTGCCACCGGCATTGGGTACTCATCCTTTGGGGTAGCTCTATTGAGGTCCCGAAAATCTATGGAAACACGCCACTGGCCATCCTTTTTCTCTACAGGTACGATACTCGAAATCCATTCAGCATACCTGCATGGCCTGATTAACTTGGCTGTCAACATTTTCTCGACCTCTTTCTTGACTTCTTCCAGAATTTCGGCCTTCATTTGCCGTGCTCGCTGCTGAAATGGCCGAAATCCTTTTTTAAGCGGGAGTCGATGCTCAATGATGCTCCTGTCTAACCCAGGCATCTCTGTGTAGTCCCAGGCGAAGCAGTCTGGATATTGCTTCAACAGGGCTATCATCGGGCCCCGCAGACCCGGATCTAACTTCTTGCTGATAAATGTTGGTCGTGGCTTATCCCAGGACCAATGTCGATCTCTTCTAGTTCATCAGCGGATGTAAACCCATATCCTAGCTTTCCGTCACCTGTCAAATCGATGCTAAACACAGGGCAAGCAGTCGGTGAGGACAACAAAAATAATTTGGGCCGATTGCCTGAATCGGCCCCCTTTTTTATTGCATTAGTCAAGGATGGCTTACACCTTATTGTTTCACAATGGCAGGGCATCTCCCTGCTACGACTTCGTGATCTGCTGGTCGTATGATTGCTGCTTTTTATTTTTTGTGGCCGATCGCAGGGATCGGCCGTAACACACACCGTCGTGGACTTTGCTACTCTGTCAGGCCGGTGGATAAGACCAGCCTCACCCCGTTTTTTGTAGCTTCAATGCGCTCACAGCCGTCTAGATTAATTCCAGAGATCGGCTCTTGGTCTTCTGCTTTCCAGACGTTCATGCCAGCTATGGAAATCTCGATAGAATCGTCTGCATGGATGACCTCCACTTCATCTCCGTCCCACTGTATTAGGCACTGGTGCATCGTGGATGGAATGCAGCAATTAGCGTGAATCCAATCTCTTCCTAGCAAGACAGCGTAGGTACTTTTGCTGTTCACGACGAAAAATGACGTGGGTATGGTTTTCCTGCCCACTGTCAGATCCACGTTCAGTACGCCTTGCGTTTCCGAAGACTGACCGTTGAAGTCGCTTAGCGTGACATTGGTTTTGATCAGATCTGCAGTGGAGCGTCCCAAACGTCGTAGCATGGAGTATGGCATGATATTGACTGCCGCTCCTGTGTCCACCAACATCTTGTTGACAGGTTGCCCATTGATATAACCTCGTAGGTACAGGGCTTTCAGATGTTTATAACCCTTCTCACGCGGTTTCTCAAAAATAACCGGCCGTGGGCCGCAGTCGAACTGTGCCACTGGTAGCTCATTAGTTCTTGGCGCGCAGAATTCTGACGGAAGTATGAACACCATGTTTGTACCAGCCGATGTCTGTGCATCGGCTTTTATTGGTTTGGGGCGCCACTCTTTCCTTGTCGGGCGGTCTTCCGTCTCCAAGGTCTGCCTAATTTTTACGGCTAGATCGGGCCGCGCTTTCTTTAAAGCGTGGAGATACTGCGCTTCAGCTTCCTCCAAGTTACGCAGCCGCTGCACTCTACGCTTTTGGGTATGTCTGAGTCCGTCGGGGCACCACCTTGGACGGTGATATCCGTCTCCTTCCTTGTCATCCCTTGGCTTCTCGAGGTCCTTTGCTCGAGCGGACTCCCTGTGACGGCTCTGAGGTGGGAGAGGCCCTAGACGTTTGAACACTGAAAATGGCCTCGTGTCCTTCTTCTGCTGTCCACACTCCGGGCAGTTGTCGACTGTAGGCAATCGGCTCATTCCCGTGTCCCAGCTATACTTGAAGAAAGGACAATCCCAATGTTTGTCTGTGCGTTCCTTTTCTTTGGACGGTCCCCTAGCGAGGTGCTCATATCCTTCATCGTGTCGGTCGCGCCGGGGGCGTTGGTCATACTGACGCTCATACTTGTTAAGGAGATGCGTGGAATGTGGCTTCTGATACCGCACCCTCCTCACCTGTTCCTCTGTTAAGTACCGCCTGTCATTGTGGCCGGGCCGGTCGCATGGACCAGCCTCCTTTCTTTCTTTGCCCCGAGAGTGACCACCTTCCTCCTCGTACGTGTCCTGGTGGTACCCAGACCCTGCCATATTAACACCGAACGAGAAATCCAACTGACGCCTCGCGGAGCGACTGAGCTCTACCATGTTGACGTCGGGAAATGGGTTTGTGTCCACTTTCATGGCGAACTGCCCAAGGATCAGACGACCTTGTTCTATCGCCATTTGGATTTGGCGACGTAGCTCTTTGCAGTCGTTGGTGGTGTGGGTGAACGAGTGATGCCACTTGCAATATGGTCTCCCGTTCATTTCCTGAGCCGTAGGGATCTTGTGGCCTTCGGGTAACCTCAGCTGTTTCTCCTTCAGCAGTAAATCGAATATCTGCTCGGCTTTGCTCACATCGAAGTCGAACCCTTTTGCAGGCCCTTGCTGTTTCACCCATTTGCAGGACACAGGATCTGCCCCCCGAGCCCATTCGGCTACGGACACTTCCTGGTCTTGTGTAGGATCATCTTCTTCCGCATCGACCAGGCTTATCGGACGTTTGAATTTGTCTTGGTACAACTCAGGGTGGCGCTGTTCATACATCGTCAGTTTCTGGGCCATGTGCGCCAATGAGTTGTACTCCACTTGGAAAGCCAGATCTTTGATGGGTGCTACGAGACCCAACACTGCCAGCTCGACTGCTTCCTTCTCAGTTAAACGAGCTGAGTAACATCGGTTCTTGACGGTCCTGAAGCGCTGGATGTACTCGGCTACTGTTTCTCCCCGCTTCTGCCGCACCTGCGCCAGGTCTGCAATGCCAGCCTCAGTAGCCTCTGAATGGTACTGGATGTGGAACTGCTCTTCCAGTTGCTTCCAGGTATGAATTGAATCAGGTGGCAGCGAGGTGTACCACCCAAAGGCTGGTCCTGTCAGAGATTGCGCAAAATATCTTACGCGCATCTGATCTGATGCCGAAATCATGCCTAGCTGTGCCAGGTATCGGCTTATGTGCTCGATCGAGCTTGACCCTTCTGACCCGCTGAACCTTGAGAACTCAGGGAGCCGATACTTGGGTGGCAGTGGAATCAGATCAAACTCGTTGGGGTACGGCTTTTAATAGCCGATCGTCCTTCTCTTCGGCACGAAGCCGAACTGGTCCCTCAGGATGTTACCGATTTGCTCCACTGTTTGAGCTGCAGGGGCTAGATTCTCATGATTTGTTCCAGTGGCATACTTGGCTAGCCACGCCTGTTTGTCAGCGTCCATCCCAGACGTCGCTGCTCCAGACACGCCTGCCCCTGAAGATACTGCCCCAGGAACCCCTGCCGCAGAAACTCCTGCGGTTGCAATCTGTTTGGTGCGTGTCAGGTTATTGCAGTTCGGCACGTAGGTGCATATATATCCGTGTGGGATTTCCTTAGGTGGCTCAAACAGGAATTGGCAATCGCCTGGGTCGCCTCCAGCCTTGTAGATGACGTACGCCGCTGCTCCAGGCGGCTCTGGAGCTGCGAGTGTGAATGGCAGCTGTGGCCTGGTCTGGAGCGGTCTTTCTCCTTGGTGGGTCCCTAAAGTGGGCCCCGACGGAGAGTACTGATGTTTCATGATCTCCTGAACTACGCGAACCGCGACCCGCTCGAAAGCGTTCACCAGGCTCTCAGAATGGCGGTGCAGAGAATGAGCCACCATGTAGTTGACCTCCTGTTGTAGAGCTCTGGTGCGCTCCTCCGAAGGAACAGACAGATCCACCTCATCAAGAGCACCCTCGGGGGAGAACCCCCTCCACTTGATGCCATGCTTACGGGTCCTCTCGAAAGAGCCGATGAGATCGGCTTCGAAGAGATTTCTGATCTCGTCATACTTCGCCTTGTGCTCTTCAGGAAGCTCGCCGTACGTGACTGGTCTGTTCTCCATTGCAGCGTCGGATATTGATGTAGACGTTGTTGAAAGTCCCACCGGGCGTGCCAGAATGTGTTGCCTGCCAAAACTCACCGGCGAGCAGCGACGAGCAACACGAAGAGCCGGGAGGCTCCCAGAACTGCTGGTGGGCCCTGGTCCCTCGGGCAACGGCCCGCAAAACTCCGGCACACGTCCTGGCTTGGTTCGAGGGCGTGCCACCTGACCTATACCTGGTCAGGAAGGTGATGGATTGCTCCGATTGGTTTCCTGCATGGTAAACAAGTATACGTAAAATTCGAGCCGTGACCGGATCCCAGGTTTCCCTGTAAATCGGCTCCTAGAGCCGATTGTCCCATGGTTCTGCATTAGATTTACGATAACATGGGGTTTTGCTTGATCACTACAAGTCAAATCGATCTACGACAGTTTAATGTTTTCACCACGTAACTGGAACGTCCTACACGTAATTGAGCCTGGTATGTACAAAAGATGAAGAATATTAACCCTAGAGGAGGCCTAATAACCAACGTGAAGTCAATTACCGGAACAACTTCTCTAGAACGAATAAGCCACGCCCTTACGTACTACTGGATCGTTCAACCCGTTTGTAAGGCCTGATTACGTAGATATTAAACTAAACCTTGGTGAACAAGACATAACCATAACGGATCGAATCAGCTAAATAAAGATCAAGCAAGATGCTACCCTTGCACTTGGGAAACGGTGCAAAGGTAGCGAGATAACTAGAGGCGGCATAACTTTAAACAATTATAGCGAAAAGCACCGATGCTAGCCTCAACAAATCTATGATAGTAGTGTTACTCGCCATCAACAAGGCTTCAGTACGAGTAACACCAAACAACGCATAAGTAAATACTGCCTAGATCGCAAGATGCGATCTAGGCAGCATGGCACTTACCCGAGAAAAACCCTAGAAACAAGGGGTGGCGATGCGCCGAGATTGTGTTTGTTGTGAACGTGATTGTCCTCCTTTTATCGATAACCTTAGGTACATATTTATAGTCCGGAGACTCTCTACTTTTGGAATAACTCTACAACTCTATCTTTACCTAAACTGAAAGGGAACCTAAACTGAAACGAAACCTACTATGATACAAGATACACGGGCAATTTAGCCCAATTCTACGCACTAGGCCGATCCAACAACACGTTGAATATACGCATCTTCCAAGCCCATCTTGATCATGGCCCATCTCCTTCGTTGGCCAAAATATGGCGATACCAACTGCATTGTACGTTATGGATGTATTTTGTAGTTGTGCGCTAGAAAAATGTTGTTTATTGCACAAGGAGCATATATATTTTACTGTCATATTTTTGATACTTTCCTGCAGAGAACGGGGACATGTAAGGGTTGTGCCATGATGCAATGCAGAATAATGCACTCTAGCCTAGAGGTGTGTACGAGGAGTGGAGCAGGCATGGAAGGAAGAAGTGGAGGAACTTCCTCGTGATCACCACCTTGTTGCTCTTCATGGTAGGTTATGTGTTCTACTTCATCTAGGTAGAGCTACGTCGTTGGAGTTGTAATGTGATTGTGAACTTGTACTCGGAGGTGTAATGTGATTGTGAACTTGTACTCGGAGGTGTGAACTTGTGGCACAAACACTTGATGTATGAACTTGTATGTCATGATTGATGTGTAATGTATTGTATTCATGTTGGTTCTATTATGCTTTGGCAAAATGCAAGTTTCTAAAAAATTCTGTGGACTATATTGTATATTTGAATATCTGTATATTATTATTTATAGTGGTCTGTAAAATTTGAATTTCGAAAATATTACCGGAGGCGCATATAGGATACTATAGGAGGCGCATATACTATAAATATCCGAGGCGCATTCTGAAACATATGCGAGGCGCATATACTATAAATACCCGAGGCGCATTCTGAAACATATGCGAGGCGCATATGATATGCGCCTCCTATACTTCACATATGCGAGGCGCATATCGATATGCGCCTCGCATATTATATGTGAGGCGCATATCGATATGCGCCTCGCATATGTGAAGTATAGGAGGCGCATATCAGATGCGCCTCGCATAAGAAATACCCGAGGCTTGAATCTAGAGGCACATATGATATGCGCCTCGGATAGGCTTTTTGGTGCGCCTCAGATAGGCTTTTCTCTAGTAGTGTCTAATGTATGCCATGCTATGTACTAGACCCGACATTGCATATGCTGTTAGTTTAACTAGCAGATATCAAAGTGATCCAGGAGTGGATCATTGGACAGCGATAAAAAACATCCTTAAGTACTTGAGAAGAACTAAGGATATGGTTCTTTCTTATGGAGGTGATGAACAGCTCGTTGTTAATATTTACACCGATGCTAGTTGGAACACCGATCCGGATGATTCTAAGTCAACTGGATACGTATTTACTTTGAATGGTGTAGCAGTTAGCTGGAGGAGTGCAAAGCAAAGCGTTGTGGCGAGATCTTCAACTGAGTCGGAATACATGGCTGCTTCGGAGGCTTCACAAGAAGCAATATGGATGAAAGAGTTCATTCCAGAGCTCGGTGTGGTTCCTAGTGCGCTAGACCCAATGTCAATCTACTGTGATAACATGGGCGCCATAGCCAATGCGCAAGAACCAAGGTCACACAAGAAGCTGAAGCACATCAAGCTGCGTTTTCACGCTATTCGAGAACATGTCCAAGATGGGGACATAAAGATTTGCAAAGTACACACAGATCTGAATGTGGCGGATCCGTTGACTAAACCTCTCCCGAGGGCAAAACATGACCAACACCAAACTGCCATGGGTGTTCGGTATATTACCATGTAATCTAGATTAGATGACTCTAGTGCAAGTGGGAGACTGTTGGAGACATGCCCTAGAGGCAATAATAAATATAGTTATTATTATATCTTTGTGTTTATGATAAATGTTTACATTCATGCTATAATAGTATTAACAAGGAACATTAATACTTGTGTGATTTGTAAACTAAAATAAGAGTCCCTAGTAAAGCCTCTTTATAATACTAGCTTGTTGGTTAATAAATGAGTGTTGTTTCCCTATCATGAACATTGAGATGTTATTAACAACAAGATCATATCGTTAGGAGAATGATATGGTGGACATACTCCTATAGATAAGCGTAGCATAAAGATCAAGTCATTTTAATAGTTCAATTGCTATATGCTTTCTGATACATAGTAACCTAATTCCTTCGACCATGAGATCATGCATATCACCTTCACCGGAAGGATGCTTTGATGACATCAAACACCACACCGTAACTGGGTGGCTATAAAGGTGGCATTGAGTGTTCGGAAAGTATTGGTTGAGACACATGGATCAAGAGTGGGATTTGGCCATCCATATGACGGATAGATATACTCTGGGGCCTCTCGGTGGAATGTCATCCAATTAGCTTGCAAGCATGTGACTGGCTCACAAGGGATCACATATCACGGGAACACGAAAAGAGTACTTATCAGTAACGATGTTGAACTAGGTATGCAGAGATACCGACGATCATAACCTCGGATAAGTAAACTATCATGAGACAAAGGGAAATTGGTATCGTATGTAAGTGGTTTATTCGATCGCAAAGTAATCGTAGAAATATGTGAGAGCCATATGAATTTCCAGATTCCTCTATTGGTTATTGTTCGGAGAAGTGTCTCGATCATGTCCGCATAATTCACGAACCGTAGGGAGACACACTTAAGGATTCGACATTGTTTGAGTAGTTATGGAATGATGACTAAGAGACCGAATGTTGTTCGGAGTCTCGGATGGGATCCGGGATATCACGAGGAGATCCGGAATGGTCCGGAGAATAAGATTCATATAAGGAAAGTCCTGTTTCGGGGTTGGAGAATGGTTCCGGTGTTTTCATCGGGAATGTTCTAGAAAGTTCCGGAATGTCCGACACTCCGGAGGGGAAGGGTACATAAATGTGTCATATCAAGTTGGAATGATTGCATAATGTACTAGGTGTCATCGCTGAACAAAATAATGGGTTTAATCAAATCCTATTTTGAAAAGTCAAACGCCAATTTGAAAAGTCAAACGGCTATTTTGTGAGGTGGAGGGGAAGTAGGAAACCTACTTGGGGAGGAGTTCCCTCCCTCCACCGCCGGCCCACTTGGGATCCGAGTTGGGGAGGGACTCCCCTCCCCTGGCGCGCCCCCTCCACCTATATAAGGAGGGGCAGGGCTGCCCCTCCAAGACCTACACCACGCACCCCGCAAACCCTAGCTCCCAGCCGCCGGCGCCGCCACCTCCTGCTGCCGCCGCCTAGGGAAACCCTAGCCGCCGACTTGGGCTGCTCCAAACCCTAGCCGCCGGCCCTAGACCCTCCTCCTTGGTGCGTCTAAACCCTAGATTGCCGAGGATCTCTCTCATAGTCCACCATACTCGCTCCGGCTTAAGGCGAAGCCCTACGAGATCTCCCCTCTCCTTCTGGTACCACGCCGTTGTGCTGCCGGAATCGCGAGGAGAGTGCTACAACCTCCGCTGCCTGCTGGAACAAGGGAGAGGAAGGTCTTCGTCGAGTACCAAACGTGTGACCGACTGCGGAAGCGCTGCCGGAACGCAGCGCCGGAAGGATCGTCTACGCGATCTTGAGATCGGCAAGAGTACGACTATATCACCCACGAGAATCCGCTCTCGTTAAACACTTTGGAATCTTCGAGGGTGAGTTATTCCATCGACTCGTTGCTACAATCTAGTAGATAGATCTTGGCTTGTTTGTTTGTATGTGGTAGAAAATTTTTGTTTTCCATGCTACGAAACCCTACATGACCCACATTTTCGTCACTGAATCATGATTGTCTATAATATATGACGATCTTATGACGAAAACATATCGTCAAAAACTGAGCATCAGTAATCGGACACAATGATGTTTTTTGTGAAATTGTCATAACCTTTATGACGATATTAGATCGTCGTAACCTCTATGACGATCCAATATCGTCATTGGCAGTCTAGCCTAGACATGTCAGACCCTACGTGGCCAATCAGACGTGACAAAATTGTGACGAAACAAAATCATCGTAATGCAAATTTAGCCTAGTCCAGTTTGGTCGCTTATATGGGTTGAGCCCATTAATTCTAGCCCTTCTTTCTTGGTCCAGGCATTTTATGGTACATCTAATTTTGGGCCTTGGCCTATTCACGATCCATTTCTTATTATTTGGGCCTTGGCGTATTCAAAGTCTAATTTAGGCCTGCCTTTGGCCTTTGTACCATTTACAATCAGATAATTTGTTCCACAATTAATCATTGGGCTGGCCTTTTTAAAGCCCAACTCATTTCAAATAACATCCAGGTTATACATGTAAGTAGTCGTTTGAAGCCTAGAAATTTCTGGATAAATAATGAATCAATTTTCATTGCAAAATGATACAGACCAGATTTCAAAATGAATTGACCAAAATTTCAAATAAACAGGCCAGAAATTCA
Organism: Avena atlantica; assembly: GCA_910589765.1. Taxonomy (NCBI): domain Eukaryota; kingdom Viridiplantae; phylum Streptophyta; class Magnoliopsida; order Poales; family Poaceae; genus Avena; species Avena atlantica. The sequence goes on from OU342739.1 coordinate 4,053,881, forward strand.
AATGACCAGACCATCACTCCTCGTACATTACATCAAAACAAAAAATTAATGCATACAAGCAACTTAGTCCACTGCCCAGCACCTCCAGGTCACCAATGATTCCTCGCGGCGCCCATCACCTCCACGCGCGCCGGCCAGCACCTCACTGGCTTCCTCCTGGACGCCTGGGGTGTTCCTGATCCTCCAACAACTCGCCCAGATGCCCACGGGCGATCTACAACAACAGCAGCAACTGACGAATGATCAATGATATGAGAAATTGCAGGAGGACAAGAAATCACAGGAGTACATGGCAACAAGAAGCAATAAGAAATCACAGGAGTACATAGCAGCAAGAAATCACAGGAGTACACTGAATCAGAAACTAAAATAAGCAACGAGCAATAAGAATCGCGGGATTATTTACTAAAATAAGCAACGGGCAACAAGAAATCATACAATGGAATGTGTAAAGCGTCAAAATGGATATGGCACAAATTGCATGCTAATATATTACGTACATAATGTATCAGCCATACAATTTACTATTAATGCATGAGAAATAAAAATGTAGTAAGGTGAACATATATGGTTCATTGAGCACACGTGAACAAGCTAAGATGGCTTGTTAGTTAGCATATGATGGATAAAACAATATATGTTCTTTACTAACTAGAGTTTAAACAGATCATTATCACTTACATCACTGACTCAACTCCAAATAGGAAGTAACATGTACAACAGTGACAATAAAATAAAACCATAAAGACTTAACCAGATCCTAATTAAGTGCTATTCAGACAATACCTTTCCACAATACATAGGAACTTGACAAAATAATATGCCATGGCACCTTGGCCTATCAACCAAGTAATAAAGGAAGAAGATGGAAGAGATCAGAGACTTATCTAATCCATAGAAGAGAACACCCCTACAGTTGCAGCGTGCTGATCTTGACGCTGCGAATGTGGTAACATGGCCAAGGTTGATGTGGTTCAGGACACAAGCAGCAGGGATAGTTTCTTTTGGGCTGCAGGAACAATGATGTGGGTTAGTAAGCATCAAGAATGCTTCTTCTGCACGTCAATTTAAGTAGAAGTAAGGGGGCATAACAGATTCATCTCAATGAAAATTACGAAGTGCACATCTTACGCAAAGAGTATCATTCATAAATAATACAAAACAAATATACAACGGTTGACTACTTATACTTATGTCAAAGGACCGCGCTAGGCGTCCCCCGGACGATGGGGGCTTCCCATCGTCCTGGTCCCCCGTGCGCCACGTATCTCCCAAATAGCTCAAAATCTCGCGTTTTGCTGCAAAACATCCCGCTTTTGCTACATATGTCCCCGCTTTTGCTTCCGAAGCAAAAAAAGGTTCGTTTCAGAAATAGAACGTCTCGCCGGAGACCATGCAGCAAAAAAATTGTACTAATGTAGCAAAATCGACTTCGCTGGAGACACCGTTGGAAAAACTCGTTGGTGATTCTCGCTGGAGACCTTGTAGAAAATAGTTGACACTGTTGTAGCAAAACCACAAGACGGTTGTAGCAACAAAGTTCTTCTAATGTAGCAAACAACCTATTTCGTCAGAGACATTGCCGTAGACTTTTCTAAACACCTCGTCGGAGACCTCACCGACAATATCGTGTAGCAAAAAAATTATGATATTGTAGCACAATCAGAAAAAAATGTAGCAAAAAAATAATAAAAATGTAGCGAAAACAGAATTCGCCGAAGACATTGTCGCAAAAACATGCTATGTAGCAAAATAGTCTATCATATGTAGCAACACCGACAGTAGTATATAGCAAATTTGACCACCGCAGGTAGCAAAAATTGCCAACGTGACAGGCGCCATCTTTTCATTGCAGCTGCGGCCATGGAGGCCATCAGAGGTGCGTGAAACCAACCCTGCGGCAACATAGAGGGACGGAGAGCTTTGCAGCGAGGAACGGCGGGGTGGAGGCCGCACTGGTACCGGTGGCCATGGCAGGTGGCCTCCACTCCGACGGCGGGAAGGCGCTGTAGGATAGAGGTGGAGCAGCAGGACGACCTGGTTCGCAGCCACGGCTGAAGCAACGACGGAGGGCGGGATGGAGGGCGGAGCAGCGAGGCGCACTGGTACCGGCGGCCATGGCAGGTGGCCTCTCGTCCGATGACGGGCGGGCGTTGCAGGATAGAGGTGGAGCAGCACGGATCCTGGGTGGCGTCCATGGAAAAAGCAGCGACGGAGGACGGCCGCTGGCGGGCCAGATCTGTTCAACGGGATCTCGCTTTTGCTCACGGAGACTGAAAAATCGAGAAGATAAGGTGTGGGTCCATCACGAAAGAGTAACCGTGCGTGGACTATTTTCGCGGTCGATCCGGACGACCGTCGTCCGGGGGATTCCAATCATTTTTCTATGTCAAATCAACCAAAAGCATTTTGACACATATGTGAGAATGTAAAAACCGATTATGAGCATATTGTTCAGTAACACAAGTAGCGCAAGATAAATGCAATGACTCTTGAACTCAAACATTGCGCACACAAAACACTGAAACTTCAAACAAACATGTACCCAAGTATACATAAGCCCCATGGATCTTGTACTAGTCGGAGAGCACAGGTTGTAATATAGTGCTGCATGCATACATATCATCAAGCGAACATCCAGCTTGGAACAAATACTATTGCAAAGCTAAAACAAAGTTCGTATCTGTTTTTCACAAGGACAGAATTTTCAATTACTAACATGAATGAGCAGGCCCTGATCCACTAAATCAAAGTCGTGGAACTAAAACTTTTCTACTTATCTGCACAAGAAAGACAGGAAGAGGGACACAGATCGGGAGCTTACCATTCCGTGTGAGGTCGATGCGGGCAGATCAAAGACGTGGATGATGTCTAGGGCTGGTTCCCATCCTCAGTGGATGCTTCTTCTCCGCCTCAAATGACTTGCATGTGCAGATGGGAGAACATCTAGACTATAGTGGATTGCAACAGATGACTTGCAAGTGCAGACGATACAGTTAAACCGTCCTCATGTGCACATGCATCAGGACATGAAGAAAAATGAAGTTAGTCTTAGATAAACTAGATATAAAAGAACATTTCAAAGATTATCAAACATTCTTGGCAAGACAGTGATGCTACCAAGGCAACACATGGGTGCTCCAAGGTCTCATTTATGACACATGGACAACACGAGACCAAAGTACACGGACATCTAGCATACATATGGTTAGTGTAAGGATGCTAAACACAAGGACACGCAGCAGGCAATGATTTTTAGGGTAGGTCTAGCATACAATAAGTTTTAGAGTACATAAATAAAATTCAGAACACATGCTTCTGCTCGTAAGCATCTAAGTCATGACAGAATTCAGAACATTTGGTGGTAAGCATCTATGTCATCACAGCTACTATCCAAATTTCCAAGTTTCCCAAATATGAAACAAATGAACATTGACAGAGAAAAGGACTTAATAATCCCTATAGATGTTACAGGAAACATTGATGGATCGAGCAAAAACAGGCATCTGACGCATCTGAGGCACCTAGACCCATGGCAACAGAGGGATCTGAGGCAGCTGCGAGATCGGGGCGAGAGGGAGAAGGCCAAGGGTTTACCATGATTGTCGTGGTATTGCCGACGAGTACTCCATGGAGGGGTCCTCACAGTGCGTGTTTAGAGACGTGGGGTAAGGCAGACGGTTAACGGGTACGAGGTAACACAACTTACCTAGGTTCAGATCCCACAACGGTGGCGGAATCCTACTCCTGCTATAAATCACTATGGCAATACTCCGAGTTACAGAGATAGGTTCGCTATGCGAGGTTGTCTGATATTGTCTTCCCTAAAGGCTCCCATAGGCCCGACTTATATAGTCGCCAGGTCCTAGGGTTACAGGGAAAAGTCCTGGCCGGACAGGTCACAGAGTCCTACACCATCTATTACTAGTCTTGTGTATCTTGCACTCCAAGGCTCCGGGTATGCTGGTGACTCCACCGTAGACACCTTTATCCGACATGGGCCTCCCTTCTGGATCCACCTAACTGGGCCGCCCAGCAGGCCATAGGCCACGCTACCGACTATGGGCCACCCGGGTTAGCCGGATAAGAGACATGCTACAGGGATACCCATGTTAGATGGATGTCGGCAGATCGTCAAGCAACATCGTGTAGTCCTCCCAAAGAACCCAGCAAGGTTTTCTCCGTCTTCGAATGGTAAGACGGAGAAATGTTGAATCTTCCATCGTACTCTTCCGTAGTCGGATTAAATCCATCCATGCCGGAATCTTCGATGCGACGGCTCATCTGCCCGTGTCAGCTAGGATGACGTAGGCTTAGGTCAGCGATGCCTCGTAACTCACACATGCAGAGAACGCAATCATATCCGATTTTCCCGCGCGAGCGATACGAACCGTTGGCGGAGGCGGTTGGAGACGTGGCGAAATTTCCGCACACGTTCGCGAACACGTCGTCTACGCGGCAACCATCCGATTAGCTACACGAATCTTGATGCCGAGGATGATAAATAGTAACCGTGGGGTATTTTCCACTTTTTACCTCATTCTTCTCGTGTCATCGTCTTCTTCCTCCAGCCGCACGTCTGCTCGAGCTCTCCGCGAGAAACCTCGAAAACCCTAGCTTCCATATGTGTCAGTCGCACCCGTCCTCCACTCCATGGCCATCAGAAGCACCTCCCCGTCGATGGCGGCGTCGAGCGTAGTCGCGGCGAAGCCGGTGATCTCCGTCGTCGTGCCCCTAGAGGGCTTGGTCATACCCGCATCGGCGGTGATCGAGTCCACCGGCGGCGACCACAATTTGGTGGCGCTGGAACCACTGGACGAAGAGCCAGACTCGCATAAGGGCGACTGGCGCGGCTCGGACATCACCGACCGCGACATCCAAGAGATGGTCGCCGAAGGCTACCTCCCCGCGAAGGAGGAGCTCGCCTGGCGGGCGGCGCCGGTCGGCGAGGTGACACCTTCTCCCCTAGCCGGAGAAAAGTTGTAACTCAAGGCTCAGCTGGTACGCGACGTTTCCCTTCCCATCTCCCACTTCTTCCTCTCCGTCTTGAACCACTACAAGGTCCAACCCCATAACCTTTCCCCCAATAGCATCTTAGTGCTTAGCAACTTCGCGGCACTTTGTGAGGGTTACCTAGGGATTAGGCCTAGGTTAGACTTGTTCGTGTACTTCTTCACTGTCAAACGTGAAGCCGGACATAGTAAGGAGGAGCTTAGGAACTGGGGCACCATAAGCTTCAATGTTCGACCTGGCCGGCGGTTCCCCGACATCGTCGGCCACGAGTCCTGCAAAAACTTGAGCCGACATTCCTTTGGCGGGCCGAGAAGTAACGTACCCGGACTTCGCGGATGGAGCCGCCGCTGAAGTTTCCACATGGAGATCCCATCCATCCCTTCCCTCCGACCTCGACGCTTCTCACGCAATAAGGCGGATCGAATGGTTCATAGAGACGGGTTTGACCGGCTTGGACCTAGCCATGTGCGGGTTCATCAGGCGAATCCAACCTCTGCTGCACCGCGCGAAGTTCATGCACGAGTATACCAGTGATCGAAAGGATACCCTACGGATCTCCGTGGATAACTTCTCGAGCGACTCCGTCAAGCTCCGTCTGAAGGACATCGTCAAAGTGAAGGATAAGAAGCGTGGCTTCACCATCACCTACGACATGTTCGTAGACGGCAAGTGCCCAAAGGTAGATATTTATTTTCTGTGTACGACATATGCTCTAGTTTCTCCGTCTTGCTAACACCATCCTATCTAACACGGTGATTTCTTACATAACAGCTTAGCGATCTAGATGAGGACAACCTGGCTGCCCAAATCTACGATCCAAAGATGAAGGAAGTCACGGTCGTGTCCGACGACGATATCCCGTTGGCGCGAAAGCGGAAGAGCTCCACCTCTGACGCTGCCGACGGAGGCAAGAAGAAGAAGACGGAGGGTGGAGCCTCCAAAAAGACTACCGCCGCCCTGGAGGCGGAAAAGAGAAATGCCACCGGGATTTTTGCCAAAGCACCCCCCTAGTGTAAGCTTCTCATTCTCCATCATTTTCTATATGTCTGTTTTGTTCCTGTACTTATGCATTTTGCACGTCTCAGGAAGAAATCCACGACTAGCCTCAAGAAGACCTCCAAAACTTTGGGGGCTTCTAGAAATATCAAAGATATGCTGCATTGCGACGCCTTCCCCGCCATCTCCCCTGCTAATCCTGCCATCAAGCCTTCGTCTGCCCCGACAAGCTCGCAGGATAAGGAGGCACCAGGCCCTTCCGTCATGGAAGTGGATTCTGGCGCCTCTACCGAACTCGCTAATGTCGGCGAGCAGGCGACGCAGGAGATCACTGCTCAATAAATGGCTGAAGCTCCGGCTAAGCCATCGGTAGCGGCAAGGCAGTAGTGGGAGCTGGTACCTCTGCCGAAGGCGGTGCCCCCGCTCCCCAGAAGCCCTTCAAGTTCCCGAAGATAGTTTACCCGGCGCTCACGCCGAGTAACACAACTCTGGTTCCTAGAGGAGTGCCGTCATCTCCGACGTGCGGTATTGAGGAGCTTCTCCGACAAGCGGATATCTTGCAAGGAAATAGCATCTCCTTTGACAAGCTGCTATCCAAGAGCGCTACAAACCTCAAGATTATTGCACTTGTAAGTTTTACTTTGCCTTTTGCATTTCATATGAGTATCCCACTATAGCCCCCGAGGATGTAGACGGAAAACCATAGGTTTTGCATCTATATGCTCTAAGAGTGACTAAGTTAGAAAGAACTCTCACTGTAGCCCCCAAGCATTTAGAGGGAACAAACTATTCTGACTATATGCTTTAAGAGTAGCATACGCAGTGTTTATAATTTTAAATACTGTAGCCCCCAAGCCTCTAGTTGTAACTGAATTAGTTCCGACTAGATGCTTAAAGAAAAGCTAAGCATTTTCCGAGTTAAAACTTTATACTATAGCCCCCAAGCTTCTAATCGAGAACTGAATTATCTCCGACTAGATGCTTAAAGAAAAGCTAAGCATATTGCTAAGTTAAAAACTCTCGCTATAGCCCCCGAGCGTCTAAGTGGAAAGATTCCGACTAGATGCTCCAAGCAGACTAAACAACGGTTTAACTTTTTTCCTTTGTTCCACAGAACGAGAATGCTCGGAGGGGCATGGCCAACGACAAGTACCAGAAGATGCGCGCAGATCTTGAAGCCGAAAAGGGTAAAACTGCCATCTTGAAGGAACAGATCATAAAAAAAAAGAGTCTGTTTTCTTTTTTGCGCATTCCGTCTTGGTTTTATGCCTTCATTCTTCGAGTACTCACTGTGTACTTTGTTTTCTCCGACTTTGCAGAACATGTGGCCAAGGCCAAAGACATTGTCGAGCAATCCAAGCACATTCAGCAGCTGGACAGCGAGAACAAGATCCTTAAAAAGGAGAGGGAAGAAATGCTGAAAATGCATGAGGATTCCATGAAGGCCCTGCAGGAATCCGCCTCCGCGGAAATCAATCGCTTGAAAGAGGAGCTTGCGATCTTAAATGATCAGAAGCAAGTTGCTGATGAGCAAAACCATCGCCATGGCGAGGCATATAAGCTCCTCCAGCAAGAGAAAGAATCCCTGGTGGACACCCTTTGGCAGGCTAATGCCAGCATCTTCAGTAAGATTTCTCTGCCTTGTATTTCTGCATTCTGGATACTTGGAATTATTGAACTCATGTGACCCTTGTCGGAATTTGTAGCTCCTATGGGTTTAACCAGATCACCTCCTCCAGCCAAGTAATGCATGGTTCTTGCCGGCAACTTTATCAATACCGCCATCACCCAAGCCAAAGAGATCGCCAAGCCCCTCCAGATACACACCAAGGCCTCGGACTCCGTGGCGAAGTACTCGGAGATTCTGCGCCGAGCCCCCGAGCGTATCACAAGCTGGAAAGCTTCATGTGCGCGGGCTGGAGTAAGGATGGTGCTGTCTATTGTGAAGGCACACTACGAAGATGCCGACATCGACACGGTGACCTCTGGCATCCCCGACGTTGACGATGACGGCAAAGAAATTGATCACGAAGCTATCTTGTCATCACTCGCGGGTTATGACACCAGAGTTGCCGAGTTGGTGGATATCAACGTCTTCGTGCCCATGAACACCATCGACAACGTCAACCAAGATTCCTCCGAGTCTCACCAAAGTGCCGATGCTGAGGGTGATTCTCCGGCTGATGACGATGCTGCTTCCAAGTCTCCTGCGCCCAAAGAATGAAAAACACTTTGTAATATTTGCTTCATCTTTGGTATATGCGCGGAAAAAACTTGATGATGTAACTTAAGGCGGAAAACAATGGTTGTTATTTCCTGCTACTTAAGAACTTAGTTCCCAGCATGTATATATTTTTAAGCAAGTGCTGGCTTATCCTTTACTTTGGTTCTTATGCTTGTCTTTTCGTGAGTGGGAAGACTCGTTGTCGGAACCATGCACTTAGGTGATGATGCCCAATGGCACCGTCAATAACCTAAGCACAAAATCGCCGACAATATGTGCCAAAAGTCACTACTCTAGAATCCACATAAAAACAACAAAGAGCGTATAGACCAGAAAACTTAAGCTAACGCCCGTAGGCGGAATTTTCACAAGTGCAAACGCAATACTTGTGCATAAAGGTTTTACATGATCCAAAAATGAACACTAAAGGAGGTAAAAGACTCAAAAATATGAGTGAACCAAAGAGCTTTATTTCATTGATCGAATGCCTTTCTCCCAGAAATATGCCTCCACTTCTCCGAGTGATAAATTGCTGCCATTGTCGGTAATATTGCTATGTGGGAGACCAAATCTCACCACTAGATCTCAGACGAACCTGAGGGCAGTTGCCCCATCAAGCTTTCTAATGGGTTTAGCTTCTATCCATTTAGTGAATTTGTCAACTGCTACAAGCAGATGCGTAAACCCACAAGGTGCCATCTGTAACGGTCCCACCATGTCTAGCCCCCATACTGCAAACGGACAAGTTATTGGTATTGTCCGCAGTTCTTTAGCAGGAACATGTGGTTGTCGGGCATAATACTGGCATCCCCTGCATGTCTCAACCAGCTTGTCGGCATCCGCCTTCGTGGTCAGCCAGTAGAATCCTTGCCGGAAGGCTTTCGCGACCAATGATCGAGGAGCGGCGTGATGCCCGCAATCTCCGAGATGGATTTCGTGTAGGATTTCCATACCTTCTAGCTGGGAAACACACTTTTGGTACACACCAGTAGTGCTCCTTTTGTAGAGTTGCCCATTGATTATGATATAACCCTTTGCTCGTCGTACTATTATCCGTCTTTTGACTTCGTCATCGGGCAAAGTTCCGTGTTCGAGATATTCCATGAACTGTTTTGTCCAAGCCAGAGGGACCTTAGTGACCATATGAATGAAAGAGTCAGCTCTATCCGGGTTGTCGATGTCGGATCCCTTCACGGATGGTGTGCGCAGGTGCTCTAGGAAAACTCCTGGCGGAATTCACTTGCGCCCTGATCCTAGCTTAGACAACAGATCAGCCGCCTCGTTTTGTTCCCTAGGCACATACTTAACTTCGTAGCCCAATAAGCTCTTGGCTATCTCGTCCACTTCGTCTCGATATGCCGCCATCATAGGGTTCCGCGCATTCCAGGTGCCAGCCACCTGCTGGCAACTAAGTCGGAATCTCCATAGCAAACTATGCGCTTGATGCCAATATCCTTGGCTACACGTAGTCCGTGAATGAGTGCTTCATACTCCGCCATGTTGTTTGTAGCCTCGAAGTGGATCTGCAGAACGTAGTGTAGCTTGTCTCCTGTTGGTGACTGTAGCAATACACTAGCCCCCGAGCCGTTGAGAAGCTTTGATCCGTCAAAGTGCATCACCCAGTACTCTGGTTCTGGCAATGGAGTAGCATCTGGCATCTCCGTCCAATCTGCAACAAAATCCGCCAAGGCTTGAGACTTGATAGCGTCGCGTCTCTTGTAGGTGATCTCGAAGGCGGCAAGTTCAATGCCCCACTTCGTGACCCTTCCTGTAGCGTCGCTGTTATTGATGATGTCGGACAGTGGGGTCTTGCTCACCACTATGATTGGGTGCTCCTGAAAGTAATGCCTCAGCTTCCGAGAAGCAAGGAATACTCCATAAGCTATTTTTTGGTAGTGCGGGTAACGTTGCTTGGACTCCGTCAAGACCTTGCTCACATAGTAAACTGGTCGTTGAACTCCATGCTCATAGCCTGGCTCCTTCCGTTCTACCACGACGACGATGCTGATAACCCGGTTGGTTGCCGCCATGTAAATTAACAGGGGATCACCAGGCTCGGGTGCTGCAAGGATGGGCGCTGAGGAAAGAATCTCCTTGAGCTACTTCAATGCTACATTTGCTTCGTCCGTCCACGTGAATTTGTCTGCCTTCTTCAGCAACTTGGACAGAGGCAAAGCTTCTCTCCAAATCGGATGACGAACCGACTAACTGCTGCAACACAACATGTTAGTCGTTGAATGTCCTTTAGTCATGTCGGAGGGGTTTATGTTCAAGATAGCCTTGATTTTCTCCGGGTTGACCTCGATTCCACGCTGGGAAACGATGAAGCCCAACAGTTTGCTGGCTGGAACCCCAAAGACGCACTTCTTAGGGTTAAGCATCATGTTGTATTTCCGGAGATTATCAAAGGTTTCCTTTAAGTCAGAGATTAAGTCGTTTGACTTTTTAGACATCACTGCAATATCGTCCACATAGGCGTGAACGTTCCGACCAATTTGGTCGTGAAGGCAATGTTGCATTGTCCGCTGGTAGGTAGCACCTGCGTTTTTTAGCCCAAAGGGCATCGTGACATAGCAAAACGTGCCGTATGGGGTAGTGAACGAAGTGGCCAATTGGTCCGACTTCCTCATCTTGATCTGGGGGTATCCTGAGTATGCATCGAGAAAACACAAAAGTTCCGAGCCAGCCGTCGAGTCAATGACATGGTCAATGCGAGGCAAAGCAAACGGACATTTGGGACATGCTTTGTTCAAGCCGGTGTAATCAACGCACATTCTTAATTCATTGGTTCCCTTTTTGGGGAAAAGTACAGGATTGGCCACCCATTGGGTGTGAAGGACTTCTCGGATAAATCTAGCCTTAAGTAACCTAGCTATCTCTTTGCCAATGGCGCGTCTCTTCTCATCTCCAAAGCGTCGTAGAGGTTGTTTCACTGGTTTGTATTTTGGATCAATGTTTAAGCTATGCTCGGCAAGTTCCCTAGGTACACCTTTCATGTCAGCAGGTTTCCAGGAAAAGATGTCCCTGTTCTCATGGAGGAACTCGACGAGCGTGCTTTCCTATTTGGGATCCAGGTTCGTCCCAATGGTTGTGACCTTGGAGCCATCGCCTACCACAAGTTCCACCGGATGGTCTCGATGGCGGCCTTGAACGCAGGAGCTGAGTCAGAGGTCTGTTTCTTCGACGTGAGCATCTCTGAGTCATCGACCTTGCTCTGGATCTCCTTGAATTCTTCGCTGTAGAGGACAGCTTCTGCAACGGCTGCTTCGTTGATCTCGCAGTCCCTTGCCTTGGTAAAGCTTCCGGATACGGTGATGATGCCGTTTGGTCCGGGTATCTTGAGCTTGTTGTAGACGAAGAATGGCTTGGCCATGAACGTGTGGAATATGTCGCGGCCGAATATGACGTGGTACACGCTCATGAAGGGCACCACCTCGAAGGTCATGCGCTCTTGACGGTAATTTTTAACATCGCCAAAGGCAACCTGAAGTGTAATGCACCCAAGGGACCAAGCCTCCCGACCAGGAACTACACCGTGGAAGATGGTGTTGGTCCGCCATAGGTTTGCCTCCGTTAAGTTCATCTTTTGCAGTGTATCCAGGTACATGATGTTGATGCTGCTTCCACTATCCACCATACACTTGGTGAACTCCACGCCGTCAATCAAGGGGTTGATGACCATGGCGTACTGGTTCTCTGTAGGTATAAGGTCTGGGTGGTCCGTCCTGTCCCAAATTATTGGAACCTCCGACCAGCGTAGGTACTGGGGGACTGGGGGGAGAGTAGACATCAGGATCCTCAGAGAGGTCTTCTATTGTCGGACGGTGGGGGTGCCAAGGAAAGTGTGGTAGACTGGGGCCTTCTTTGCGAAGGGGTTCTTGCCCTTGTAGTCGCTCTTGGCGGCGTGCTTGGGGTCAACGTCCTCGTCCATGTCACTTGAATCCTTGGACTCCTCCTCCTTCTTCTTCCCCTTGCCGTTGCCTCGCGGTCTGTTCTTACGACTTCGCTTGTAGCCGAACTCCGGGTCTTCCTTGAGGTTGTTGACGAACTTGCAGTGTCGATTGGTATGGGTGGCTTTGCCATTGACGTCGACGTGTACGAGGCATGGCATATCGCGATACTCCTCGTAGGTTTGGGTAACGTGGAGCGGCGCCGAGGTGGTTTCACTTCCTCGTTGCTGCCCACGACCATCTCCCTTTCCTCGGCCACGTTGTCCGCCTTCTCCTCGTCCTGCAAAAGTCATAGCGACCATGTTGGTAGATTGCTTTTCTTATGGAGCGGTCTTCCGCTTTGTACTGTTGTTCCTCCGAGCTTGAGTTGGAACGGCCGTTGCCGGCAAGTATCCACGAGCATCGTCGTCGGCAGCTGCGAACTCACTAGCCAACTGAATCATCTGGTTCAAGTCAAGCTGGTGATTATCCTGCAAGCGCTTCAGCTTATGTCGGAGCAACGTGCCCCTTTCCAACCCATCGATGAAGGCGGCCATGGCGGTCTGAGCGTGCACTCTTGCGCAGGAATTCTTCATATCCAGCCAGCGGGAGAGGTAGGCGCGAGATGTCTCGTCTTTCTCTTACACGCACCGCTGTAGATCGCCCACAGTGCAGGGACGCTTGTACGTACCCTCAAAGTTCTTGGTGAACGCTTCTTGCATGTCCAGCCGGTTGTAGATAGATTTCTCCGGCAAGTCGTCGATCCATTGACGGGCCGTACCCGCCAACATTAATTGGAGGTACTTAACGGCGACGTTGGGGTTGCCTCCGAGTATCTCCACCGCGTTGCCGTAGTCCTGCAACCATGTGGCTGGCTTGGCGGTGCCGTCATAGGGCTTGATGGTCTTGTCGATCCGGAAACCTTTGGGGTAAGTTGCGGACCGTATTTCAGGTCCAAAGCAACGTGGTCCCAGGTATGGTCCTTCCCGGGCCTCGTGGATCTTATCCATCCGCGAACGCGCATCGTATGGCTCCGGGTTCTTCTTCTTCTTGTCAACAAGGGATGGGCTGCGTGAACGACGCGGGCCTCCTCCGCCATGGTGACTTCTTGGTGGTGACAGAGGCAGAGGTGGCGGTGGGTTAGCCTTCTTGCTGTTACCCTCCTGCGACGCCTCACGCCTGTCACGGTTGCTTGTCGGACGCGGAGGGTCATGGCCCGAGCTGCTCTTATGTCCTTGGTTGTGCTCTCCGTCATGACGTGTCTGCTCCGTGTTGTCGCGGATGATGATGCCGCACTGCTTTGGTGGGGGCATATCCGTACGATGGTGAGCTTTGTAATCTTCACGATGCCGGGGAGATCGGGGCGGTGGCGATGGGCGACGAGGTCAGGCCTTTTCTCCGTTGTCGGAGGATATGGGGATGGCGTCCTTCCTATTGCGTGCATCCCTCCGTCTTCGTTCTGATGAACCCGTCTGGGACCCGACATCAAGAGGAGATCTGTCCCTTGGCAGCTTGTACTGGCTAGATTGGCAGAGCGCTGGGTTAGACTCAAGCCTCTGAGAGGTGGCCTTTTCCTGCTGCTTCACCGCCTTGGCCACTAGGTCATAGACCTGCTCCACTGCCTCAGGCGATCTATCCTGCTCCATAAGGGTCTTGGCGACAGCGAGGTTAAGGAGTGGGGTGGGCATCACCTGCTTGCCTTCACTGTCAATGTATGGCTTGGCCTGTGCCGGCTTAGATGGATCCCATCCTAGGTTGCGATGTACACCAGGATCATTGATGACGCGAGCTCGAGCTTTCTTAGCCTTCTGCTGCTGTAGCAGAGTCTTGTACTTAGCCTCCATTGCTCTAGCTTTTTCTATGGACTTCTGCGCGTTGACCAGATCTCGATCTAGTTTAGCGCCTTGCTCCACGATGGCTTGTGCCTCCTCCATCAGATGCTGGCGCTTCTCATCAAGCTGGGTCACGTTCCGGATATGGGCAACGGTCAGTGGCTCGACGAGGAGATTGTCGTACATCACTCTATTAGCTGAAGTAACTTCGGTTGTTGCAGACGTAGATGCTGGAGGCGGCAAGTTTGCGGTGTTGTTGTTGCTCGGGCCGGTGCCGTGTTCCTGCGGCTGCTGCACTGGGTTAGGCCGAGGAGGCATAACTTTTGCGCGATCATTGTCAGCAGCAATAAGTGGCCCCTTCCCCTTTTCCAGCGCCGTAGGCGGAGCTTGTCCTGGTCGATCTTCATCCATCGCCGTCCCAATGGTGACGAACACCCCTCGGGACGTGACGGTGTTGTTGGCTTGCTCGTCGCGCGAGTACTCCTCCTCCATCTCCTGCATAGCGGAGTCTAGCTCTTCTGGACTAAAATCTATTTCCTCTGAATCTACACTGAAATCAGCATAAAGCGCGTCAATGACAGAGTCAGAGGGTGCCAAGACTTCCTCGATGACGGGCGGTGGAGGTGCAACGGGCTCGACGATGACTGGAGGTGGTGGTGCTGCTACGACGATGGCGGCAGGAGGCGATGGTGGCGGCTGCTGAATCGGAGGTTCTCCGTCTCTGAGCGCAAGCTCCATCTAGGCTGCCGCGTCAGCCGCCGCGTAGCTGTTGATGGTGCTCACCATATCTTTGATGGTAAGACGTCCTGTTGCCTGCTACCATCTTAAAGAATGTCGGAGAAGCGTGCCGCGGTACAGTCCTTCCACGAAGTGATACAGAGCGTTATCATCGGGGTAGTGGGCTAGGTCGGCTCGTATACGGAGCCACCTGGCCAGGTAGTCGCGGGGGTTTTCTCCCTCTCTCTGGACGTAGCGCGCCAGATCGAAGATGGTAACCACGCCGACGAACTTGGATCTCTGCTGTCCAGACGCACGGACGAAGCCGGCAGATTTGCAGTGATCTTCCACCTTTATATCCTGCACAGGGGCGGTTTGGGTGGGCCTTGAATTTTTCCGATCTTTGTCGGCAAATTCCGAAGAGAGATCCGACATTGATCCTTCCACGAACGTATCCTGCCTGTAGGCGGTCCGTGCGGGTCTTGATGCCCCTCCGACTCCCAGGGAACTAGTTCCCGAGTCGGTTTCGCCGATGAATAGGTGGATGTCTCCGATAGGACCGATCAAACACCGCGTAGGGTTCATCTTCGTCGGGATCCAGAACTCGTCGGGAGGGACGATCGGAATGTTGGCAGAGAAGAGAACGCGGCCGATTGCTACGATTTCGCCGATTCCAGCGAAGATCTTGGTCCTCGCCCGCTGAAGAGCCTGATGCGCCTCTTGCCCCACGGTGGGCGCCAACTATCGTGGTATTGCCGACGAGTACGCCATGGAGGCGTCCTCACAGTGCGTGTTTAGAGACGTGGGGTAAGGCGGACGGTTGACGGCTACGAGGTAACACAGCTTACCCAGGTTCAGATCCCACAACGGTGGTGGAATCCTACTCCTGCTATAAATCACTATAAGGGCCATACGCCAAGTTATAGAGATAGGTTCGTTGTGCGAGGTTGTCTGAGATTGTTTGCCCTAAAGGCTCCCATAGGCCCGACTTATATAGTTGCCAGGTCCTAGGGTTACAGGGAAAAGTCCTAGCCGGACAGGTCACAGAGTCCTACACCGTCTATTACTAGTCTTGTGTATCTTGCACTCCAAGGCTCCGAGTACGCTGGTGACTCCACCGTAGCCTTCCTTTATCCGGCATGGGCCTCCCTTCTGGATCCACCTAACTGGGCCGCCCAGCAGGCCATAGGCCATGCTACCGACTATGGGCCACCCGGGTTATCCGGATAAGAGACATGCTATAGGGATACCCATATAGCATATCCCCAACAATGATACATGTCATTTGCTAGTTTACTGCTACTGCTATTGTTTTGTCATCATGTATGAGATGCTCAACTCCTCAACAACCCCATATATATACAATGCGATGGCCATCATGTCAAAACTAAATAAAGTGGAATGCAGACACAACCTTAACAAAATTTAACACATCAGATACGTACATTTCATATATACAAGCCCATCAACATTAAACCAAGGATGCCAAGTTTTCTCGTAAGAATGAAAACAATACAAACAGATTTATCACTACATCAAAACACATACAACCTATGTTGGTTCTAATCTAATTGAACCTACGTCGTGTTCATTTCAGTTTAAAGATAATAGAACCAACTTAAATAGACTCACTGGATTTTTTCGGAGCTCGATGTGTTCTTGCGACCCTTGAAAGAACCACAAAATGGAGCTTGATGATGAAGGAGTGGGCGTTGGCGACCCTGGCAACCTCCCCATCTCCACCTGTGTCGCCTCCTCCCTCCACAGCAATAGGTTCTCGATAGCCTGATCTGCGTCCTCGAGCTCGGTGAGGGAGCCGTAGCGGAGCAACCCGGGAGACGTATCAGAGCAACCCCCCACCCACCCCACCCCCATGACGCGGTACTTGATACTCGAAGTGGCCGATCCAGGCCCCGTGTACTCGACGATGAGGCTCCCTGCGGCAGCATAGGGGAAAGGAGGAGCGTCTGTGGCGGCTAGCCCCCTAAACGAAGAGAGGTGGGGATCTGGCTCGAGAGGGCTCCGGTCAATGCGGGGTTGGAAGGAGAAGGGACGCTCTTGAGGGCTTCCGATCGATGGGGATCTGGCTCGGGAGGCCTCGCGGTTGATCTGATGCGAGAGGAAGGAAAGAGAGGAGGTGGGTGGTGGTGGCGGCGGCGGTGAGGGGAGAAGATCTCGTGCGGTGCGGTTGGTGATATTCTTCGGGAAGACAGGGTGGCGCCAGTGTTAGGGTTTGGGTCGGGGAGGGCGGAAGGGAGGAGGTCCAGGGCAGGGGAGACGGGGCAGCTCTGATGTTAGAGCCAGGGAGGGGAGTGGCGAAAGGGAGGAGGTCCAGGGCAAGGGAGACGGGGCGGCGCCGGTGTTTGGGTCGGGGAGGGGAGTGGCTCGCATCCGAGCAGAAGAGGATAGGGTTCGATCGGTTAGGGTTGCGTCGGGGAAGGAAGAGGGGATCGAGTTAGGCTGTGGGTGCGGTGGGGACTGGGAGTACGGTGTGCTTCTTCGGGTGAGAGGACAAACGTTGGATCGGAACTGAATGGTCCAGATCAGGCTGATAGGGATGATCTATGGGAGGCAATTTTCTGTGATTTGATTGGTCGGTTCATAAAACACCTTTTTTATATTTTCCGAGCGCAAAAAAAGGGGCGTTTTGTGAACCAACCACCAAATGATAGTTTTAGAATGGTACCACCACATTTTGTAAAAATATTAGACCACCTTACATAGACAATGTCCCAACCAGGATATCTCAAACCTTTCCGTTCATCCCTGGCAAAAAAGACAAATTCCTGCCGAATCGGCAGGAAGTGGGTCCGGTTTGAACTAGACGTAAATGATCCGATCCTCCTGATTTTTGGAAAAAATGATTTTTAGCCTCACAATATGTTGTTTCTTCAGAGATCCAATGCAAGTTTAGCGAGTCTCATCCCCTATCTAAGAACCTCCGTGCCCGCCGTTTTGACCAAGTTTGAAACGGGCATAAAAAATTCAAAAATGGTCTGATCAATGCAAATCCTTCGTGTGGTGTCTTCTTATATGACATAGTTGCAAGGAAAAATACCAACCTTGGTATATTGCAAGTATCTCGAAAAAACCTTCTCAGAAATGACCTATCATGTCTGAGGTTTCATGGCTTTCGGGCCAAACGACCAATGTTATGGCTAGAATCAGGGCATAGTTTGTGATAATGTGCCCATATTGTGCACGCATATGTATCATGGGATGTCGAACAATGTTGCAGGACAAAGTGTTCCTTTCCGACGCACGAAAAAACCATTTTCCATTTTCCGAGGGCAAAAAACAGGGCGTTTTGTGAAGCAAACACAAAATGACAGTTTTAGAATGGTACCACCGCATTTTGTAAAAATATTAGAACACCTTACATAGACAATGTCCCAACCGTGATATCTCAAACCATTCCGTTCATCCCTGGCAAAAAGACAAATTCCTGCCGAATCGGCAGGAAGTGGGTCCGGTTTGAACTACAGGTACATGATCTGATGCTCCTGATTTTTGGCAAAAATGATTTTTAGACGCACAATATGTTGTTTCTTCAGAGATCCAATGCAAGTTTAGGGAGTCTCAGCCCCTAGCTAAGAACCTCCGTGCCCACCGTTTTGACCATAGTTTGAAACGGACATAAAAAAAATTCAAAAATGGTCCGATCAATGCAAATCCTTTGCGTGGTGTCTTATTATATGACATAGTTGCAAGGAAAAATACCAATCTTGATATATTGCAAGTGCCTCGAAAAAACCTTCTCAGAAATGACCTATCATGTCCGAGGTTTCATGGCGTTCGGGCCAAACGACCAATGTTATGGCTATAATCAGGGCATAGTTTATGATAATGTGCCCATATTGTGCACGCATATGTATCATGGGATGGCGAACAATGTTGCAGGAGAAAGTTTTCCTTTTCGACGCACGGAAAAACCATTTTCCATTTTCCAAACGCAAAAAACGGGGCGTTTTGTGAAGCAAACACCAAATGACAGTTTTAGAATGGTACCACCGCATTTTGTAAAAATATTAGAACACCTTACATAGAAAATGTCCCAACCGGGATATCTCAAACCTTTCCGTTCATCCCTGGCGAAAACACAAATTCTTGCCGAATCGGCAGGAAGTGGGTCCGGTTTGAACTACAGGTACATGATCTGATGCTCCTGATTTTTTGGAAAAAATGATTTTTAGACTCACAATATGTTCTTTATTCAGAGATCCAATGCAATTTTAGCGAGTCTCAGCCCCTAGCTAAGAACCTCCGTGCCCGCCGTTTTGACCATAGTTTGAAACGGGCATAAAAAATTCAAAAATGGTCCGATCAATGCAAATCCTTCACGTGGTGTCTTCTTATATGACATAGTTGCAAGGAAAAATACCAATCTTGGTATATTGCAAGTGTCTCAAAAAAACCTTCTCAGAAATGACCTATCATGTCCAAGGTTTCATGGCTTTCGGGCCAAACGACCAATGTTATGGCTAGAATCAGGGCATAGTTTGTGATAATGTGCCCATATTGTGCACACATATGTATCATGGGATGTCAAACAATGTTGCAGGAGAAAGTTTTCCTTTTCGACGGACGAAAAAACCATTTTCCATTTTCCGAGGGAAAAAATTGGGCGTTTTGTGAAGCAAACACCAAATGACAGTTTTAGAATAGTACCATCGCATTTTGTAAAAATATTCGAACACCTTACATAGACAATGTCCCAACCGGAATATCTCAAACCTTTTCGTTCACCCCTGGAAAAAAGACAAATTCCTGCAGAATCGGTAGGAAGTGGGTCCGGTTTGAACTACAGGTACATGATCCGATGCTCATGATTATTGGCAAAAATTATTTTTAGACTCACAATATGCTATTTCTTGAGAGATACAATGCAAGTTTAGCGAGGCTCAGCCCCTAGCTAAGAACCTTCGTGTCTGCCGTTTTGACCATAGTTTGAAACGGGCATAAAAAATTCAAAAATGGTCCGATCAATGCAAATTCTTCGCGTGGTGTCTTCTTATGTGACATAGTTGCAAGGGAAAATACCAACCTTGGTATATTGCAAGTGTCTCAAAAAAACCTTCTCACAAATGACCTATCATGGCTTTCGGATCAAACGACCAATGTTATGGCCAGAATCGCGGCATAGTTTGTGATAATGTGCCTATATTGTGCACACATATGTATCATGGGATGGCGAACAATGTTGCAAGAGAAAGTTATCCTTTTTGACGCACGGAAAAACCATTTTCCATTTTCCGAGCGCAAAAAAGGGGCGTTTTTTGAAGCAAACATCAAATGACAATTTTAGAATGGTACCACCGCATTTTGTAAAAATATTAGAACACCTTACATAGACAACTTCCCAACCAGGATATCTCAAAGCTTTCCGTTCACCCCTGTCGAAAAAGACAAATTCCTGCCGAATCGGTAGGAAGTGGGTCCGGTTTGAACTACAGGTACATGATCTGATGCTCATGATTTTTGGAAAAAATCATTTTTAGACTCACAATATTATTTTTCTTCAGAGATCCAATGCAATTTTAGCGAGGCTCAGCCCCTAGCTAAGAACCTTCGTTTCTACCGTTTTGACCATAGTTTGAAACGGGCATAAAAAATTCAAAAACGGTCCGATCAATGCAAATTCTTCGCATGGTGTCTTATTATGTGACATAGTTGCAAGGGAAAATACCAACCTTGGTATATTGCAAGTGTCTCAAAAAAACCTTCTCACAAATGACCTATCATGTCCGAGGTTTCATGGCTTTCGGACCAAACGACCAATGTTATGGCCAGAATCGCGGCAAAGTTTGTGATAACGTGCCCATATTGTGCACACATATGTATCAAGGGATGGCGAACAATGTTGCAGGAGAAAGTTTTCCTTTTCGACGCACGGAAAATCCATTTTCCATTTCCCGAGCGCAAAACACGGGGCGTTTTGTGAAGCAACCACCAAGTGACATTTTTAGAATGGTACCACCATATTTTGTAAAAATATTAGACCACCTTATATGAACAATGTTCCAACCAGGGTATCTCAAACCTTTCCGTTCACCTATGGCGAAGAAGACAAATTCCTGCCGAATCGGTAGGAAGTGGGTCCTGTTTGAACTACAGGTACATGATCCGATGCTCATAATTTTTGGCAAAAATCAATTTAGACTCACAATATGCTATTTCTTCAGAGATTCAATGCATGTTTAACGAGGCTCAATCACCAAATATTTAATTCAAACCCCTAATTTTAAAATTATATTTTTGAATTATAATATTATCCCTACCATCGAACAATGTTGGATTAGTAAATCAAGTATTTTTAAATAATAGAATCATTGTTAATTAACATCCTAAGATGATCTACTGAATTTATAAAACTTAGATACATTTTTTTCATTTTTAGACATACTACAAAAAAGATACAAAAGAATTATAAAAAGGAAAAAATCTATCCTAACCGGACCAGCCAAGCGGGCCCGGACCTAATCTGCCACGCTAAGGCCCATTTCGGCCCAAGAGAATATGTAGGTCGTCTCCCTTCCCAGGCTGGAAAAAAATAAAAAGCCTGGAGGTTAAGAACCTATATATACTGTGGCGCGTGCTTACAGACATTTGTGAAATGATGGCCTGTTGGTTGTTGTGCGCTAGAGTGGACGCAAGGTCCCTGGTTTGATCCCCAGTCCTCCCTCTTTTTTGTCTATTATTTGAAATAAGGAAATAAGGATATGTTCAAATAGCATGATCTCTGTGTCATCACACAAACTGACGAGTGGCGTAGTGGTTGGCTTTCACCGTATCAAGCTAGGCATCGCCGGTTCGATCCCCCGCGCCCCCTTTTTTGCCCTGAGCTTGGTATAAGTAGACACATAAATAATAATGGACACGTAGACTCGTTACATAGTCAAAAATTGACACATAAAAATGACACGTAGGCATAAATCATAAGGTGGAAGACCAGTCATTTAAACCTATTTTATTTTAGACAATATGATGATTTAATTTGGCCATATTCCGCCATACATAAGGTTCTAGACTGTATCAAGCATGTTATGACGATTTTGTCTATTAAATTATGACGTTTTAGCCAAAATCGTCGTAATTTAATAAGGTTTTGGGCCTTTCAAATAGCTTACGACCATCTTGTGCGAAATCGTCATAGATCTATGACGATTTTATTCCCCGTCACAATGAGAAGGTCATAAGTCAACACATTTCTTGTAGTGACACTAGTTAGGCTTAATGGAAAACAACAACAAAATTAGAGAGCTTTATAGTATTTATCTTGAGTTAGGACATGAAGTGTTTGAAGAGAAAATTTAAAAATCTATGGAACTTTATTTGCATGCTAATAGCAATGTTATTAGTATGAATTCTTTGAACACCATTATTACTAATGCTATGGAAATGTCTAAGCTTGGGGAAGCTAGTTTTTATGATCTTTTTAGTTCCACAGCTTTAGAGGAGAAAATTAGTCCACCTACTATTGAGGAGAAAATAATTCGGATTACAATATGCTTCCTATATTTGATGATTATGGTGACGAGAATAATAATGATAGCTATTTTTTTGAATTTGCTCCCACTATAATTAATAAGAATGACTATGCTTATGTGGAGAGTAATAATTATTTTATGCATGTGGCTCATGATAAGAATGTTTTATGTGATAGTTATATTGTTAATTTTATTCATGTTGCTAATGAAAGTTATTATGAGAGAGGGAAACTTGGTTTTATGCTTCTCAATAATATTAAGTTTCCCCTCTTTATGTTGAAAATTTTGAAGTTGCACTTGTTTTGATTTCCTATGCTTGTTGCTTTGTGCTTTCATGACTTGTTTCTTTACAAAATTATTTTTCATATCAGGTGGGTTAGACTTAAATTGGTTTTATATTTGCTTCTTGATGCTCTCTTTTACTTCAATTCATATTTCTTATGTGAGCATCATCAAAATTATCATGCCTAACTTAAAGGCGTTAAAGAAAAGTACTTCTTGGGAGATAACCCAATAGTTTTCTTGAGGCTTGGAAGTTATTACTTATGTAATAAACTCTCCTTATCCTTTTTATTTGATTTTTGTGCCAAGAATAATCTCTAACGAGAGAGCAGTAATATTTGGGAAAGTTGTTGTCCCGAAACAGATTTTTGTGCTTCATTGTAAACATTCATGAAAAATCTCTGTATGTCGGATTGAGCTCTAATTTTCTGAAAAACTCCACCAGGTTGTTATCTAACTTTCTTTAGTTCAACACTTTTTTATTTGAGGAACAGAAGGTCTTCAAAAAATCGGTTTCTACCTGCAAGTCTGTTTTGACAGATTTGTGCCATTTTTTTGCATTTGTCTCCTATCAATTTCTTTTTGAGTTATTTTTGGTGAATTGAGCTTTTTGAAGGAATTGCTCTAGTGGCTTGTGTTCTTAATGAAATTATTTCTGTTTTGAAACTAGACCCAAGGTCTATTCCTTTTGAATGCACTAATGTTGGTAATGAAGATTGTGTGAAGTTTTGTATGAAGGAAATTTCCATGTGTAGGGGAAGAATGATGTAATGAGATGAAGAATGGACAAAAGCTCAAGCTTGGGGATGCCACCCCATTTCACCCCAAGAAATATTCAAGAGGTACAAGCGTCAAAGCTTGGGGATTCCCAAGGCATCCCCTTCTTCATCAATAAAAATCTCAGGTCTCTTTCTTGTCACTTTATTTTTATTGCTTTATGCACTATTGTGTTGTTCTTGGAGCGTATTTGTCTTTGTCTTCAGTTTTCTTTTGCTTTGTTTTCTGCAATAAGTTGGTTGGATCACAACACACTTCTTTTGGATAGAGACACGGTCCGTTTTCATTAACTAGAACACTCTCGTTTTCACTCTTATTGTTCTGTGAGTATTCTCATTTGCTTGCACTGCGTTTAGCCTTAGTTTTCTTATGCTTTCAGCTTAGAACTTTATAGTTCTTCTTTGTGGATTTGTGATACATGCTCACTGATATTTATTGATTATTATGTTTGTGAGTTGTTTCAAATAAGTTGATTGGTGTTTGAAAAGAGTAGGAAGCTTCATGCTTAAGTGGTACAAAAAGGAGCTTGTTTTGACTGTGGCTTAGGCTTTATCATGTCATGTTAGATGTTGCTTTAACCATATGCTTAGTGATTATTGCTGTAGCATGACTTGTTCCAAACAATTTAGATTGCTTAATGTGCCTTGAAAGAATCATGCGTTGTTTTGGCATACAAAAGCATAATATTGTGGTATTCTCCTTTCATGTTTTGTTTTGGTTGACTTGGCACATGCACCCCGGATTTACGGTAAGAGAATAACCTTTATGCATATAATTCACGTTCCCATGATCAGTGAGCCGTGAGCATAACCGACTAGTATCATTACAACATCCATAAAGTAGCGAAATACAGAACTTACAAAGGGGCAATTATGGCGATTACAACACAAGTAGAGGAAGTATTCAGTGCAGAGCCCGTTCCTTAACCTAAGGGACACTGACTAGGAAGACATCCTAGCTCGCATAGACGTTAGCACCTTCGTCACTTCTTAACATCTGCAATCTGGCCAAGTAAATAGCCAGGGACAATGTCGGTGAGTACTTGGAATGTACTCGCAAACCACCGAGACAAGGGAAATAAGACAATGCATATTTGGTTGTGGCGAGATAGCTCTAGACTATGGTTGTTTTTGAATGAAAAACCTAACATTGGCATCTCTCTATCTTTGTTGAAAAAGAGTTTTTGGAAAGTATGCCTCCTTTTTGAAAATCCGAACATCTCCACATCCTTGTTAAAAATATTTAAAACAGTTTTGTTGTAAAACCCTTTTTAAAATCTTCGACCACTTCTAGTACAAACCAAACTTGTTTTATTCTATCCTCGTGACCAAGTCACATCCTTTATTTCATCACAACTTAACCGAAGGGTCCTCCTAGCTCTTGCCATTCCAATCGTCCTTGTCCGTGGACACGGCTATTCGAATAGATTATACTCTTCAGAGTTGGTGCACTTTACCCACAAGAATAAATATATCCGCCGGGATAAAACCATGGCCTGCTACACACGGTAGATAGGGGTTCGGATAATCAAACTTAAACTTTTCATTTGTCCATCCCTAGCAACGTCGGCTTCTCCTTTTGGGTTGTTCTCTCCGGTATGAGTATGGAGTACGACGACCCTGGTCCTTCCTCCCGTACTGACCCCTATCTCTAGAACGAAGTATGGCAGATAGCAATAGTGACAATATTCCATCTGTACTACCAAAACATACCGTCCACGAGAGACCCAATTGTTGCACCGGTACCTTGCCCATGGCAGCCCGGATTTCAGGGGATTTCTCCCCTTTAGGCCTTGTTTACTCCTCCGGTATTTTTATCCCCAAAAGACGCGGGGATATGCAGGGATTTGGTGTTCGTCCAATACTCTCAAATCCCTCAAATACCCTTCCCCAAAAATACTCTACCATGATGGAGAGTTTTTAATCTAGTCAAAAATACACTAGTTTGTAGGGGATTTGTGGGGATATTCCGGGATTATCCCCTCAAAATTCGGCCTAGTAAACGGACTATCGGGAAATTCCGGGATACAAAATAATCCCCTCACATCCCTTGAAATAACCTAGAAGTAAACAAGGCCTTAGCGAGTACGAGCAGCCCAGGCTAAAGATCACAAACTACGAGCTAAGCCCCAGCGTATGGGGTAATGTGGTTACACGGATAAAATTGTTCCGAACATTGGCGTAGAATATCCCTTCTCTTTCTATTGCTTGACTTTCTCTTCATCCTCGTCATATCTTATTTTAGTAAAACCTCCACTTGGAAACGATGCCTATTTCCAAGGGTTTTATTTTGGAAGCTTTGTGGTAGGGTAAAACCCAAAATATTTTTATCATTTTAAAAATCTATGGGTTTCAAGAGGGAAGATGCTAATCATCTTAGCCTCAATATAAAGGGGTAAAGATAGGTATAAATAGAGTAGGTGTCCTAATGGACACTCATCCATAACTTGGAGGAGCCAAGTTATTCACGCACTTTTACTTGAAATAAAATATGCAATTTATTCGTGCAGTTGATAAGCGAGATATAAAACAGTTGATAAACAGAAGTAGGGCAATATTAGAGTTCAGGAATGGTGGATTGCTTGTGACCAGCGAGAATTCCATTGACAGCGCTAGATAACCAGATAACCAAATAATAACAATAATAAAGATAACCCCGATGCTTCCTTCTTCTCAGCGTCACACGATCGCAACTATCGACGTTATCGAGCATACATGCAAACAAACAATACACCAATCAATACAAGAATGCAAACATCAAACCATACAACAAGCTAAGGATAACTACAAGATAAAGATCAGTAGGGTGTGGGATGATTGGTTAGTAAGATTAGCAAAAGATTTGGAGGCATTAGGGAAAAGGATCCCTTTGGATTTAAAGTCTAGGAACTACCTAAGAAAGGGTTTTTGCTCAAGGACTTGATCTGTATGCTACCATAGTGCAAAAATGATACCATAAGATAGGTATTGATAAAATGAAGCCAACAAAAGTGGTTTCACTATTTTATCAATTTCCCTTGATTTATAATGGATTTTATAGTGGATAAAACCCTAGTTTAAGGAAATAATTCAACAGAACTTCTCTGGAGTTTCAAATATTATTTCCTTGGGTGATTAGGTAGTATTTGATGGACTGAATCAAGAAGGGTTGGAATCACCTCAAAACAATTACCATAATGCCCTTGAGAAATTCCCAAAGGCAGTATTGGCTAGAATTTGTCTTTTTCCTCAGATTTATTTTACAGAATCTTTTTAGTTGATTCCAAGGACACATGTTAGGTGATGAGAATACCTTTCTACAGAAATTGGAATCAACCTTTTTGGATTTACCTAGATACTGTAATGATTTTGCTAGTGAATAAACTATACACTGAAGAGTTTAATTCACTAAAATTCAACAGAGACTCATAAAAATATGAGCTGCTGGATTTAGAAGGGTATGGTTAGGTGTGTAAACTGGGAGTTGGAATTAGGTCCAAACCTCATCCGGTTTGGCCTAGAGAATTTATTAAAGGCAGAAAGACTCTGTTTTTGTTATTTTTACTAGGGGCAATCTAGGAAGCAAATTAAAGTGGGGCCAGTGGGACATGAAGGGTATGGACCAGTTGGATTTACTCCATTTGGAAATACCAAATTTGCTGGAGGAATTCATTAGTTTTCTAGACAAGTCTTGGTCTATGAATTATCATTTTTATTTTAAACCTCAAACTGACTAACCAATGCCTCTGCATGTTGGGGAAAACACTAGGGTGTCCAAGGAAAATTAGATCTGGGTAATTTGGGGCTTATTCCATTTTTATTTCGAATCAAAACAAGAAAGTACCCTACAGATCTGGAATTAAAGAATTAGAGAAAAGGAAAGGTGCTGGGTCGCACAGAGGCAGGCCGGCCCAGCTTCTCTTGGCGCACGCGGGCGACGCGGGACCAACTCCGGCCTAGAGGTTGGCCTGCCAGCAGGGCCCATGGAGAAGGGGTATGGGGCATCTCCGGCCGTTGGATCTAGTGTAGATCGACGACCGGGCTTTGTCTTCTCCAGAGAGACGAGGCAGCGGTGGCAGAACCCTAGCTAGAGACCGAGCTCGTCGGGGAGGCTCACCGGAGGCTTCCTGGCGGTGGGGAGGCGGCGGGGGAGACGCGGAGCTCGACGGCGAGCACAACGAGGGGCGCCAAGGGGGTTTTTGGGTACTGGGAGGGTGCCCGCGTGTGAGCACCGACGACATGTGTGCGGGAGATCGTCGGGGATGCTTACCTAGGGCTCGTTAGCCATAGAGAGAGGGCGGAGAGGGCGCGGTCGGCGATGGCGGTCCCAGCGGTGGACGGGTTGGACCGGTTCCACGAGGGGAGGTGCTCCTGCGACAGCAACCGAAGGGAGGGCGACGGAGCTTGATAGCGAAGCCTCTAGGGTGGCTACATGTTGAAGAAAAGTATATGGTTAGCTTCAGAGGGGCAAGGGGAGTTCGAAGAGAGGACATGAAGAGGGAGGGAGCAAGAGGAGAGGGGGCTATGCTTGAAAGAAGAGGGGAGGCCAAAGCTCCTTTCTTCTTCTTCCTCGATCAGGGCAGGGCAAGAGGAAGGGAGAGGGTGGCCCGGGGGGTGTGAGTGGAGAGGAGAGGGGCAAATGAGGGGAAGGAGTGTGCTGGGGGTGGCCTGTGGCATTTTATTTTGGGAAGGGAGGGTCCATGGTGAACATATCTCATGGATGAGATTGAGGGGGAGGCTAGGGCTTAACCATTGGACAGTAGGGGCGGTGGGGAGGTGAGAGAGAGGGATCTGGTCGTGCTAGGGGACAGAGAGGGGGTGGGGGCAGTGGCTGCACTAGCTTTGATGGTTGGATTTGACATGGCCTATGTCTCCCTCATAAACAAACATAAGGGACAAGAGGGGTGAGGGTGGGATATTGCAGTGCTACAATGTTGGTCGACCATGAGGGAGTGTGTGCTGCTAAGGTGGAGTGTTGGAGAATATTAGAACTGGTTTGCCTTTGATATGAATCAAGGTTTGATTGTTTTTGCAAATTGGATCATTTGGACACTTGTGAAGGAAGTTGCAAAAATTGCATTGGACAAAGTGTGGAAATGGTACTGGTAGATAGAGTGGGTCAAATAATCTCTTCAAGATTTAAATGGGATTTTTCTGATGACTATCTTCCTATTTAAATGCACTTCTTTAAAAAGTGCTAAAGTAGATTAGGGAAGCAAAAATGATATTTTTATATTGGACAAGCTTGGTTTTTTATGTGGGATGGTGCTAAGTACCATAACACACATTGGAGGATTTTATTGGGATTTATTGAGGTGGAAAAGTATTTTTTGGGAATTAATTCTTGTTCCTGCCATTTAAGAAAAAGGGCAAAGAAGAATAATAAGGAACCTAAAAAATATTTATTTTTGAGTTGGAAAGTTGGGATATGATAAATAGGAATCAAATGTGCCTTGATTTGGTAAGGTGATTTGGCGAAAAACAAACTTGCCTTTATAGACAAGGATTTTGAGAAATTGGTAAGTAAAGGGAATTAAATAGTTTAAAAATCCAAATAATTGGGAGAATTATTTGGGGATGCTTATATCCAAGGTATATGATGTAAACTTGATGTAGGCATCAAGGTTCACCTTGGTTTTGAGGAAAAGGGGTGGAAAGAATGGAAACTAGATTCTGGAGGATCTAGGGTTTAGTTATTCTGATGCCATCCAAACAGGGTTGGATTAGGGAGCTCAATGCTCACCTTGGTACAAGGGGTATGTGGATGGTTATACCAAGTCATATAGATGATCATGGAGGCAAGAGTTGAGCTTTGTTGCATTTGAGGTGATCTAGGAGAGATGGCAAACTTTGTGGAAAATAAGGCTGCCATAACAGATACATCAGGTAGCCTCCTAAACCATGTGGGTTTAAGAAGCCCAAGGCTCCAATAGAAACAACTGAAGTGGGAGTTGATAGGACAAGATTAGTAGACCATAACCAAGCAAAGATTTGGTCCAAGGGAGGTGACATATAGATGTGAGCTTCTACCAAAGTAGGCAAGATGATAAGATTTGCAGAAAATATTATTATCCTGACTACAAAACCATCATGGATGAGTGAGAATTTGAATGGCTTAGCCAAGGGCAAGAGTGGTATTTGGTAGTACTACTGATGTACTACAAGAGGTTTCAAGTACATTCGCAAGAATGCACATAGATTGGAAAAGGTGGAGCTCCAAAGATGGTATCCAGATAAGAAATCTAGACTTGGCCATTTTGGCAGATTTAGGGTTTTAGACTAGAGTGCAAGTGTAGAAGCTTTTGAGAGGATGCTAGGTTTCAAACTCATGATCAAGGGGTGATGTTGATGTATTAAATAAGTATATAGGATTCATGCTTAGATTGGGTCTCCACTGAGTTGGAAACCATCTAGAGGGGTTATCCTTGGATTGATCTGAGCATGACAGGAGATGGTTACTGGAGTGGCTTAGGGTAGATACAGACTTGGATGCTTGCTTTGAGATTGATGATCACAAGCAAATATTGGGTCCTAAGGGATAAGCTACTAGATTAGCTCATTCTAGTTCCTAAGCAAACAAGGCGAATAGCAGATCAAGGCAATTCAATCAACCAGCAGATCAAGGCAATTCATCAGACAGCAGATCAAGGAAATTCATCAACCAGCAGATCAAGGCAATTCATCAGACAGCAGATCAAGGAAATTCATCAACCAGCAGATCAAGGCAATTCATCTTATACCTTCTCTATCTTCTACTAGGATTACCATCAAGCCTAGCTTGAGGTAAGGATGGGTATGTTGAAAAGGGGTTGTGCTTTGAAGTAAGATAAGGACCATCTTGGTATCTCTACCAAGATTGGGATGAAAAGGTTTTAATAAAGGTTTTGGAAAAACCTATAGATAAGGGTAGTTGAAGTTCTATCTTGAAAACATAAGGAGATAATATATTGGTCTCCATAGTTTTATTAATAGAGACTAGTAAAGTATTTGGTTGTAACAAATTCATCTTGGCTCAGGTTTTGAAATGCCAGAACATTTGAGAATATGAAAGATGAGCCAAGGCATCTCTTGTGTAAAATAGTTTTTGTAAACTAGTGTTGAGATGGGGAGCACCTAACTAATACACAAGCAGTTGCTTGAGCACAAGCAAACAAGTAAGCACCAATTGCAAGAAAACGTTTTTGTTCCCCCTGATTTTTTCCTTTTTGGACTATAAATCAGGGTTGCTAAAATTAGGATGTTACACTCACACCATGTTATCTATGAACCAGTCACCTTAGCGTCTATGATCATTTAGTTTTTGACTTGTGATACCACTTTATGCTTTAGTTAATAATGTTTTGTCGCTTTGCATGATTATGGACATTATTTCTCTCTTAGTTGGTTGCTCCCAGTCTTTTGCTAACCTCCACTTGTATTGAGTAAGCTCTACTCATGCATCCAAGTCCCAAGAAACGTCTATAAATAATGCAAAAAAGATGAGTTTTTTGTCACAACTCTCAAACTTGTAAATCGCCCTGAAACCCCAATATTGTGGGCAATAGCTCATGAAACCATCTATAAAACACAAAAACGAGATGTTTTTGGTCATAAATCTCGAACTTGAAAATCGCCCTGGAACCAGAAAACTATGGGCAATACCTCATGAAAATGGCCATAAAACGCAAAAACGACGAGTTTTTGGTCATAACTTAGAAACAGGTAAATTTCCCTGGAATGCCAAAATTGTACGCAATAGCTTATGAAAATGGCCATAAAACATGAAAACGATGAGTTTTTGTTCATAACTTGGAAACATAAATCTCCCTGGAACCCCAAAATTGTGGGCAGTATTTATGAAATTGGCCGTAAAACATGAAAACGACGAGTTCTTGGTCATGCCCTCAGACATGTATCGAGTCTTACGATCATCAAAAATCACCCTGAAACCCCAAAACTGTGGGCAACAACTCATGAAAACAGCCATAAAACGCAAAAACGACGAGTTTTTGGTTATAACTCTCAAACATGTATCACGACTTACGGGCCATGAAAATGCCCCTGCAACCCCCAAAACTTTGGGCAGTAGCTCATGAAAATGGCCCTAAAACCCAAAAAAAGTTTTTGGTCATAACTCAAAAACATGTAAATCTCCCTAGAACCCCAAAATTGTGGGCATTATCTTATGAAAATGGTCGTAAAACACGAAAACGACAAGTTTTTGGTCATGCCCTCAAACATGTACCGGGTCTTACGGTCATCAGCAATGACCATAGAACCCTAAAACTGTGGGAAATAACTCAAGAAAACGGCCATAAAATGCGAAAACGACGAGTTTTCGGTCATAACTTAAAAACATGTAAATCTCCCCCGAACACCAAAATTGTGGGTCGTAGCTTATCAAAATGGTCATAAAAAATCGACGAGATTTTCGTCATGCCCTCAAACATGTATTGGGTCTTACGGTCGTCGGAAATCACCCTGGAATCCCAAAACTGTGGGCAATAACTCATGAAAACGGCCATAAAACGCGAAAACAACGAGTTTTTGGTTACAACTCTCAAACATGTATTAGGTCTTACGGGCCATGAAAATCCCCCTATAACCTCCAAAAATGTGGGAAATAGCTCATGACAATGGCCCTAAAACGCAAAACAAGTTTTTGGTCATAACTCAGAAACGTGTAAATCTCCCTAGAACCCCAAAATTATGGGCAGTATATTATGAAAATGTTCGTAAAACACGAAAACGAAGATTTTTTGGTCATGCACTCAAACATGTACCGGGTCTTATGGTCGTTAGAAATCACCATGAAACCCTAAAACTGTGGGAACTCATGAAAACGGCCATAAAATGCGAAAACGACGAGTTTTTGGTCATAACTCGGAAACATGTAAATCTCCATTAAACACCAAAATTATGGGCAGTAGCTTATGAAAATGGCCATAAAACACAAAAACGACGAGATTTTTGTCATGCCCACAAGCATGTATTGGGTCTTACAGTCGTCATAAATCACCCTGGAACCCAAAACTGTGGGCAATAACTCATGAAAACAAACATAAAACGCGAAAATGACGAGATTTTGGTTATAACTCACAAACATGTATCGGGTTTTACATGCCACGCAAATCTCCCTAAAATCCCAAAAGTATGGCAATAACTCATGAAATCGGTCATAAAACACAAAAACAACGAGGTTTTGGTCATGCCCTCAAACGTGTATCAGGTCTTAAAGTCATTAATTGTATATTGCCCTGGGACCCAAAACCTGTGGGGAATATCTCATGTAAACGGCCATAAGACACGGAAATGATGAGTTTTAAGTCATAACTCTCAAATATGTATCGGGTCTTACTTGCCACAAAAATCCCCCTCGAACACCAGAACTATGGGCAATAGCTCATGAACAGCCATAAAACACGAAAACGATGACTTCTAGGTTACACACTAAAACATGTATCAAGTCTTATGGTCGTTGTAAATCTCCCTAGAATCCAAAAAAAATAGTCAATAACTCGTCAAAATGGCCATAGAACGCGAAAACGATGAGTTTTTTCCATAACTCTCAAACATGTAACTCGCCCTAGAACCCCAAAACTTTGTACAATAGCTCATGAAAACGTCCATAAACATGAAAACTCTCTGGGAAATAACTCATGAAAACAACCAAAAAACACAAAAATCAAAGAGTTTTTGGTCATCACTCTCAATCATGTAAATCGGCCTTCAACCGCAAAACTATGGGCAATAGCTCATGAAGACGGCCCAAAACAAGAAAACGGCGAGTTTTTTCTCAAGCCCTCAAGCATGTATCGGGTCTTAAGGTCATTGTAAATTGTCCTGGGACCCTAAACCTGTGGGCAATAATTCATGAAAATGGCCATAAGACGGGAAAACGATGAGTTTTTGGTCATAACTCTCAAACATGTATCGGGCTTACGGGCCAAGCGAATCCCCCTGGAACCCCAAAATTGTGGGCAATAGCTCATGAAAACGTCCATCAAACATGAAAACTACGATTTCTAGGTCATGTCGTCATACCTATGTCAGGTCATACCGTCGTTGTAATCCTCCTGGAGCACAAAAACTGTGGGCAATAGCTAATTAAAATGGTCGTAAAACAAAAAAAATGAGTTTTTGGTCATGCCCTCAAATATGTATCGGATATTACGGTCGTTGTAAATCGCCCTGGAACCCCAAAACTATCGTGAATAACTCATGAAAACATGTATAAAATGCAAATATGACGAGTATTTGGTCAGAATTGTCAAACTTGAAATCGTCTTGAAACCCCAAAATTGTGGGCAATAGCTCATGAAACCGTCTATAAAACACAAAAACGACAAGTTTTTGGTCATAACTCTCAAACATGTAAATCACGTGGAACCACAAAACTGTGGGCATTGGCTCATGGAAATAGCCATAAAACGCAAAAACGACGAGTTTTTGGTCATAACTTAGAAACTTATAAATCTTCCTAGAATGCAAAAATTGTGGGAAATACCTTATGATAATGGCCATAAAACACGAAAACGATGAGTTTTTGGTCATTCCCTCAAACATGTACCGGGTCTTACGATCGTTAAAAATCTCCCTAAAACCCCAAAACTGTGGGCAATAACTCATGAAAATGGCCATAAAATACAAAAACGATGAGTTTTTGGTCATAACTCTGAAACATGTAAATCTCCTTAGAACCCCAAAATTGTGGGCAGTAGCTTATGAAAATGGCCATAAAATAAGAAAACGACGAGTTTTTGGTCATGCCCTCAAACATGTATCGGGTCTTACGGTAGTCGGAAATCACCCTAGAACCCCAAAACTATGGCATTAACTCATGAAACGGCCATAAAACGCGAAAACGACAAGTTTTTGGTTGTAACTCTTAAACATGTATCGGGTCTTATGGGCCATGCAAATCCCCTAGAATCCCAAAAGTATGGCAATAGCTCATGAAAATGGCCATAGAACACAAAAATTACGATTTTTGGTCATAACTCTCGAACATATATCGGGTCTTACAGGCCATGCAAATCGCCCTGGAACTCAAAAACTATGGGCAATATCTCGTGAAAATGTCCAAAAAAGGCAAAAACGACGAGTTTTTGGTAATGTGTGACAAACATGTATCGGGCCGCCTGCACATCATTTCTAATTGCAATGACCTGGTTAGATAATTTCCCTAAACTACTTTCATGGTTCTCCATGATTTTAATAAGCATATTATTTTGCTTGGTTTGAGATTGAATAAATGTTCTAATAGTTTGTTATAACAAGATATTGCCATGATTTCCTCCAATATTATTATCATAACTATTATAAGAAGCTCCTGCAGGATTTGGATAATATTTTTAAGCATTATAAGCATAATGATTTTTCCATGCAGAACTAAAACAAGTGCGAGCTATAACATTAATATTATTAACATCAGTAGCGATAGCATTAACTTGGGTATCATCTTTATCTTTTACTATGCTTAGCAACTCGACTACCTTAGGTGTAAGCTCTTCATTTTTATCTCTGCAATTGAACTTACTCTCTTCGAGGTTCTTTCCACATGCCATTGGGCATGGTTGTTTTGCATATCATCAAAAAGTTTCTTTGCAACACTCACTTGCTTTCCCATAATTATTCCTCCTACTGCAGTATCTAGCATAGAATTAGATATTGGGTTAAGACCATTATAAAACAAATGTAATATAAGCCACTCTTCCATCCCATGACTAGGACAGTTCATTATGGCTTCCTTCATCCTTTCACGATTTTGGGCCCGGGACTGCCAAAACGGTACTAGAGGCCCCCCCTCTAGTCCCGGCTCGCTACGGCCCGGGACTGATAACAGCCACGTGGTTGTTTCAGTGCCACGGGCGGCGGAAACCTAACTATAAAAAATATAAAAAACTATAAAAACCTATAAAAAATCTATAAAAAAACCACCCGCGGCCTCTCGATCGAGCTCATCGACGAGGCAGCGAGGCAGCACGACACGTCACGGCGAGGCAGCACGGCATGTCACAGCGAGGCGGCGAGGCACGGCATGGCACGGCGAGGCACGCGCACGGCGAGGCACGCGCGCGGCGAGGCGGCGAGGCGCAAAAATGCGTCGGCAGAGCGGCGACACGTCACGGCACGGTGGAGCGGAGCGGCCGGCCGGCGGACATAACCTCCCCTGCATCTGTGCTTCATCTGTGCTTGTGGAGCTTCGTCTTTGTCGAGGAATGCCAAGTGCTGGTGGGCAGCAGTTCCCCTGGCGCGGAATATATTGGGACACCCCTTTAGTCCCGGGTCCAGCCACCGGCCTGGACTGGAGGGTCTCTAGTCCCGGGCCGTGGCTTAACCCGCGACTAAAGACCCCCTTTAGTCGCGGGTTAAGCCAAGGCCCGGGACTAGAGTGTATTTTTCGGCCGCTTCATTTTTGCGCGCGCAGGCACCCTCTAGTCCCGGGTCGAGCCACGACCCGCGACAAGTTTGTTATTTGTAAATTTTCTTTTTTTAATTCAAATCAAATATTAAACTTTGGAAAATCATATCTTTTATTGTAAAATCCAAATAAAACAAATAATATGTCTATTATTATCAGAAAAATATAAAGAATCTTAATATAATATCCATACATCTGTTTGCATCATTTATAAATTATTTCATTTGTAAATTTTCTTTTTTTAATTCAAATCAAGTATAAAACTTTGTAAAATCATATCTTTTATTGTAAAAATCCAAATAAAACAAATAATATGTCTATTATTATCAGAAAAATATAAATAATCTTAATATAATATCCATATATCTGTTTGCATCATTTATAAATTTTCTTTTTTAATTCAAATCAAATATAAAACTTTGGAAAATCATATCGTTTATTGTAAAAATCCAAATAAAACAAATAATATGTCTATTATTATCAGAAAAATATAAAGAATCTTAATATAATATCCATACATCTGTTTGCATCATTTATAAATTATTTCATTTGTAAATTTTCTTTTTTTAATTCAAATAAAATATAAAACTTTGGAAAATCATATCTTTTAATGTAAAAATACAAATAAAACAAATAATATATCTATTATTATCAAAAAATATAAATAATATTAATATAATATCCATACATCTGTTTGCATCATTTATAAATTATTTCATTTGTAAATTTTCTTTTTTTCATTCAAATCAAATATAAAACTTTGGAAAATCATATCTTTTATTGTAAAAATCCAAATAAAACAAATAATATGTCTATTATTATAAGAAAAATATAAAGAATCTGAATATAATATCCATACATCTGTTTGCATCATTTATAAATTATTTCATTTGTAAATTTTCTTTTTTAAATTCAAATCAAATATAAAACTTTGGAAAATCATATCTTTTATTGTAAAAATCCAAATAAAACGAATAATATGTCTATTATTATTAGAAAAATATAAAGAATCTTAATATAATATCCATATATATGTTTGCATCATTTATAATTTATTTCATTTATAAATTGTCTTTTTTTAATTGAAATCAAATATAAAACTTTGGAAAATCATATCTTTTCTTGTAAAAATCCTAATAAAACAAATAATATGTCTATTATTATCAGAAAAATATAAAGTATCTTAATATAATATCCATGCATCTGTTTGCATCATTTATAAATTATTTCATATGTAAATTTTCTTTTTTTAATTCAAATCAAATATAAAACTATGGAAAATCATATCTTTTATTGTGAAAATCCAAATAAAACAAATAATATGTCTATTATTATCAGAAAAATATAAAGAATCTTAATATAATATGCATTTAGTACCGGTTGTAGTCACCAACCGGGACTAAAGATATTTCCCACCGCTTCCCGCCATGTTTTTCCGCCCTTTCCTTTTTACGAGAGCTTTTAGTCCCGGTTGTAGTCACTAACCGGGACTAAAAGATATTTCCCGCCATTTCCTAAAGCTTCCCGGCAAGTTTTCCCGCCATTTCCCTCTATATCTTGGGTGACGCACCATGGCTATCCATACCTTCCTCTCTTAGAACAATGGACAATGCCTACTGGGCCATTCTGACCCTCGAGGAGACAGAGGCGCTGTGGGCCTCTATCTACCCTTGTCCGCCGGGCTACCGGCCGCCCGCCGGCTGGATGCTGAGCGCTGGAGGGGTTCCTGTCCCTCATGTCCCTCAAGGTTCCGCACGCCAGGCGGCCATCACGAACCACTTCTACCACGAGCTCACGCCTTACCAGCGGGTGGATCCCCAGTGGGATCCCGACAACTACGACACCTAGAATGCCTTCTTCGCTAATAGGAGGGAAAGGGAGCTTGCCAGGTACGAGGGTGATAACCCGCCCCCGGTGTACCACAGCGAAGCCGACCGCCGTCTGTGGTGGGCGAACCGTACTATCATCAGAGTGATGCGCTACATCGCCGGGGGAGACCATCCTCGCCTGCGGTGCCCACAAGTCCACCTGCCGTAGAGCCACAAGAAGGCCCCTCCCCCGCCCGGCGGTAGCGACATCATCTTCCAGGAGACCCCTCCCCCGCCCACCGTGAATCTGAGGCCGGAGTGGCAGGTGCCCCCGGTATATGCCATGGCTGGGCTGAGGATCCCCGGAGTGGCAGGTGACGATGACGAAGAAGACCCTGAAGCTACGTACTATAGGACTAGGCATGATTATGACTAAAGGGAGCGGCTTTAGTCATGAGTGTTAGCTAGTCCCGGTTTGTCCCGGTTTTTAATATTAATAAATGTCTTGAGTGTTACCTAGTCCCAGGACTAAATATGAAGATGTTGTTGTATTTAGAGGAAAAGGCCTAGAAATAGAGGAAAGGGCGGGCAAGATCAAGCAGCCTATAAATAGAGGGAAATGCCTATAAAGAGAGGGTTCATATTTAGTCCTGGTTGGAGAAACCGACCGCGACTGAAGGGATTGTGGCAGACTGGGCCAGGCAGCACTAATAATAGGGGTGAGTGTCGACATTATGTCGTGCGGCTTGTACCTTGTCCCGTATGGTGTCACCAACCGGGACTAAAGATGAACCTTTAGTCCCGATTGGAGACACCAACCGGGACAAAACATGAGTTAACACTAATAATAGGGGGTGAGTGTCGACATTATGTCGTGAGTGTCGACACTATGCCGAGTTGCTTGTACTATAAATAGGCATCCTTGTGAGTCCAGTCCTCCAGCAAGTTTGAGGCATCTCCAAGATGCATGGTCTTCAAGAGCAGGGACACCACTATGGCCAGTTTGAGGGAGATGCCGGAGGAGCCTAGTCCACCGGCATCTCCAACAAACTGGTCATAGAGGCACTCCCTAATATGTGAAATTAGTTAGCTCTCAGGCGTATTGATCTAGTTAGAGAAGTTACAAGATGCAAGATGGTGTGCGAGAGAAGGGACACCACTACGGCCAGTTTCAGGGAGATGCCGCCAGAGCCCAGTCCTCCGGCATCTCCAAGAAACTAGTCATAGAGGCACTCCCTAATATGTGACCACACACGTTTGGAGATCAGATCTTAATGGTAAATACAAATCGGGACTAAAGGCCCCCCTTTAGTCCTGGTCCAGCCACAAAACGGGACTAACACACTCAAGATGGTTTGCAGACAACACTATAAAAATGGACACATGGAGCATCTTCACTCATAAAATTTTACAATTATTACACATCATTTCTTCGCGTGTGTTCCTTTCTCATCCCGCCGTATCCATGGAGCATCTTCATTCATTAACATGATGCTTGGGTCATCCTTCACTGCGAAGGGCGGAATTTCATGGAACTTATCACAATCTTCTGACATGTCTGTCTTGTCCTCCACTCCCATGATGTTTCTTTTTCCTGAAAGAACTATGTGGCGCTTTGGCTCATCGTCTGATGTATTATTTTTCTTATTTTTCTTTTTCTAGGTTTGGTAGACATGTCCTTCACATAGAAAACCTGAGCCACATCATTGGCTTGGACGAATGGTTCGTTTAAGTACCAAGATTGTTGAGATCCAACTATGTCGTTCCGTATTTCTTGTCTACCTCAACCCCTCCTCCTATCAGCTTGACCTATTTGCACCGAAACAAGGGGACCTTAAAAGTAGGTCCATAGTCAAGTTCCCATATCTCCTCTATGTAACCATAATATGTGGTCTTTGACCCATTGTTGTGTGTTGCATCAAAGCGGACACCATTGTTTTGGTTGGTGCTCTTTTTATCTTGGGCGATCGTGTAAAATGTATACCCATTTATCTTGTACCCTTGAAAAGTCGATATAGTCGAAGATGGTGACCTAGACAACAAGTATAGCTGATCTCCAAGAGTGTTGTTTTTGATGAGATGTTGCAAACAACCGCCGAAACTCTTCATGTGTTCATCTCTAATCCAAGAGTCATGCTTTCCAGGGTTGTTGGAGCGTAAGATTTTCTTGTGTTCCTCGATATATGGGGCTGCCAAGATAGAATTCTGTAGAACGGTGTAATGTGCTTCGGTGTAAGAATGTCCGTCCCTACATATTATTGATTTCCTTCCTAGAGTACCCTTTCCACTCAGTCTCCCCTCATATCGCGATTGAGGAAGACCAATCGGCCTAAGGTCTGGAACAAAGTCAACACAAAATTTAATGACCTCCTCTGTTCCATAGCCCTTGGAGATGCTTCCTTCTGGCCTGGCACGGCTACGAACATATTTCTTTAAGATTCCCATGAACCTCTCAAAGGGAAACATATTGTGTAGAAATACAGGACCGAGAATGGAAATCTCTTCGACTAGGTGAACCAGCAGGTGCGTCATAATATTGAAGAAGGATGGTGGGAACACCAACTCAAAACTGACAAGACATTGCACCACATCATTCTGTAACCATGGTAGATCTTCAGGATTGATTATCTTCTGAGAGATTGCATTGAGAAATGCACATAGCTTCACAATGGCTACTCGAACATTATCTGGTAGAAGCCCCCTCAATGCAATCGGAAGCATTTGCGTCATAATCACGTGGCAGTCATGAGACTTTAGGTTTTGGAACTTTTTTCTGCCATATTTATTATTCCCTTTATATTCGACGATAAGCCAGACGGTACCTTAATACTGCCTAGGCATTCAAAAAATATTTCCTTCTCTTGTTTCATAAGAGCGTAGCTGGCATGAACTTGAAATCATTCTGGATGTAGGCCATCTAGGTCTTTCATACGTAGATGGTCCTTTCGTGCTTCTGGTGTATATTTTGTCTTCCCATACACGCCCAAGAAGCCTAGAAGGTTCACGCAAAGATTCTTCGTCACATGCATCACATCGATTGGAGAGCGGACCTCTAAGAATTCCCAGTATGGTAGCTCCCAAAATATAGATTGCTTCTTTCACATGGTGTGTGTCCTTCAGCATCCTTTGGAACAGATTTTCTGCCAGGACCCTTTCCAAAGGTTACTATTTGATCCAAATCTTTGACTATATCAAATATATTAGCACCAGTACGCTTCTTAGGCTTTGTCTGGTGACATGCCAGATCGTTGAAATGCTTGGCTTTCTTTCTTAAGGGATGCTTGGCCAAAAGAAATCAATGATGCTCATTGTACACATTCTTCTTACAATGTTCCAAATATATACTTTCAGTCTCATCTAAACAGTGTGTGCATGCATTATATCCCTTGTTGGACTGTCCTGAAAGGTTACTAAGAGCAGGCCAATCATTGATTGTTACGAAAAGCAATGCTTG
The DNA here is from genome assembly GCA_910589765.1 of Avena atlantica. Lineage (NCBI taxonomy): Eukaryota > Viridiplantae > Streptophyta > Magnoliopsida > Poales > Poaceae > Avena > Avena atlantica. The sequence continues at coordinate 4,094,781 of OU342739.1, forward strand.
GAGGTTAAATTCTTCCTGCTTGTGCTCATCCCACACGCGTATGCTAGGTTCGTGCCACAACTGTAAAAGTTCTTAAACTAATGGCCTTAGGTACACATCAATGTTGTTTCCCGGTTGCTTCGGACCTTGGATCAACACTGGCATCATAATGAATTTCCGCTTCATGCACAACCAAGGAGGAAGTTTATAGATGCATAGTCACGAGCCAGGTGTTGTGACTGGATCTCTGCTCCCCAAAGGGATTCATGCCATTTGTACTTAGACCAAACCTTAAACTCCTTGCATCATCTGGAAAGTCCGGGTACTTTCTATCGATTTTTCTCCATTGTGACCCATCAGTGGGGTGTCTCAACATCCCGTCTGACTTACGTTCCTCTTTATGCCATCGCAACAACTTGGCGTGCTCTTTATTTCTGAATAAGCGTTTCAACCGTGGTATTATAGGAGCATACCACATCACCTTGGCAGGAACCCTCTTCCGGGGGGCTCGCCCTCAACGTCAACAGGGTCTTCTCGTCTAATCTTATACCGAAGTGAAGTGCATACCGGGCATGCATCCAAATTCTCGTACTCTTCACCGCGGTAGAGGATGCAGTCATTAGGGCATGCATGTATCTTCTGAACCTCTAAACCTAGAGGGCAGACAACCTTCTTTGCTTCGTACGTACTGGCGGGCAATACGTTATCTTTTGGAAGCATATTCTTCATCATTTTCAACAACTTTTCAAATGAGGAGTCAGGTATAGCACACTCAGTCTTCCATCGCAGCAATTCCAGTGTGTTGCCAAGCTTTTTCAGACCATTTTCGCAATTTGGGTACAACAACTTTTTGTGATCCTCTAACATTTGATTGAACTTCTCCCTCTCCTTTTCAGTTTCACAGTCTCTTCGTGCATCGGCAATGGTTCGACCAAGATCATCAGCGGGTTCATCATGTGTCTCTTCTTCATCCTCCCCTTCAACACCCCCCATGGAAGTATCTCCGTACTCAGGGAAACCATGATAGTTTCATCATCCTCCTCTTCTGCATTGTCTTCCATTATAACCCCTCTCTCTCCGTGCTTGGTCCAACAATTATAACTGGACATGAAGCCGAACTTCAACAGGTGGCTATGAAGGGTTTTTGAGTCAGAGTAATCCTTCTGATTCCTACATCCACTACATGGACAGAATACAAAACCATTGCGCTTGTTTGCATCAGCAACACGAATGAATTCATGCACGCCATGAATGAACTCGCCAGAGCGTCGGTCAGTACTGTACATCCATTCCCGGACCATCTTCATTACAGTAAAAGTATATCAAAAACCATTACACAACATGATAAAATTATTACAAGTTATATTAAGAGCTTCTAGAGCATTAATTTTGAATTTTGAAAAAAATACATACACCAATTTGTGACAGGGAGAAAACAATCAACATGATAAATGTGGAGTTTTTTATTATTGTTTTATCAGTTAAAACCTCATTCCATTCTAAGCTCTGAAATTCTAAAATTACACATTTTAATTTTCAGTAACTATGTGCCTAATCAAAATGTGTTACACATATATACCAAAATCCTTCTACTTCTAGAGCATGCATGCATTGATCCATATCTCTATATATACTTGTAGAGTATTATAGAGCTAAAGTAGTAATAAGAGATGAAAGAATGAAGTTCTAACCTTTTAAATCTTTGGATTTAGGGGTTGCAAACTAAATCTTGACAAATCTTGAGAAAAAAATTATATGAAATCGCTTGCTTTTTTGAGAAAAATGGCCACCATATTCTTTAGAACAGCAGGACAGAAAGCATAATATATAGTGGTGGACAACTAGTCCCGGGCCATGATACGACCCGGGACTAATAGTCCACGAAAAGACCAGCTGGCCTGCTCCAGGTTATTAGTCTCGGGCCGTGGCTCTCCAAAGTGTTATCTAATATAGATACTAAAAGGTTAGTTGGATAACTGAAACAAAATATCACATAATAAATAATTTTGCCATCTGAAACTTTGCTAACTTCATTGATAGACGACGTGACCTTGCTAACAAACAGATACACAGTTGCGAAAGAAAAAGATTCTCTACTATCTTCATTATTCCAAAATAGCAGCTAGAATTTCCATGGAAACGAAGCCAAATCACTATCGTAGCACCCATACCATACCCATTGATTATCATCCCAGTTCCGCACTCACGCCCACCATCCCTAACCCAACACCCAGAACACACTAAGTGCATCAATAATGGCATGACAGTACATAATATAACCCTTTGTTGATGTACTCTTTTCCGCTGCAATTTACAAAATATAGAAACACAGATGTGAGAACTGTATTAAAGATTAGGATTTCACCAATGTAGGAAGTTGCATAAGACATTAGAAAAACCGGTCGTAAGATGACCATTTACACACAAACCGAGTGCAAATAAGAAACATTTTCACTTGAACAGCTTAAACCAAGTGCAAATAAGAAACATTGTCACTTGAACAGCTTAAACCAAGTGCAAAATCATTAGGCTCTAATTCTAGATTATCACAATTTTTAGTCAAGAATGGGTCAACCAGGATGATCAGGCCGCCTAGTGAGCCCATGGTACCAAACAAGTTGACTTGGTTATATGTTTTCACACAGCACGACGGCACAGGGTTGGGAGCTGTGATGGAGAGCTTCACCTTAACCCTGCACTTTTCCATGCTCAAACTTTTGAGAGAGTAAGATGTACGGTGGTGTTGCCATGAAGGACACACTCTTTTGATTTCCAAAACTTCCAAAGAAGAGCACTCAGAATAGAGGTCCTCTATCATGTCATTTGGAAGAGGGTGCCTAGATATTTAATGTTGCAAACTGAAGTGAAACTGTAAGAGTCTACTTTAGGATTTCTCAATCGAATAGCACAGATCAACAATTATCCAGGCCGGATCCTCCCAACCACCCGCCGAGCCTAGTTCATCATGGCACTGCCGTTTATTCGGTTCAGATACAAGTCAAGTTCTCTATGGGCGCTTACATAGCACGCGCAGCGCGTCTCTCGTGCAGCCACTACGTGGCCCACTCCTCGCCCGCGTGCCACCTTGGGGCCAAACGCTTCCTCTTGGGCCAGCCCTCTGGAGGCCCGGAACCTTCTCCTTCGGCTTCACCATCAGCAGTGGGGTGCGACGGGGCTGGGTCGTTGACAATCCCCCTCCCTTGAAACCCTGCTTGCCCCCAAGCAGGTGCATACGGAAATTGCACCTTCACCGTGTCCAAATTCTCCCAGGTAGCCGCATCCGCCGAAGAACTACTCCACTGCACCAACACTTCAGTACGCACTTTGCCTCCAAGGTGACGCTGGCGGCGCTGCAACACAGAGATAGGTATCTGGAACAAGGCATTAGGGGAAGGAAAGACAGCCGATACCTGCTGGTTAGACCCCAAGCACCTCTTGAGCTGAGACACGTGGAAGACAGGGTGTATGCGACTGGACTCAGGTAGCTGAAGCTTGTAAGCCACCAATCCCACGCGTTCGAGGACACGGAAGGGACCGAAGAACTTGAAGGAGAGCTTATGACAAACACGTTTTGCCACGGACGACTGAATATATGGTTGAAGACGCAGGAATACCTCGTCTCCAACAGCGAAGGTGCGTTTAGTCCTATTCTTGTCAGCTTGATGTTTCATACGCTGCTGCATCCGCAGAATATGTTGTCAAACCGACGCCAGAACCAACGGCCGCTCTTCCAGCCAAGCCTGCACATCCCGAGTAGCAATCTGGTCCGAAGCTGTGACTCCGAAATAACAGGGAGAGCGCCCATAAAGTAACTCGAAGGGTGGCATGCCAAGGGAGGCATGCCAATTGGTGTTATACCAAAACTCACAGAGAGAAATCCAGAGAGCCCAGTGCTGCAGGTGAGAGCTCGTGAAATAGCGCAAATAGCATTCAATGGACTGATTGACTCGCTCAGTCTGTCCATCCGTATCTGGGTGGTTAGCAGTGCTAAGCTTGAGCTGAGTCCCAGTAGCCCTGAAAACGGCCTGCCAGAATTTTCTTGTAAATATAGGATCACGATCGGAAACCAAGGAAGCTGGCATCCCATGGAGACGGTAGATATTATCGACAAACAACTCCGCAATTGTGCTAGCTGAATAAGGGTGCCGAAGTGGTATGAAATGAGAAAATTTGGTCAGCTTATCGACAACCACTAGCAAACAGTTGCAATAGCTTGATAGAGGGAGCCCATCGATAAAATCCATCGTTGCCACACTTCCCATGGTGCTGACGGAATCGGCAGTGGCTGTAACAGCCCGGCTGGAGGCAGACGCTCAGGTTTGGCCTGCTGGCACACACGGCACTGTCTGACAAATTCTTTAATCATCTGCTTCATCCCCGGCCAGCTGAACAAGGAAAGTAACCAACGATAAGTGATAGGAAAGCCGGAATGGCCCCCTTGAGGGCTATCATGGAATGCTGAGACGATCTGCTTCTGGAGGGAGATATCAGCACCCGCCCAAATTCGACCTTTGTGGCGCAGCACAGCATTGTCAAGGGTACTGCGGGTCCACGGCAGGAGCAAGAGCAAGCCGCTGAAGCAACTTTTGAGCGACCGGATCCTGTTGATAGCTGGACAACACCGAGACAAGCCAGGTTGGCTGCACTGTAGTCACTACATACACCTGAGAATGCTGAGTTGGGATTCTAGAAAGAGCATCCACGGCTCCATTATGAATGCCCTTCTTATACTGGATGGTAAACTGCAACTCCATCATCTTTGTTAAAGCTTTCTTTTGCCATTCTGTATGCAACCGTTGGTCCATCAAATTGGTAAGGCTCTTGTGATCAGTATGAATCACGAACTCAGCTAACTGCAGATAGGAGCGCCATTGTTGAACAGCATGCAAAATGGCAAGGTATTCCTTCTCATACACAGACAAACACCTGTTTCGGGGCCCCAACGATCTGCTGACATAAGCAACATGATGGCCAGCCTGGGATAGAACTGCACCAATACCCACGTCACATGCGTCCGTCTCAATCACAAATGGTAGCTTGTAATCAGGAAGAGCCAGAACATGAGCGCTAACCATGGCTTGCTTCAGTACCTGAAACGCGTCCTCGGCGACAGAAGTCCAAACAAACAAAATCCCTTTTTTCAAAAGATTAGTCAAGGGTTGACTGATCACCGCATAGTTCTTGATAAACTTGTGATAATACCCAGTTAATCCCAAGAATCCACGAAGCTCCTTCAAATTATTTGGTGTGTTCCAAGATCGAATTGACTGAATCTTCGTGTCATCAGTGGAGACCCCATCACTGGATATAACATGCCCCAAATAGGCAATCTTCTGCTGAGCAAAGGCACATTTGGACAATTTCACATGCCAAAGTTCTTTTTCTAGGATGGACAAGACAGCAGATAGATGTTGCAGATGCTCCTCATAACTGGGACTATATATGAGAATATCATCAAAGAAAACCAAGGCAAAACGACGAAGGACAGGAGCTAGAGTAGCGTTCATAGCATGCTGAAAGGTAGCCGGAGCTCCAGTTAAGCCAAAAGACATGACCTTGAATTCATAGTGACCATCATGCATTTGAAACGCTGTCTTGTGTTCCACACCAGGGGCTAACCGAATTTGATGATACCCTGCGCGAAGATCCAACTTGGAAAACCAATGAGACCCCGAGAGCTCATACAACAGTTCATCGATCACCGGAAGAGGATACTTGCTTTTGACAGTTAAGGCATTCAGATGATGATAAGCAACCACTAAGCGCCAAGCCTGACCGGATGGGAGTCGCTAGCATCATCAACTACGACATCTGCCTTTTTGACAAGCAAGACCGATGAACTGAAAGCACTATTACTATGGACGATCACGCCCTGAGCTAGGAGATCCTACACCTGACGCTCAATCTCATCCTTAAGCTCCGGCGCCAGACGATAAGGACAAATGGAGACAGGGCGTGCGCCAAGAATCAACGGAATTTTGTGGTCATAGCGACGACGGGGAGGCAACCCATTGGTCTGTGCAAACACTGGTGAAAACTTGTCCAACAACCGCTGAATTTCGACAGGAACATGCAACTTAGGATTGGCTGCTGCTTCTCTTAGCAACTGCAACTCGAGGAGAGCACGATCACGAAACGCAGCCTCATCACCGTGCAAAATAACGGTCTCTCCTTGATACGAAATCGAAATCCATCCTTGCTCCCAATGTGTGACCATAGGGATATGCTTGCCCATCCAATCAAGACCGATGATACCATCATAGCTACCAAGCTGGAGGATTTTGAAATCATTTACAAACTCAACACCACCAGCAGACCAAGGCAATCGAGGCAGATAGTGAGAACTCTGCAGAATAGCGCCCCCAGCAACTTACACGCCCACAGGCTGAACCAAGGGCTGCTTCCCCTCCAATAAGGACGCATGCTTGAGATCAATGAAACAGGAAGAGCTACCAGAATCAACGAGAAACAAGAACTAATGACCCTGGATACAGACAGGCAACTGCATTGTACGAGGAGCTTGGACCAGTGTATCTGCAGCGGCAGCAGACAAAACCATGAGCTGCTGCAGTTGTGGAGGAGGAGAACCTTGTTCAGATGTATCGAAGAATTCCTCATCACTGCCCTCGGTGAGCTGCATACAATCCGCCATTTCCTGAACAATATGCAACTGAATACTGCCCTTACACTGATGCTCACGACCCCATTTCTCGCCGCAGATAAAATACAGCCCCTTCGAGCGCCTGTACGCCTTGAGATTCTGCCATTTATCCTCGGTCGGTGCCTTGGACTGCTCTGCTGCACGTTTCTCCTCAACAGAGCGAGATACCCACCTAGTAGGAGGAGGTGGTGGCGTGGCATGTGGTGGAGAATACCGACGAGGAGCAGCAGACGGAGCCTGGTGCGGCGACACTGAAGAACGATCTGGACCACAATCCTCACCCAACTCTTCATACAGCAAGGCCAGTGAGTACGCTGTCTCCAAATCGTCCGGCTTCTGAATGGCAACCAAAATGCGAACTCCAGGGAACAGGCCATCCAAAAATTTCGTGATGCAATGCACAGGATCAGGGTAAGAATCATACGCAGCAATCTGGTCCAGAAGTGCAGAAAACCTGGTCACATAATCCTCAACTGTAGTAAGCTGCTTGATGTGAATCAAACAACGGGCCAGAATCTGATGCTGATTACGGCTGAAACGCGCCAGAACTGCGGCGACAAAATCAGGCCAAGATGGATGTGATTGCTGCTGCAAATATGATTCCAACCAAGTAGCTGTCGGACCAACAAACTGATCAGAAGCCAAGAGTGCCCAGTGTACAGTAGTAGTCTACCTCCGATGAAAAGCTTCCTCACAGCGATGTTGCCGCAATTTGGGGTTGGCTCCATCGAATTGGGGTAATTCCACAAGGAAACCAAGGCCCGAGTCAGTACTGATGGATTTACTCACAGGGTTGAAAAAAAATTCTCGGAGCACGGGGTTGGATCGCGTACCAGTGACCGGAGGGGGCGCGCCATCGCACGCTGTCCCCCGGTGTTGTTGCTCAAAGCGATGCCCCGCTGGCCGGCGGAGGACTCACCCAGCTCTCGGGTGATTGGGGCCTGAGGACCGCCCGCCATGGCGCTGGGATCGGGGCGGGGAAGCCGCCCCACCGCAGCGGTGAGCTACGCGATCTTGGAGCTCAGTGACGCCCTCAGGTTGTCGATCTCGCCGCCGATCTGTGCCCGAGCATCTTCGAGATCCTCAGCCACCGAGGATCGGATCGACTCCATGGTGGTGCGCACGTTCCGGAGCTGGTTGGTGGTGTCGGCGACGAAGGGCTTGATCGAGTCGAGCAGCTCCTTCTTGTAGCCGATGAAGTGCCGCTCGTACTCCTCGTTGGACTCCGTCATGAGAAGCTCATACAGAATCCTCGACTCCAGGGAAAGCGAATCCGTCACCTCCGAGCGCCGGCGAGAAGAAAATCGAGTAAGGTAGGGATGGCTTGGGAAATCCAGAATCGGTAGAGGAACGGAAGGCTCTGATTACCAATTGTAAGAGTCTACTCTAGTATTTCTCAACCGAATAGCACAGATCAACAATTATCCAGGCCGGATCCTCCCAACCACCCGCCGAGCCTAGTTTATCACGGCACTACCGTTCATTCAGTTCAGATAAGATACAAGTCAAGTTCTCTACGGAGCTCTCGTCCTCGCTTACATAGCACGCACAACGCGTCTCTCGCGCAGCCACTACGTGGCCCACTCCTCGCCCACGTGCCACCTTGGGGCCCAACGCTTCCTCTTGGGCCGGCCCTCTGGATACCCGGAACCTTCGCCTTCGGCTTCACCATCAGCATTGGGGTGCGACGGGCTGGGTCGTTGACAGAAACCTCTTGGCTAATTGAAATGTAATCGAACATTAGCTCACCTCGAACCGATGGGACACTTCATCGTCCTCTTTGCAATCATCATGCTCATTGTACACACTCCTTGGTCTATCTGGTTGAAATGGACTACCATAGCGGCCCGGCTGACCTAGGATCTCCCTTGGATGGTTGTACGTGGTGCGCTGTCCACAATGCTTGATTTTGATTCTTCTAAATCTGTCCTAGTACTTTCCATTCTACCGAGTTAGCCTGCAGGCCCATGCGGCTGTTATATTGAAAAACTCAGTGAACTTCGAATGCTAGATATTCATACACATGTCGCACCCTGGATTAGCAGATGTTTAGTCCTAGAATACACTACCAACGAAAATGACATCTATCAGCTTTAATGTGCAGGCAGGCCCTCTCCTCGCGATACCTCCTCCCCCTCGTGTCGCCCCCTCCTGGCGACCGAGGGGGCCAAACCCTACCTCGCCGCCACCTTCTGCCCCTCCATCCCTCTCCCTCCTCATCGCCCCCGGAGGGCAGCCGACCTAAGTGTGTGGCGCCGATGATGGGGGCGGCGGGGATCTGGCCTCCTGGCCCCAGCGCGGCGGTATGGAGGAGATCGCCGGCGCTGGACGGGGCCCCCTTGCCATCGACGTCTTCGTGGCTCCGGCCGGCGGTGGCTTCGTGGGATCTTGGATCTGGAGGCGGCGGCCTCGACCGAAGTGGGGCGGGTGTCGATCTGGTGGAGCAGGTGTCGGCGATGGGATTTCATTGGAAGACCTAGATCGGCTCTCTATCCCTAATTGCCTGCTCGATCCGTTCTCCGGAAACCGGCCGGCGGTGTGGGGATCGCCGTGTCGTATCTAATAAAGGAGGTGGTCCTCTGGTTCCTTTCGCACGAACACGAAGATCTTCTTGTTGTGGTCTGGAGAGGCGGGTTCCGGAAGGCTCCGTCGGCGAACTCCCATGGGCGTATCATGCTTGGAGATTGCTGGATCAGAAGGTATTCGGTCGTGTGCACCTTGTTTTTCTGGCCGTTTGGTTTCAGCGGGAGCGTTGCGAAGCTCTGTTGTTTGTTCCCACCAAGTGCCATTCTTAGATCCATGGTGAAGTCAGATGCGGAGAATGTCAGGAAAGCGGAAATATGAGGGTAGCGATGGTGATTTTTGTTCTTGTGGCGACGAAGAACTGGCTGCATGATCTGGGACTCATTGCAGTGACTGTTGGTGCGGGAAGACAACACAGGGGGAGTTCCTGGTCTAATCTTGTGGGATGAAAATCCAAGGTCTGGCCTTAACTAGTTGTGCCTGGCAATGACCTTGTTGAAGGCATTGTTTTATGAGCAAGGACTTTCTCCAGGGTGAAAACCTATGATCAAAATCTTTGATCGGGCAACGACGTTGTTTGGGCACTGTTTTCTTCTTGAAGGCGTTATTATTG